>JAPTOF010000007.1:4480000-4935000 GCA_028554755.1 Cordia subcordata
TATTAGTTGTATTTTGAAATGTAGCTAATGTTTGCTGCATTTAAGGGTGTAACTAAAGGCAGCATAGGCAAGGTTTTTGGTCTATTATTAACATATTATTAGTTTTTTTGTGATGTTTATAAATTATAATTAAATTTGGATTGCTTAATTTATTTTAGTTAACTTTTTTACTTTAAAGTGGATGAGGAAGTGAGCCTTGAAATAAAATTTTGAAAACATTGACTAATTGGACATTTTTACATATAGTGAATATATTAAATGCATGAAATTAAAATTAACATTAATGACTTTGATAGAATAGTATTTTGAAACATATAACTATGAGTTTGATCCATTAAGTTTGCTAATTAAATCTTTTTAGCTTTTTTCCAACTTTTTTTTAGAGTAAAGAAATTATACAATTGACACACATGCACATGCACACGCATATATACACATACACTGAAACTAAACATATTGTTTTTTAATTAATATTATAAGTATATGATAATACTAATCAATGAAATGAATTTTTTTAAAAAGTTTTTATGTTCATACATGTTACAAATTATATCTAACTCTTTAAGAGAAAACCTTGGAACTGACAAGTGTCTCTAGACTATACATACATATATATATATATATATATATATATATATTATAATAGTAATTAATGAAATGAATATTGTCTAAAAAATTTTATGTTGGTACATGTTATAAATTATGTTTAACTTTTTAAGGGAAAAATCTGGAGCTAACACATGATTCTAGACTATCCTATCTTTACATCACACATACACATATACATTTACATACATACATATATATATATATATATACATACATACATACATATATATATATATATACTAATTAAAAAACAAATAATAAAAATACTACAAGAGTCTAGAAATTGACTAATTAGGCATTATATCAAACATGTAGAATGCACCACAAAGATGGTATGACTTCAAAAAATATATATACACAACTCACAACACTCAACATCAATAACATAAAATCCAACCTCAACAACAGTTAATCAATATTTTATAACCAAAGCTCTACAATTGATCACTATTACATGACAAGATCTATTAAGACATCCACAGTGCAAAAGAAAAAATCACTTTGCTCATAGAAGTGTAACTAAATTAAAATACGCATTTTAGGGTATCCAATTGAATGGAGAATAGAAGAAATCACTATGCATGAAGAAGCTACCAAAAAATTCCTCAAGAACCTATGCTAGAAGGATATTTCTTCTACAAGTTAATATAGCAAGCCAAATCATGTATATGTTATGCAACTCATTGAGGACACTAATTTTTGATGAACTAATAAACTAATTCATGTCGGTCCGAGAGAATCACTTGTAGATGTCAAATATTAATAATCAATATGATGGAACCACTTTAAATGATCAACCTCTTTGATTGACATGAATGGTGCGCTAACACGGAAGTACGTCTCCTTATGATATTCCTAGCAACAACTATGGAAGGTTTATTCCCCTAACAGGTCCTAAACTGTTGACTTTATCTTATTTTAGTCCATTGACTTTCAAAATGAACATTTTAGTCTCTAGACTATTGACTTTGTCACATTTTAGTCCTTTAACTTTCAAAATAAACTTTTTAGTCCATAGACTTTGATAAATGGGATGTCTTTAGTTCTTGAACCTTTAAAATAAACCCTTTTTTAAAGGACTAACGACATCCCATTTATCAAAATCCAAGGACTAAAAGGTTTATTTTGAAAGTCAATGGACTAAAATGCAACAAATTCAATAGTCTAGGGAGTAAAACATTCATTTTAAAAGTCAAGGGACTAAGATGTGACAAAGTCAATAGTCTAGGGACTATTAGGAAAATAAACCCACTATGGAATAATGAGTTCTTAGATTAATGAATCTACATATTAGTCAGTGGTTATTTCTAAATAATCAACTATATTTATCCTATGTTAAAAAGTTACAAACTCTAGTGGTCCAAAAGGGCCTAGATTAAGGAAAATTCACAACCCTGTGAATACACTCTCATATGTCAGTATTCTACTGTGATTTGTGAAGTCATGTAGAAATCAAACAACAGAAGTAGCTTCTTTAGAATATCCATTTCATATTTAGCTTAATAGTCAAAGAAAGACAACACTACCAATGATACAAACAAAACTTAGCAAAATTGAGCCTAAACTAACATCGTAAGCCTATTGGATGACATAGGAAAACTCCACAAACATAGAGTTGAAGCATTATGTACATATACATGGACACCCCACCAAATGAGTAACTATAGAATCAACTAGAGAACTTAATGATATCCTAGTTCTATTTTGTGCAACAATGTTCATTTCACAATTCTAAAATTGCTATCACATATAAATATGCACTATTTCATATTGATATTCTCCGAGAGTAGTTTCTAGAGTCTTTTTTCTCCAACAAATTGATAGCTAAGAATTTACTATAACATCTTCTATGCTATAGTTAGTCAACCTCCTAAAAGTAACTTAGCTGACATTCACGTACCCTGCAACCCCAGACCATCCTTCATTTCCACAACTCACTACCCACCTTTGCCAATTGCTTTACTCTAAAAAACTAGCATGTTTAACAATGCCAAAAACTGATTAACAAAAGCCATGTGTATCATTATCTTCTACTCCACTTTTAGTGTACTACAATTCACCCTAATGAAATCATGCATTATTTGCATAAACATTGTGAACCACATAAACATTGCAAACCATAGATAACTTCCATCAATGAAGTGATGCATTGTTCGCATAAACACTGTGAACCACATAATGATTTAAGCAGCTACAATACTTAAGAGAATGGTCAAGGAGCTTCCAGAGGATGAATTCCAAAATTACTTCATAAAATGATTTAAAATATAAGCAATGTTTAAAAACTAACATGTGTAACAAACACACCACAAGTGTGAGAATATCCTCTATAAGATGTAGACTCATGATTTCTAGCAAATACTTCCTATGCAGTCTTGTATAATTAAAGTTCAAATGACAAATATGTGATGGTTTATGGATATGATCCTCCATCATTTTTTAGTGTTGCTCCATCATTTTGTCATTGTCATTCCATCATCATTTATTATTGTTCTCTACCATTGGTCTTTGTTGACCTATCGTTTTTTATCTGTCATTGTCATTCCATCATCATTTATTGTTGTTCTCTACCATTGGCCTTTGTTGACCTGTCGTTTTTTATCTGTTAACCTTTCATTTACTATTCTTATCATCCAGCCTGACTTGAAGTCTTTGACTTTTGATTTTGTAACTTTGATGCCATAGCCACGTGCACGTCCTAGCCTATTGTCACCCATTCCACAGACCTTGTTTTCTGCATTATATTGGCTGTTTAGGATCCACTAGCCATATACTTCTCCACCACCAACTTAGTAGAATTTTACATTATAAAGAATATAGGTTAACATAGATAATTGAAAAATAAAAAAGTATACAATTAATAAAATGATTTAGTAGTTGAATACCATGAACTCCATCGATAATTCTTTAATGTAAGCCCAATTTTCTCCCTTAAAAAGCTCAACACATCTAGCTTTCCTTTTATTATTCTTTTCCTATCATAAATTCATGTAAAACAATTTCAAAGAACTAATACGCTGAAATTCATAAAATCCAATAAGAACGAAGAAACCAAATCCCACATACTCATGGTGACTTTTAGTTTTATATCATTTTATCTGTAGCGGTTGGCCTTTCAACTGCAACATTTATGAGTAGACACAAGAGGCTTGGCCTTATGTCCTCACTAGCATGCAACCGTGATTGACCAGTAATGAAGTTCTGTACCGTGAACCACAACCTTTAGAGGTATTAGTTATAACACGGTAACCGCGTCATTTAATCCTTTGGGTCGTAGGTGAGCCAGGGTCAAAATTTTGATACTCCTTATAATACAAAGTATTAAGAGCAATATTACCATCCCATTCCAGCCAACTAGCTAGATAAACCAAAGAATCAAGGAATATTTTAATTCAAATAGTCTGAGAGTATTTTTTTCCGGGGCCTTCCTAAGAATATCATGAATAAGCTCAGCACTGGTCTTAGGTAAGATAAAGCCATTACACGAGAGTTGTGTATGATAACTCTAGTGATTTATTAGGATTGATTCGGCCCTGTACTGTTATTGCATTTTTTTGCTTATCCAGTGGCCTCCTAGCGTATATTATATAATTCTGGAGAACCACAGTAGTATTTGTAAAATTGAAATTAATAGTATAGAACTGTCGATGAGAATGAATATAGAGTGTCTTGGTAGCCCTTAAAGCCGCAGCGATAGAAGACAGAATGATTGGAACCAGAAAGGAGAGCTATTGTTTGGTGATTTTCTGGGCTAGCTGTGTTACGGAATGTTATGCCATGAGCAATGAAGCCTATACCAGCCATGGCTAGAAAATCACAAATTAAGAAAACATTAGTTGTATAATTCCATTTTTTTTTCTTGTTAAGAGAATTAGATAATTTCCTTGGATGGAAAATGCTAATAAAAAAGCCATCTTATACTTGAATAGAAGTTTACATAATGACTTTTCTGTTTTCAATTATTAGATTTTGTGGCTGATCTAGTCATTGCTTCTAGAGATTTATAATTGAATTCAATGGTAGTAGGTGATGAAAAATAATGGGAATTTTAAAATGACCTACCAATCAAAATAAAGAAATGTTCAAAATTGTGAAATTTCATAGTTAAAGAAATAATTGAAGAGTTTCATGTCTATACACTATGATGTAAAATTTTCCCAAAAGATTAATTGAACATATGCACTGATTTATGGTTGATAGAATTGGAATATAGATTTCTCTGCAATTCGATAGTTAAAAAAGGTGAGGACTTTCTTCAGAAGTCCCTAGGTTCAATCATTCCTTTCTTCCCTTCTTCCTAGCCTGTTTCCTTTGACTAGGAGTACCAAGGCCAAGGAGAGATAGAGGGATGGCATTCAAAATAAGGCCTTATTGCTGGGATTGATTCTTCCATCATTCACCTCATCATATCAAATCCCTAACTCCTATCAAGAGCCTTTTAGGGATGGGCTAGACTGGGACGAACGCGTAAACCTGGGTAATTTTTTTGCCCCACAATCGACCCTTTAACAATGAGTAGTATTATTATGAAGTAGTGGTGGAAATGATTGGTCAGGATCTACCTGCAATAGGAACATATGTAGTCAAGGGCTGCTACTGATGGCTACAGAGTTGAATGTGGTGGAACTTCCTCCGACACCTTAGTTGCCAGTGATGATAGTGTACCTCAAACAATCACCGACGAGTATGATATTATTCAATTTGTATCCAATTTCAAGATTCTCTCTATATGTACTGCACTTAATGTATATAAATATACCTCCTTGAATCACCTTTTTTTGCAGTAGCATCAAGGGCAGCTTTAATGGAGAACCATAACAGCATTTTCGAAAATGAAATCAACAATATCATAGATATAGCATTCTTAGTAGAATTGTCGGTGAGAATGAACGTAGAGTGTCTTGATAGCCCTCAAAGCCACAGCAATAGAAGAAGGTAATATTGGAATCGGCAAGGAGAGCTACAGCTTCGTGGTTTTTTGGGGCCAGTTGTGTTATAGTATGTTATGCCATAAGCAATAAAGCCTTTAGTAGCCACGGCTGGAGAATCACAAATTAACAAAAATTTTGTTGTATAATCCTTTTTTTCTTTTTAAGAGAATTAGATAATCTCCTTGGATGCAAAATGCTAATAAAAAACATCGTACTTAAACTTGAATAGAGGTTTACATAATGACTTTTCTATTTTCAATTATTAGATTTCATGGCTGATCAAGTCATTACTTGTAGATATTTATTAATTCAATGGTAGCCGGTGATGGGAAATAATAGGAATGTCAAAATGACCCACCATTTTAAATGAAAAAAAAATGTTCAGAGTTGTGAAATTTCATGCTTAAAAATATAATCAAAAAGTTTCATGTTTATACACTATGACACAAATTTTTTTAAAAAAACTAACTAAATGCATGCACTGATCTATGGTTGATAGAATTGGAATATAGATTTCTCCAAAATTTGATAAGCTAAAATAGGTGAGAAATTAACAACCAACATAACAATGGTTGCAGAGTTGAAGGTGGTAGAACCTTCTCCGACACTCTGGCTGCCAGTGATGATAGTTTACCTCAAACCATCACTGACGAGCATGATATTCTTCAATTTGTATCCAATTTCAAGATTCTTTCTATTTGTACCATGCTTAATGTATATAATAGAGCTCCTAAACGACCCCTCTGAGTAGCAGCATTAACGGAAGCTTTACTGGTCTTGAAATTTCTCGAACCATCTCGAGCCACCGCATTGTTTGCCTTGATCGACGATAACTATATAAGATTCCTCTCACCTGGAGAAAACTAAGTAGAGAAACCATGTATATGGTAAGTTTGCTTATCCTCGCTTGAGCCATTTTTCAAATCTAATATGTTGCATATAATCTGCGATAGGTTGTTGTTAGACATGAGAGGTAAGACGTAGTCTAGAACCCTTAGCTTTACCAACCGTGTCAACGCGATGTTGAGCCATGTCTGCTTGTGAAATTCAATACACTTCACATAGGGGTCGATGGTTTTGTCGAGCTCAAGAGTGGTGCTTTCGTATAGCCTTTTCATGTTCATTTTTCCATTTGTAGCCCAGGCCCTTAACGTAGCTTTTACCCTTGCTTGTACACTCCAGGGCTATTTCAACGGCCATTTTTTAAAGCCAAACTTGTGTTTGGGTGCATACTTGCCATAATAATGGCGTGAGCCATGCTTCATGAGGTATTTGCATTTTTTAGGATGAGGGCTTTGGTTGCATCACTAGTCTATGTCACCAGAGGAGCTTTTTTGGAAAAGCACTAGTAAGAGGGATGAGGAGAAGAAAATGAGTAGTGTGAATAACATAAGGTTCTTCATGATGAGCAGGATCCCCATCATGGGAAAATATTGTATTCTAATACAACCTACTAAATTAGTAAACTTTGAATTAGTTTTTTTTTTTTCTTTCCATTTGTCAACTAATGCCAACAGCTAAATGGCATGCAAGACCATATTTAAAGGTAGATTTTTGCAGGCCTATTCTTACAATACTTTAATTTCGAAAATGCTTTTAAATTAGTTTATGACAATCGCATTAGATTTGATCTCTAAAATTATCTTTTTATCAACTCATGCCAACGGGAAAATGGCAGCGTTGTGAGATGACGGTGGACGGTGATGCTTGATGTTAACGGGGATCGAAGACTGCTGCGTTGGTCGACGGCGGATGGAGAACGTGATGGTGACGGCCAATCGGAGATTCAACAGCTAGATCTCCCAATGTGCATTTGTATGTAAGAGAAAGTGTGTATTTATGCGTGTATATGAGTGTGTGTGAGAGAGAGAGAGAGAGAGAGAGAGTAGATGCGTGTTGATGTGCGTTTGTGTGAGATTTTTCTTCTTGCTTCAAAGAGAGCCAAAGGCCAATTGCGACATGTATCTAGTAGGAATTGATCCCTAAATTACTCACACTACTACTTAACCACTAGGCTTTGGTAGATTTTTTTTTAATCGGTGCATGTCTTACTCGCGCCAAAAGGTGTATGATGGTGATCAGGTGCACAGTTCTTAGGATGTATTTTATAATTTCTGGTCTAATACCTCTAGTTTACTAATTCATCTGGAATACCTACTTAGGCAATAAGTTAGAATGGGCAGAATACGAACCACAATCGCTATTAGGGGTAGGACTATCCAATCCGTATCTAAACTCTTATCCGTATCCGAACGGATAGGTAAAAAAAATTTTTTTTTTTGGGATTTCGGATATATCCGATCCGATATCCTAAATCTTTTCGGATATTTGAGTAGGATATAGGGTAGCAATTTTGCTACCCGTTAGGATATCGGATTACCCGAACTTTTTTTTAAATTAAAATAATACAATACTATAATAGTCAACAAAAGTCAAGACTCAAGACTTGAATATACACTTAATTGGAAATTATCTTGTCATGTTTCTTGTGTTAAAAACTTTAAACTTTATTAATGTGTGTGGACTATGAATTGTAAACATATAAACTTTGTATTTGGTGTGTGTTGGAATATGAGTTATAGATTGTGCAGACTTTTTATTTAATGTGTGTAGTATGGAGCGCATTCAACCTTTTTGTGTATTTCTTAAGTAGAGGTAGGGACTATGTTTTTTATTTAACTTTTATATCTAAGTATTGGCGTGTTTCTATGTGTCTTATGTTTTATAGTTTTGTGAAAAACTATGTTTTCATTTTATATCTATGTTTTGTTTTTTCATTTTAAAAAGCGAGTTACTTGCTTAAGAATCGATAATTTCAAAAAGATATTTAAAATAATAGCCAAAATTTGAATTTTTTTAGTTTATTAAAAACTATACGAAAATCCGTATCCGAACTATTCGCTATCCAAAAATCCGGTATCCGGCTGGATAAGTAGATTTTAGCGATCCGATCGGATACTTAATTTTTCAATCTGATATCCAAATATCTGGTATCTGAATATCTGAATATCGAATCTGATTCCCACCCCTAATCGCTATTGTTATAATATGTATGTTAAATGATTCAAAAAATATGAAATATTCGTTATACAATAATTTGAAATGGTTCTAGGGGTCAGATGGCAATGGAATTCCAAAAATTCTAAATAATTTGAGGATGTGAAAGCTGTAGATAAGGTAAAATTTACCCAATATTAGAGTATAGAACAATGGAACCTCAATTATTTTCGTTGAATGGATTGATATTGGTGTCGTGTTTTTGCAGAATGTGGATCGATTTCGCAACTACCATAACTGGTCTGGTGATTTTTTTTCCTTTATGTGGAAACATTTTGGGTGTCACACCCAAACTAGGGTGGAGAATTCTTGTAAGTTTGTTTTGTATTAATAAAATTCGGGGAGAAGTCTTTTCTCCTTTTCTTTTTTTTTTTTAAAATATTCATGGTGAATTTGTTCGAAACGGTTAGTGAAAAGTTGTGTGCAAATGAGAAGGAAGAAAAAGAATCCCAATGAAATAATGCGTTACTTTTTTTTTTGTCTTACATTGTATATATGAAATGTCAATTGCTTTTATTTTTCTATTTTTTTAGCTTATATTATTATTCTTGAAGATTGTTATATGTGCTTCAATTTTTTTAATTTGTTTTATATTTTATTTTTTTAACAGCCAATCTCAATCTTTTGATGTGACTCTTCATCATCTATACCCTAGAAATAATTGAGTAGCATTCTTTAAAAAAAAAATTATGGTATCTTTTTACATTATTACAAAAGTCAAATTTCTTCTTCAATATATATATATATATATATATATATATATATATATATGTATGTATGTATGCATGTATGTATGTATTAGTCTTTTACAATACGATTCCTAGGTAATCTATATTGGATTAATGGGGTACCATGTGGCACCCTTTAAGCATTGTATATTTTTATTTTGTATTTATGTCAATCGTTTTTTAACTTTTTTTTAATTAATTTTCTTTGAATTTATTATAATTTATGCATAATATTTATTGGACGTGGTACTTATAAACTGTTTCTTCAATTTTTTATATATTTTTTGTAAATTATAAAAATAAGTAAGCGTACTACAACAGTCAGATGAAAACTAACGTTAAAAAAATTGAAAATCTAAATCTCATAAACATTTAATTGGAATAAATATATTTTTAGTAAATGAATAATCTTTAAATAAAAACTATTTAATACTCGTAGTGGTGTTACCACTAGTTATAGATTAATTAAAGTAGGAACATGAGTGCTAAATGTTTTCTTTAATCTTGCCATCTTTGTTTCTGACCCTCTAATGCAATTTTATTTTACAAAAAAATGAAGATACTGCCAGCCTTGTAAATGATCTGGATAACATTACATTGACAAGATTGCCCTTGAGAAACACGTGTAAGTACTTGCGCATTACAAATTTGCTGGTAGAAAATTTTCAATTTCTTTTTTTGAGATTTTTGTATATGCAAAAAAAGTAGTTTTAGAGTTTAAACTTTACAAACCATAGAAGGGCTTGAAATTTAAAAATTTTAATAGAAGTACTTAAACTTATAAAAAAAAATTGAGATTTTACATACCGTTAATTAAGTAATGGAGTAAATATTTCACTTATGCGGCGTTTTATTTTATTTTTTTATCTTTTGTAGATTTTCTTATATGTCAATCTAACTCCTACATTGTTGTGTTTGGAAAGAGGTTATTATAAGATGCTTTTCTCATTAATAAAAAGGAGACAATTCTTTTTATCTTATAGGATATAAGACATCTTATAATGATCATGCTATGAAAATTGAAAGCAAACCATATTTTTTGTCTTATAAGATATAAGCAATCTTTCTTTCTTTTTTTTTTTTTCAACTATAAATAAGATATCTTGTTACAAGCATCTTATAAAAATTCAAACTAAACCATAATTTTCTATATAAAAAAGTAACTTAAAATAAGCCTATGCAAAATAGAGCAATGGCGTATACACACAAACTTATAAATTCTAAGCAATTACGCACATGTACACAAATATAAATTTTGAAAACATTTTTTGTTGGCTATGAGAATACAAATTAATCTACATTTTTTTGCTCAATATAAAATCTTTTATATATTTAAAATTTAAAAATTTAAATCAAATTGTACATTTTAAGTGTTAAAATAAAAACTTAAATAATTGACAATAAACCAACAATTAATTGTATATTCAAATAATTTTGTTTAAAGTTTAAACCAATTAATTTAATTGCACAATTAATTTAAATTATTAAATTAATACAATAAAGTTTTGGGTTATTAATTTTTGTTTAATAATCAAAAACATATTAAATGAATTATTGTACATTAATTTAAAACTTAAATGCACAATAATTATTTCTCTCTCTCTCTCTCTCTCTCTCTCTATATATATATATATATATATATATATTATATTGTTAGCATGATAGGTCAAAATTTAAAGTTTTCATTTATTAATTTTTTATATTAAATTAAACCAATTAATTTAAATGCACAATTAATTATTAGTTTCTTATAAATCTTTTAAATTTTTTATTCTAATATTTAAAATGCACAATTAGTTTAAAATTTTTAATGTTTAAATATATAGATTAATTTATATTCTCATAGCCAACAAAAAAGATTTCAAATTTTGTATAAGTGAACATGGACGTAATAACTTAGAATTTACAAGTTTGTGTATGTTTGTCACGTAGGAGTTAGATTATTGTACCATGTAAGGAAATTCACCTAAGATAGAAAAATAAAATAAAATACCACATAAATAAAAAATTAATATCATTGCTTAGCAGTGTGTAAAACCTCACTTTTTTATAAGTTCTAGTCTTTCTATTTAATCTTCTAAAGTTCACACCCTTAATTTCATATCTTACAAAGTTCGAGCCCTAAACTAACCTTTTGCCTTTTGTATAAGTTCCTTTTTTATTATGTGATTAATAAACTAAATTGTTTTTTAACAAAACAAATTTGTGAAGCTTACAAATATAACTATAGCAAAAATTATACCAAATCATTTTGTTACACTTGGAGGTGTACTATACAAAATTATTTGCTTACACTCAGAAATATAACTATAGCAAAATATCTTATTATACTTAGAAGTGTGATTATACCAAAAAAATTTGTTATAGTTGCATCAAGTGAAGCAAAATATATGTAACTACTAGCATATAATCTTGTAGTGTTTTAAGTAACTAAAATCGAGTTGAAATTTAAAATAATCGACTAAAAAAAATTAATTTGGCTCAGTTATTTAGTTATATCTCATTAATGCCCACCCCTATAGTCTGGTCCATAAAAATATGACAACAACAGCTATAATGATGAAAATTGCACACTTTAGCTTAGGGTAAAACACATTATAAGACCCCTTGTGGTTTACCAAAAATATGTTGAACTCTCTTGTGTTTAATTTTAAAGCCCTCTATAACCCCCTTTTGCTTTCCAAAAGAAAGCTCTATACCCTTTTGGGAAGGGAGTACATATGTTATGTTTTGGAAAGTACAGGGGGATTATGGAGGAGTTTTAGAAAGTAGAGAGAATTATAAAGAAGTTTTGATAACATAAAAAGATCTAACATACTTTAAATAAACCACAAGGGGGTCTGCATTATTTTACCTTGTACTTTATAATAATTTACAATGAGAAAACTACTAAAAAAGTTGAAATATCTTACATTGAAAGATATCTTAATTTAAATGAGTCATTTATTAGATATTATAGCCATGTTAACTAATAAATTAGCTTAACCATTGTAAATATATAAGTTATTTGAGATTGAAATAACTTTTCTGTCAATGATACTGGTTTCATTTGCTGGAAATATCTAGACCTTGGTAGCTATCAAGATGGACTTCTCACTTTCAAAGGGCTGATTTGAATTGCCTTTTTTTGTCAAAACGTTTTTCCTATAATTTTAGGGAAAAGTATTTTTTAAGAAGTCAAAATTTTTTACTTTTAAAATGTTGTATTTAAAATTTTGTTTTTCAGAGTTTTAACATTTTTTTAAAACTAAGTTAAATAAAGGTGGCCCAAAATCTACTTGTTGAATTATGCAATCTCTTAAATTTAGACTTTAGACGGATTGGACCGATGAGACTGATCATAAGAGACCACCTTAATCCACCTTGATTTCTGGATTTCATGATCACGTGATTTGGTACATTAAACCCACAACTATTCGTGACTAGATATTCCACTCGTAGAGAAGATTTTAATTTCACATTTAATTTTCTCTTATTTTTATAATATAATTATGTGTTTCTCGTCTCTTGAACACATCTTGATTCTTCTCCAACGAAAAAAGTGAAAATCTATATATATATATATATATATATATATATATATACACACACACGCATATATACATATATTAACACCAAGAAAATTACAGATCGAGTCTATTGGCAGAAACATTCATTTATTCCATCAAATAAATATTGTAAGGGGGAACAAAGAGGTGTATATGAAGTGCAGCAGCCCAAAAAGAATTGAAGAATGTAACACCATGTTTACAAGCTTGTGTGAATCATATTTAGCTCAGTAAACTGCATCAAAATAGACAACTTTGAGCTAAGAATTAAGATGATTCATTAGCGACATTAAAAAAAGAGAAATCATCAATATGAGGCTGAAATATTATCATATATTCCAGGCACAAAGTCTTTATTTTTGAAAATTCATTTTTTAAAAGCTAAAATTTTTTACTTTTAAAAAAATTGAACTTAAACTTTTTTGGAGTTCGACTTTTTCTAAAAGCTGAACAAAGTTCTTATTACAATAAGAATATATTTTCTATTTAAAAAAAAAGCAATATTTTCTCTTTGGAAAAAATCAATCTAAACAGACCAACTAATCCCAATAATCATTAGATCCTTACTTTTAATCACTCTAATTTCGGAAGTTTACTAGAATCAATTAAGCAATCTAATACAACAGATATGATATGGCATCTGAAATTATAAGTGACAATATTGCTAAATTACTTACTTGTACAGATAAGCAGCAATTCCCAGAATAATGCAAATGAGGATGATGTCAATACAAAAATTTTGGGTGCTCCTAATCTGAAAAAGAACAAAAAAGAGTTGGGAACTTAATAATGTTCGAGAAATCCCACTAGTCAATAACATATTTTCATAAATTTAAACAATCAAAAAGAGGTAATTAACCACCTGGATGACAGTATTCTTAAGCTTAACGTTGGTGTTTCTGATCTCAGTTGTTACCTTGTCCACCTGTAAGGACACCAGAAAGGCATTGCTTAGTGAAATATATATATTCTTGAATGTTAATTTGGTCAATACAGGATGCACTAATTAATCTTGTTGAGAAGAGGGGAAATAGATTCTTGAAAACCTTAGCTTCAATTTCATCCGTTAATGGAACTTGCATATCCAATTCCTGAAAAACAAGGGGAAAAAAAGAACACAACATGAATAATTCAACATTGGTTTTTCACATACATAGGCTCTATTTATCCCAAAGTTTAGACACCTAGAAATCTTTCTGTGAGTCATAAAGTTGAAATTAATTGATTTTTCTCATTTTTAAAGAATTTTTAGATAAAAGTTAACGCTAAAAGAAGTAAAACTCAAAAACTCCAAGTTAGAGCTTTACGAAAGAGGTTTTTCGAGAAAGTATTTGTACATCACGTTGGAAAGTTATTTTTTATTCTTGTTCTCGATCGAAATTATGATTCATATATTTTAAAATTCAGTACTAATTACCCTGAAAATAAGTAACAACTCAACATTTTGTTAATTCAGACTGCTCTTCTAACCAAAACTTTTTCCTCACACATCTATATCTTAAAAATTAAAATTTCATAACTAAACCAAACAAATCATTAATATTGAGAATTTTATTACATTCTGTCAGATTGGTAAGAATTGCATCCTGCACAACCCTACATTAGAGTCTGCTCTGGATCATAGGAATTTGGAAAAGAAAGCATGAAGCAAACCTCATTCATATCACGAGCCAGATTCTTCAGGGTGTCCAGGCCTTCTGAGATAATGTCCAAACCTTGATCCTGAAGAAATTGGAATATAATGTCACCACCAAAACGACAAGGAGATAAATTTATGAACACAAAGCTAAGTAGTAAGAATAACTACGGATGGTGACAGGTGAGATTACAAGCCTGTTTCAATTTCCGCATTTCATATTCTTCTCTAAACTGACTTGATTCTTCAGATTGTTGAAAGAAGTCATCGCTAAAGTTTCCATCTGAACAACAAGATCAACCAACACATTAAACAGCAGGGCATGAGTTATGAAACACCAACACTCTTCGGAGGGGTTCGTATCGGTGTCAGACACGCGTTTGATAGGTCATATACCCTTTTAACACAAGGGCGTCGTAACACGTGTTTGAGACCGGAACTCTTACCTGAATCAAATTTTATGTTTTTGTTAGATGCGAAGGCCGCCCATCCACCAGTTGGCTTCCGTGTAGTGCCATCCGGGATGGCTTGAATCCTCTCAGGGAGTGCAAGAACCAGGTCCTTGCGTGCCTCTTGTTCTTCTTTCGTGAGCCCTTTCACCTGTTGAAAACCTAACCTTTATTTTTTTGGCTTCACTTTTATGATAGGTGACCATCGCATGCATTTCAGATTTTAACGGACAAAAGGCAAATTTGTCTCTCACTTTGGAACTTTCAAGTAGTATGTCTTTGAACCTTTTTACTATTAGAGAATGTGTACTTAATTTAATATTAGAAAATGTATATTTTAATATTAAAAGTATATGTTATCTTTGTGTGAGTTGTCTAATTATATTAACTGATTATTCTTATGTTTGCTCTGCTCATGTTCTTCTAGAACGGTAGTATGTTATTCATTTGTTGATTGTTTAATTGGCTAATTTTTCTCTTTTTGTCTAATTAGTTGATTACTCTATATTTTAAAACTTATTACCTTACTCCTTATACTTTCACAAGATGACACAATCATTTCTTTTGTTTTTGTTATTATCTAAAAACTGTTCGTTAAGAATAAGAGTACTTTAGTAAAAATATATAGCACATTATAAATTTTAACACTCACAAATATATAAAAAAACAAGTATAATGCACAATATTTATTGCACATTTTCTCATATGCAAGCAAATTGTTTGTACATACATTTGATGAACGAGATGACGGTAAGATTTGTGCCACCAACAATTTCATGCACGCACCCAATTAATAATAATATGTTAAAATGCAAAAAACCAAAGCTAAACGACCTGATAAATTAAGTTTTGGGATCAAAATTGGTTTCTAAACATACATATTAAGCCAATTATTCTTGTTAATTACTAACTTTCCACTAATTATAATAAAACACAAAATAGAAAACTTTCAAATAAAGGCAAAATTCCTGATCAAGAGAGTTTAGTTTGGAAGTTCTAATAGTTACCAAGATATGAAAATATCTAATTTGAAAGGGAAAAACAAAAAGAAAGCAGACGGAATTTTAGAGGAATAAAAAAAAAAAAAAAAACCTTTTTGGCAGCAAGTTTTTGCAACTTCGGGAGCAATTCATTCATCAACTTCGCCTTCGTCCTCCGTACCTCCGCGTACATCGCCACTGCCTTGGCCCTATTCGTCTCTATCCCCGCCATTTCCGACTTCTATAATATATAAAAATAAATAAATAAGAAAAATAAAAAAAACATAAAGATTAGGGCTAGTTTGAATTAGTTTTTTTTTTTGAAAATCATTTTTTTGGGTGAAAAAACATATCTTCTTTGCAATACGTATTTGAATTGGATTTTTAAAAAAATTTAAAACTCTCAAAAAAAGAAAAAAAAAAGAATTTAATTTGAGGTTTTTAGAAGCCAAAGTTTAGCTTCATAAAAAAGCCTTTTTTTTTTTCAAAAGATATTAAAAAATAGACTTTTTTGAAAATTCAATCCAAACTAATCCATATATGTGTGTGTATAAGAAATTAAGGTGATGAGGAGATAGAAGATGACATCGCGAGCGACATCAATTTGAGCCTCAAATTCATCGTAGAAGCGAGCAAAGGCATCATCGGAAGAGGCGTTAAGGTTACGCTGCTTCTCGACGTCGTATTTGTCGTACTTCTTGCATATGACATCGAGTCTAAAGCGGATGTCAATCACACTCATCTTTCCTTTACTTTTTTTTTGCTTTGATTTTCGATTCTTCGTATCTTCTTGCTTACTTAGCAAAAAAAATAAAATAAAATTCGTCTCATAATAGAGGAGGAGAGAGAATTGGGATTATTTTTCTCTCTGATTTCCTCTTTCTTTGTTCCAGTTTCATTTTTCGTTTTGGTGTATCTGGTTTTCAGCCAGAGGAGGAGGAGAGGTTGACCGTTAAAAACGGTTGGGTGTGTTTTTGTGTGAGACAGAATGTGGCGGGAACTGTTTTAAATGGTCAAGGCTAGCTGTGAGCTCATATTTCTTTCCCCCCCCCCCCCCTCTTGTACTTGAGCAATTCCTTACTTCTCATAAATCAGTTAAGTGTGTTATAACTGAATTATGGAACAGGACTGAAATATAAAATTCGGTTGATTATTTACACATTCAGTTTGGTTTTTGTTATTAAAAATGAAAAAAATTAAATTATGGTTTGATTTTACTTTTTTTTAAAATTTTTGGCTAACAATTAAATAATCGAATAAATAATTTTTAAAGTCTTTTTTGTTATTACTTTAGAATTCTACATTCATATATATTTTTTACAAGTTCTGAATCACTCTTGCATATACATATTGTGAACTGTGATAGATATTGGAATTCCTTTATTATATTTGCAAATCTGGAATTTGCTATTTCAATTAGCTTTTAAGTGATGTATGAATTTCTTTTTGAAATTAGGTTGTTTCAATTAATAACTAAACAAAAAAAATTCAATTAAATATTTTCGTTTACTAATATAGTTTAGTTCCATTTCGGTTATTAATTATTCTAAATTCGAAAAACGAGTTATCGAAATTCAATTTCAACTCAATTTGGTTATAATTGAATGCTTGCCTCTATTTGCACGTAAAAATGCTTGACAATCTAATTTTGAAAAGGAAAGAGAAGGAAAGAAAATAAATAAAAAAAAATTAGTGCAAGTGACCGTTTAGTTTTAAAGCTTAAGCTGTTAAAATAACTTTTCTCAACTTCTCTCTCTCAGAGAGATTTTCTCCATTATCCTCCCTTAGAAAATCATTTTCTAGTATTTTTCGTGTTCGGAACGAGCCTGTGATACCATTTTCTCGGTTCAACCCCACCGTGACTTGTTTGTTTTCCTCTGCTTTTTCATTGCCACATGGCTTGGCGACGTGGCATTGCACATGGAGTTATTGAAATTTGACATCTTTAATTTTGTTTGAGATTTTAATTCTAAGTTGACATTAAGTTGGGCAATTAAGCACCTTGCGAAAGATGTGCAACTTTGTCTCTCAGAGACAGGTTTTTGGAGTGTCATTCACATATCAAAGAGTGCTAATGGGGTGGTAGATTGGCTGGTAAAGAATATTCGACAAAGGTCTCTCCTTAGTGATTAGACTTTACACCTATCTATTGGTTTGTCCCATGTTTTGAATTGTGTGTATGATGCTACTGGTGTTGATTAGTAGTACTATTTTATGTTTAGTCTAATAATATTAGTATGTTTTTTTATTTAAAAAAACTGTTAAAATTGTATAGTTAATTAGTTTTGAACACAATCCTTATCAGTAAATGGGATAATACTCATGAAATTTGAATTTAAGACATTTTTAGTAAATAAACTTAGTGATTTGATGAAATTGTGATTTTTATTTATTGGAATTCTATTGAAGCAAATTGATTTTTTTTTTCTTTTTCTATGGGAGACAGCGTCAAGTGAGATTAGATTAATTTGAGGGAAGAAACGCCTCTAATATCTTCGTCCATCAATCTATTAAGTGGATTTGGAGTGTCCTCGATATGATGACATCCAAAGAAAAACGAGAGCCCATAATTTGTCATCCAATCAGCATATTTTTAACTCTGGTATTGTTATGAGAAGAATTTTAGGCCCATTGGTAAGAATTATAGATTTACCAAATTCCAGTTCCTATTCACCGTTTGAAAAATGTTATTTACATAAACTATATTGAGAAAAAAAATGTTTCTTTTAAGTTAAATATGCTTATGTTTTTTCAAAAAATTATATATATACTTTTTATTTTGTTGGGGGGGGGGGGGGAGGGGGAATTTGAGGAATGAATGCAAATGCATGTTTAAAGAGAACATATTCCTCAAAATCATGATTGGAGTCCTAACATGCTTGTAGATTCTCCAAATTCACAGGCTAAAATACACCTTAATCTATTAAAGGCCAACTTAATTTTTCTTTTCAAGAGCTAAACTAACTTTTATATATTATAAAGTTCATCTTAAAAGAATGGGAGAAAAATGTAATTGCAAGAATATCTAAGCATAATGAAATTGCTTTGATATTGAGATTGATATGTGACAAAATTAAAGACAATATATGGAAGGAGTTTATACAAGAAAATTGAGATTGATCCTAGCATAGGAAAAGACTGGAGAATCGTTTGAGATGGTTCGCTTGTGTTAGGGATGACTCGTGGAGAAACCCGTTAGGAAATAGGAAGATATAAGAGGTGGTATAACATAAAAGGATAGAAAAAGACCTACAATGAATTACATGGTGACACCGAGACAAGATCTCGTGTGTATAAAACTAACAAAGGAAACAGCTCTCGATAGAATTGAGTGGCGCTGTCAGATTTATATAACTTATCTCATTTAGAGGGTGTTTGGCTTTGCTTATTTAGAGTGCTTATAAGCACTTAGAAAAAAACATCCTCTCACATGTTTTTTACTATAGTGCTTATAAGTACCAAATAAGCAAAGCCAAACACCCTCTTAGTGAGATATGATCGGATTTGATTTAATTAATGCAATTTACTGCACAAAAGATTTCTCCTAGCTACAAATGCTATGTATACACCATCAACTTATTAAAAGCGCAATTACCACATAATTTAAGCATGTATCTCAAGCTGGGACTTGAAAACTAATATAGTTTTACCAAAAAGAAATGTACTAGAAGAAAAATATTTTCAGGCACCGGTCAAGCAAAACTTTAGCCATCTTCAGCAGTAACAGAAAGCCAGCCTAAAATGATGAAACTATATGATTAAAAACCATGCATATGCTTCATTTGATCTTACTTTAATAATATAGATTGCAGAGATGCCACAGAGCATCTTCTGACAACTAGTTCCTGGAAAACATTCATACGATAAAACACATTCTTTCCCCGTGAAGTGACAAGTGAATCGACTTTTCAAATATGGTCGACACCAAGTTAGGCAATGAGGAAAAAGAAATCCAATGCAGTATAAGCCAGGCGCTTTGCATGACAAACATGATCAACCTCAGCAGACAAGATCATTTGTCAAGAGGAGAGACAAGGTATACACATTAATGCATGGCAAGATCCAAACCAATTTTCTGATGATTATGAATTTGTACGAAATTCATGTCATGTTTCATGAGTAACTATACAACAGATATACTGGCTGAATCCAACTGTAAATAGTGTATGCAGAAATATCTGGTGCCACAAGGTGAACGTATATTTGACTGCAAATGGAAGCTCTGATCTGCGAAGATCCCTGGAGAATTGTGCTCGATCTTCTCTCAATATTGTTCTTCCTATTATAATAGTGTTTCGTGCACCAAAGAACTGTATTTGTTGGCTAGCAATGAAGTTTTGCAGATCAGCCCTGAATTGAATCTTCAGCCATGTAACATTTACGTACCATTTTTCCGTATTCTGCAAGAACAAATCCCACGAAATGATTATACAAGTCCTGGAAAAAAAGAACAGCTGATCATGGAAAAATGAGCATAATCAAGAAATGAATATATATCAAAGCAAGCACAACAACAAAAGAGAAAGGCAAATAAATTAAAGATAGGAAAGAACTCGATCACCTTCTTGGTTTTTCCAAAGTGCAGCAGCAGAACTATTTAGAGGGCTCTCAGTATTGGGTTCTGCAGAGGAGTACCATAGGGATTAGAGAATATAAAAGAGTAGACTGCCAGATAAAGCAAAAACAAAAATTGGACAATAACATTTCCAGACCTCCTAAAAGACTCTGGATGGACAAAAGAATGGATCGGCAATCATAAGCGGAAGACCACTTGTCCTACAAGCAAACACAAGGAGATCAGCTGTGACTTTGACAGAAAGAGAAACCTGGCATGCATGATTTTTAATTGTTTAATAACTATTAGGAAAATCGAGGACACACGCGCACATACAAATGCGCAGCTAAAAACACAAACAAAGAACACGCAATCTTTTTAGCGTGGTTCAGCCCTCTGCCACGTCCATAATCCCTTCTGAGATAAATTCTACTATTCAATAATAATGGTTTACACACAATGACTTTTTGCACGGACAGAAAAGTCCAAACCCTCTCCCACGGAGTTCTTACAATGGCTCTATCCTTAACAAGACTAGAACGAATGTAAGACATTCTCTCTCGCACACATGAGGCTTTCAGGATCTCTCACCCATACTCCCCATGGGGTGTGGCCCGAAGGCACCTACTACAAGTTACAAGACCCTCCATTTATAGGAGAGAAATCCTTGTTCTCCAAGATTTCTCCTTCACTAATTTAGGCAAGTCGTGAATAAGGTAATTCTCTTAATTACCTTTCTCTCCAAGTATCCGAATTTGTATGGGCTTGAACTTTGAGCCATAATCAATACTAACTAATGTTGAATGTTGCACAATTTTATAATGATTTCTTTCTGCTTTAAAACAAAGTGTCCAGAAGACGTATAGAAGTGAACACCAAAAGCGGGTCTGAGATCATAGTACCAAGCCTGCTAACAGCATGGGATCTCACGTATGGCAGTCTATGGCTATAGATAATATAGATAAAAGTGCTGAGTCAAAAGAAAGCACAGTGTGGGTTAAGGCTTTGTTGAAGAATATTTTAGTTATTAATGTTATTTCCTTATTCTATGATAATAAATTAGGCAATAATTTAGATTAGATAATTAATCAAGTTGGTTTCCTAACTATTCTAGTTTCCTTAGAATTCTAGTTACCTTATTAGTCTAACTTTTAGTCTTGCTTGCCAAGTTATCATGCCTATAAATAGGCTCTTCTATTATATTCATGAAACATCAACAATTCACAATGTAGTCTTTGAGTATTTCGCTTCTAGAGCCACCATTAATGGTGGCTCCAACTATCTTTAGCACTTTTATATTTTCTCTCATCTTTTATGCTTTTATATATTTTCCACATGGTATCAGAGCCACCCTCCTAGTGATCTACTCCCCTTAAAAAAAAAAAAAAAAGAGAGCACCAACTAGCCGTGTTAGCCTACAGGTCTTACATCCATCCAAGCGGTCATGTTAGCCTACAGGTCACACGACTATCCAAATCTACATCCAAGTCCAGTTCAAATCCAACTCCAATCCAGTTTCCAGTTACTACCTCAATCTAAGGTTCGTCTAACAGTCATGGGAATTCATCACACCAAAGTAAAGGTTAGACGAGCTGTAGTGAACGTGGTAAGTTCCAAGTTAGACGAGCCGTGATGATCCATCCCTTCCATCAAAATCAAGTTTTCTTCTGAAGACCTTTCAAACTCAAGGTCGTATCTCTAATACCACCTTGAGTTTGAGAGGGGGTGTTGAAGAATATTTTGGTTACTAATGTTATTTCCTTATTCTATGGTATTATATTAGGCAATAGTTTAGATTAAGTAATTAATCAAGTTGGTTTCCTAACTCTTCTAGTTTCCTTAGAATTCTAGTTACCTTATTAGTCTAGCTTCTAGTCTTACTTACCAAGTTATCAGGTCTATAAATAGGCTCTTCTATTGTATTCATGAAACATCAACAATTCACAATGTAGTCTTTATGAGTATTTCGCTTCTAGAGCCACCATTAATGGTGGCTCCAACTATCTTTAGCATTTTCATATTTTCTCTCATCTTTTATGTTTTTATATATTTTCCACAGGCTTGAAACAGAATATTGAATACACTTCCTGGAACTGCAATCGATCAACTCAAGTACACTACCACAGAAGAAGATGCAGTTTATGAATCCATCCCTTGGAGCCCCCAAACCCTTCCAATTCCTTATTCACACTACGCAAAGGCAGATAAAGCGTTTCAATTTGACAATTTTTCTCAGCCAATAGTATAAAGATCTTTTTGCAATCATCCTTAGACCAGAAAAATGTAATTGGATTGCTATACCTGAAGAATATCAAGACAAATATTCCCATACTGATCAACATTTGGATGGAAGCACATGGTCTCAAACTTCACTTGAGGAGGCTTGAATGGATAATCAAGTGGAAACCGCAAGGAAAGTTTGTAAGATAGACCCTCATAAATAGTTCCCTTGCCACCTTGTATAGTACCAATCCATGTAAAGATACTATCCCCTTCGGGAAATGCAGATATGCCTACATCTCCGCTCATCTGCATACATGAGAAAGTGCAAAATGTCAGCCATGAGGATGTACTGAGCAGATAGCATCCATTAATAAAAGCTACGACCCTTGGAAAATAGAAAAGTTTTCTCATTCCGTATTCATTTCATTTCCTCCCTTCTCGCAATTAATTCAATTCTTCCACAAAGACTTCACATTGTAGGATAATCCACAGGAGGGAGGCTGAGGAATTTAGGATAATTCATAAAAGTGAAAATTTGACAAAAAATAATCAATTCAAGTGAAAACACTTTTCAAACTCTCAAAGAGCACAGAGTAACACTCATATGCACAAAGGGCACGTTCAGCCAGAGAGCTGGCTTCCAGTTTCATGCATATCTGATGAAAATGGGATCCAAGTCAAGGTCGAAAGGTGTTTCAAGAAACAAGGAAAGTCTCCAATTTGTTCTTTTCCACCTTCGCTTGAACTCCATGCTGCTTAATTCTCAAAAGATATAATTTCACTCGACACCACGTCATTCTAATTAATAAAGGAACTTTTTTTCTTCCAGAGAATCAGTTTTGTAACACTAAACAGACCGAGAAAAATTCCAAATAGTGACAAGAATAATTAATGTAAAGAAATTTAGTTTCAGCAAATCAAGCAATTATTTTCAAAAATAATAGATAACAACACTCACTTCAACAAGCCAATTTCATACAAGAATGCAATAACACTCACTTCATCAAGCCCATTTTACACACACATATACACGCACTGAGTGACTGAGTCCTACCCTTCCTTAGACCCCGCATAAGAGGAGTTTCGTGCACCGGACCTACACTTTATATATCCATTCACAAAAAATTACATCTAAGCAGAGATACAAATAGAAGAGACGAGTACCATGAGCGCCATAAGCTCCTTTTGTAACCTGAAAAACACAAACCCAGATCTTGATTTCAATTCTCAAAAAAAAAAAAAAGATTTTAATCAAAAGAATTCTAAAACTGATTATAGATATAATCAATTAAGGAAAAAAAATCTTGGTTATAAAGGATGAAGAGTGTTGACCTTTGGGTCACGGAATTGGTGTCGATGGTGTTAAGAGGCGGCTTAACTTGCTTGGATTGAGCCGCCGGTGATTGCCCGTGGGGCGGCGCTGCCCCCTCGTTCCGAACCTCCATTACAGTGGCCGCTGACGGTGGTGCTCACGGTGGTGATGGTGGTGGTGGTGGTGGTGATTGATCAGTTTACACTCGAGCCTCTTTCTTTTAATTTTTATGTTTTGTATTTCTCAAGTTGGTTTTTTCTGTTATGTGTTTTTATTTACTAGCCAAAAGGTAAGTTTAAATTAACAAAAATATTTATATAAGAAGAATTAGATGTAAAAATTTAAATGAGATCTCAAATATATAAAATAAAGAGTGAGATGTCACAGAATTAAAGTGGAGTAAAATATCAAATATATAAAATAAATAGTGGAATGTCACACAAGTAAAGTAGAATAAAATATCAAATATATAAAATAAATAGTGAGATGTCACACAATTAAAGTGGAGTAAAATATCAAATATATAAAACACATAGTGGAATGTTACACAAGTAAAGTAGAATAAAATATCAAATATATAAAATAAAATAGTGAGTTGTGTCACAATTAAAGTGGAGTAAAATATCAAATATATAAAATAAATAGTGGAATGTCACACAAGTAAAGTAGAATAAAATATCAAATATATAAAATAAATAGTGGGATGACAGACAAATAAAGTGGAACAAAATATAGGGGATATATAATAAATAATGTTTGGTGGTTCTAGTCTTGTCTATTATGCGACCATTTATTAAAAGTAGAGTAAAGTTATATAAATTTAAATATAATGTTTATCTATTTTTGTCATGTTCATTATTTTATTTATTAAACGATTGTAATATTAGATATATAATTCTGAAGATAGTTTCACGAACTCTTTTTCTTTTTCGAGTAGAAAATTAATTTTATAATGCCCATTTTCACATTTCAATGTTTTGATAATTCACTTGAAAAAGAAAATAATTCTTGGAGTGTTACATTTAATATAATTTAATATAATGTTATATCTGCCAATGAAAGACAATGTAATATAAGCTGATGCAATAGTTCTTACAATCCTTCTAATTAAAGACAAGCCTTTTATATTTATTAATGTCGTATATTATAAACAAATTAATCTCAATAAACACAAATCTTGGCCCAGTTTGAATTGGTTTTTTCTTTATATTTTTTTGTTTTGTAATAACTACATCTTTCTTGTAATAAGTATTTAATTTAATTTCTAAAAGAATTAAATTTTTTTAAAAAAAAAGTTTAAATTTAACTTTTCTCATATATAAAAAAAGACACCATTTTTTAAAAAATTTATAAAAAATTACTTTTAAAAGAATCAATTTGTACGAATTCTTTGTTAAAATAATTTATGGCAATTTTATGGAATATTTGAGGTAGAAGAAAAGGTCAGCGTGACGTGTGTGAATGGCGTGCGAGTGGCCTTGTGCGGATAATGAGGGAGATTTTGATATTCACGCTCAGCTTTGCTTCTCCAGTTGCCATTCCCACGTCGCCATCAGAGTTTTGTCTTTCTCTTTACCAATTCACTCCTTCGTTCTTTTCTTCGCGGGTCATACACCACATATTCTTTTCCTTCTCCCCTACCTATGGGTTCGAGCATAGATAATTTTAATTGCTTGAGCTATCATTTAATTTTTTTTCTTTTTTTTTACTATCCGTTACATCATGTTAAAATTTTACATTTTGTCTTCTAAACATCGATTGTATGAAAATCAATTCTTTAAATTGTCAAAAACAAATGCTGCAAAATTGGTTATTCAGGGGAGGTTTAGATTGTTTTTTTTTATGGGGGAAAAAAACTCTTTCTCTAAGAAAAGTATATCTTTTTCTAGCAAGCATTTAGATTGGTTTTTCGAATAAAGCGTGTTTAGATTGGTTCTTAATAAAGTTGAAATTCTAAGATAAAGTTCAATTTAGCTTTTTTCTAAAACCAAAAATTTTAACTTTGTCAAAAAAAATATTCTTTTTAAATTTTTTTCCAAAAATTATAAAAAAGACGCTTTTAAAAGAAAATAATCCCAACGAGCCCTCGATCACAAACTCCACAACTCCTATTGTACTTTCGAAAGCTTTTTCCCTTGTTTGTTTGGTAAGACGAGGTAGAACCATTAGTCTAGTACTAAGCAAAAAATAGTATGATAGGAATGAGATTTTTTAGTCTCTTGACATTGATAGGAAACATAATAAGTGAATAACTTTTTAATGTTGTTGGCTTGAATAATAATTTGTGTTAACTATTTTAAACTATTAAATTTGAGGTTCATTTAATTATTCAAAAATCTACAAAGATTTAGAATTTTGGAGCCGCAACACCACAATCATATTAGAATTAGTCCTCACTTGAATGACTTCCAATAAGTAATAATGTAATGTCTTACCATGAAAGGAAACGTGATAATAGTCTCAGAGTTAATGCTACTGCCAAAGAAAACAGATATAATGTCTCCTATTGATTAAAACGAATGATAAATGAATAATTTATAGGTAATTGTTGAGAGTTTAATTTGGGTAATTATTTTAGACCCATGGATTAAATTCAAACAATAATTTTGAAATATATAAGGGTAAGTTATATTATAGGTCCTCGATGTTTCATTTTAGTCCTCATTATTTTTCAAAATAATCATATTAGCCTTAATTATTTGACAAACATAATTAAATTAGTTCCTTTTGTTTCAAAATAGTTCATATTAATTCTCAATGTTACACAAACTTATTTAAACTAATCTCTAACTTAACAAAAGATGAGCAGAACAATGGGAAGTAACTTAAACAAGATTCTGATAGGTTAAGAAATATTATTTTGAGACAATAAGAACTAATTTAATTATATTTATTAAAAGATTATGGATTAATTTAAAAATCTTAAACAATGAGAACTAATCCTAAACAAAAAAAAAAAGTGTAACAAAATTAATATTTATTTATAATTAACAAAATTTATGACATTAGTTTCGCTTGTTACTCAAAAGTTACTAAAAGTGTCGTGATGAGCACTTTGTCCAATAGTTAGATCCTTGATCCTCCTCTAATTAAATCTTACGCCTATCTTAATCTGATAAGCATGCATGTAACAGTTGTCAATCTAGCTAAAGCAGTAATAACAAGGGCATAAATATGAAGATATATCCAGGAGCGATAACCTGGATTCGACTTCAAGAAGAATAGTTAGACCAGTGGAGTGGGGGATTTTGTGGGGGGGGGGGGGGGTGGTGTTGGAAGAATCAGATATGCAGGACAATATTGTATCTCTTACTAATATAGAGATGGTCTAAAGTCTGTTTAGTCCAGTTTTTAGATATTTAAAAGTATTTTTTGTGAATTTAAAAGTTAAAATTAATTTGTTTGACCTTTTTCTAGAAGATTGTTTAAGAAAAATTAAAAAGTCAGAAGCTCCAAATTAGAGCTTTTCATAAAAAGCTTTTCAAAGCTATTTTTATGTTTTGTCAAATATTGTTTTTTCTTTTTTTTTTCAAAAATATTATTTTATATTTTTAAAAGTCTAATATTATCCTCAAAATAACTGAAAGCTTAAAGCTCCATCAATAAAATACAATGCCAAACAATTAACATCTTTTATTTAACAACACTTTTACCCAAAATTTTACTGTTAAAACTTTATAGTTTAACAGTTAAAATCTTACAGTTAAGTTAAACAAACCTTTAAATATGAGAACAAATTAAGAAGAATAAAAGGCGACGAAAATGGAAACATCACGTATGTAAATAAAGGAAATTTCAAGCCTGAAACTCATACCATTTGTTGAGAAGAAAACAAGGCAATTTTCTTCGCACACCCACTATGTAAGGAAAAAACCAGACAAGAAAACAAGACATTCTCACTATGTGGATACTATGAATGTAGTGACCTTTATAGCATCAATTATTGTTGATGCAAAGCTAATTAGTTATTGGTAAACTGGAAAATCTATTCACAACATTGTAATGTTATGTATAAAATTTAATAGTAGTAGATTATTAATATACTCACGATATATTATGAAGACAATTCGTAGTAATTGAATCATTTAAAATATTATCCTATTATATGGAGTTCTCACTCTTCTTAAAGAAGCTTAAACAAAAATGTGAGATAGTATGTCATTGAACATTTTATATGAGCCTTTTCTTTTGGGTTCAATATTTGGCTTGAGCTTGTTACCTTGTTACCTCTCCAATACATTACATCATAAATTTTTATTTTTATTTTTTCATGCTGCGCAAGGGTAGAGCCGAAAGAGGTTTATTTCGAGTGAGGTAGGTTAATTCAACCCATTTAATGCTAAGTTTGCTGGTTGCATCAATTTTTTGGCAGATCAACAAAATGCCAATTCGAATCCGACCCTTGGTGAGTAGAACCAATGGATTGAGCCACCACTTTGTAAAGTTAATACAATTATGTATTTTTAACAAAACAATTACGAAATTCAGTATGTGAGTTCTCAGATTACAAAATAAGATGATCAATCACAAAAATAATAAGTTCTCAAATTTCAAATTTCAGTTTATGATTTACAAATCACATAATTAATATATATACATATATAAAAGTTAGTCAACCCATTTGTTTGACCGGTCAGCAATTGCTCTTGACCCACTTGGCGGGGGTCTATTTGATTTTCTATTTGTGTGGTGTAGTAATTTTCTGTTGTTTTTATTTTTTATTATAAAGAACAAGAGAGATTAAAATACCTTTTATTGGAAAGTTTTGTTTGGTAGATACTCATACGTAACTATTTGACTTAGCTTTTAAAAAAATTAAAATTCTAAAAAATCTTAAATATAATTTTTTTCAAAAGATAAAATTTTTAGCTTTTTAAAAAAACTCTTTTGCAAAAATTGTAAAAAAAGGCAATTCAAACGAGTCCTCAGACTTTTATATTAATAGTTCGTTCTTCTCTTCAGTGTGTGTATATATATTAATGTTATTATTTACTATATTATATATTATTTATTATTATTGACATGTATTAATAATTTTAATTTAAAAATATTTACCAATCAAAAATTCATTTATAAACTTCTACAAATTCATGATTAGAGATTTATGAAATACTACTAAAATAAATTAACCCGATAGTGTTAGTCCTTATGAAAAATTTATAATAAAGAAAAAACAGTATGAGACTCACTTATGCGTCCCACAAAGAAAGAAAAAAGAAAAATGAAATACGAATATTTGCATGAACTAAAACGTTACGTCGTACATTAAGATAATCAAACTATCCTATGAAAGAAGACGAGAATTTCAAGATTCGGGAGCGGAATGAGAACCCCAGAGCTTGCCGAAGACATGCAGAGCAGCAACGAAGGCGATGAAGCAGAAGCTCATGAAGAGGACGGTGTTGGGGCCCATCTTGAACCCGGGGGCATCATCAGAGTAGAATCTCAGCATGTTGCTGTTTGACGATCCTGAGCCGCCGCTGAAGTTGGTGGCGGCACCGCCAGTTGAGCCTCTTCCTCCTCCTCCTCCTGGCTTGCGGCGGCGCATGTTGGCTGTGGCCGCCGCGGAGCCTCGTGGGGCCTTGGTGTCTGGTCGGGCGATGGAGGAAGGTTCGGCCTGGGACTGCGATGTGCCTTTACCCATCTTTGGCGATGTTGAAGCTGTTGGTGTGTTTAAAAGTATTGAGTAGACAACGTTAATGGAATTGCGAACTTTGTGTGTGAAATTTTGTGGTGATTTTAAGATGATGTTTGTGATGTTTTTTTTTATAGATGTCTTTGGAATCCTTTTCCTGATATGTTTCTTATTTCCATCTTTGTTCCAATTAGAATTCCTCCAACAATAAAGTGTTAAAAGCCTTTCTTTTTTTTTTTAAATAACTTTTACGAAAGTGTTTTTAAAAGGTTAAAATCTTTGATTGTTAGGGAAAAAAAAAAGTAAGTTTAAGTTTTTTCCATCTTTTATTCCAATTAGAATTCCTCCAACAATAAGGGTGTTAAAAGCCTTTTATAATTTTGTTAAAAAAAGGTGTTCTTTTAAAAAGTTAAAATCTTTGAATTGTTAGAAAAATTAATTTTAAATTTTTTTGAAAATTAAATTAAATATTTATTAAAAATATTTTTTTCCCAATAAAAAGAATTTTTTCTAAGTGGAGAATCTAAACTAGCCTTAAACCCTGTACCTACACTGTGCATTGTATACACAGTGCTCCACATGAACACTTTATAATGTATTGTGCGTGAATAGTACGTGCTCAGTATATAACATTACATGCGTTCAAAATTTTTATATTATATGTTTAAAACTCTTATATTAAGCTGTAAATATACTCAAAACTCTTATATTGTATGCTTATAGATTGTACTCTATGTTTAAAATTTTTATACTATATGTTTAAAACTCTTATGTTACATAGTCAAAAATTTAAAAGCAAGTTCACAAAATAAAAATGATAATCTCATAAATTTTATACATGTCCATGGATAACGATACACAAATAGATTTAGCATGTATTCAAAATTATTGTTCTATATGTTTAAAACCAATACACTACTGGTTTAAAATGAATAAGTGTGCTCTCTAATTAATTAATCATTCTAGTTCAAAAATATTATTCTATATATTCAAAATGAATAAATGTGTTATCTGATCAACAGTCCTAGTTAAAAACTATTGTTTTATATGTTAAAAACCAATACACTATTGATTTAAAATGAATAAGTGTGCTATCTAATCAATTAACAATCCTAGTTCAAAAGTATTGTTCTATATGTTAAAAACCAATACACTATTGGATTAAAATGAATAAGTGTACTATCTAATCAATTAACAGTCCTAGTTCAAAAGTATTATTCTATATGTTCAAAACCAATACACTATTGGTTCAAAATGAATAAGTGTGCTATCTGATCAATTAACAATTTTAATTCAAAACTATTGTTATATATGTTTTAAATTCTTATATTATATGTTTAAAACTTTAATACAGGAAATGGACGAATTTGATTTAGTCAAAACATCAAACGCTTAATCTGCATTATTTTAAATCATTTGTAAGACAGCCAAATTGTCCATCCTTTCACTCATATACATTAACCACATACTACACACCACTACCATGACACACACCACGATGACGATGTACACACAGATCTGTTGTTATAGATCTGAAAAAATACTAAAAAAGAGAGAAAAAGAGAGTAGCAGAGACAACTCGCATTGACGATAAAACAAAATCGAAATAAAGATTGAAGACTATCGTTATGGTCGAGCGAAGATGATGATCGTGATGGTGATATTCGATTTAAAATCGGACGGTTTGATTTTGTTAGAGAGAGACAGAAAGAAGAAAGAGGAAAATGAGAGGAAGAGAAGGAGATGAGAGGCTTCAAATTTTTTGCTTTGGGAAAAAAAAACTTATATCTTTCACCTTATTTAAGGTGCACAGTGTTCTATAGGAGTATAGTTCCTACAAAGCACAGTAAAATCTACGCCTTAAACTGGGTTCCCACCAAAAGGAATGTTGTGCTTTCTTGCTAGCAGCTTTTATTAATTTTGAAGTCAAACAAAATTCATCGTGGGCCTTGGTCTTTTTGAAGCCCAATTCTTCAAGTCATCTTGCTCAAACCGCATCCAAAAAAAGATGATCTGATCTTTAGCAACCAAATGACACATAACACAAATATTGTTGTACAAACATCGGGTTTTTTTTTTCTAACCCAAAAAAAAAACATTATGCAAAACTAACCTCGTTTATAAATCGATTTGAAAAATAACTCGTTTTGAATCCGAAAATGCGTGGCACGCATTTCGGGATAGCGACCTCGTTCCAGGAATGTGGGTCGCGTTCCCAGAATGCGGCCGCTCCTGGGAACGCGTTCCGCGTTCCATAAATTAGTTGCCCGATCATTTTTTTTTCCCATTCTCCCCCAACCGCACTTGCTTTTCTCTTGTTTTCTCTCAACCCCTCACACTAAAGTTTTAGTTTTTCAGCGTTTTAGCGAGGATATTGCCTTGATCTTGTAAGTTATTTTATTTTTATGTTATTTTTTGCCATTGTATTTAACGTTTTAAGTTATGAAATATGTTTTTAGATCGTGTAGTTTTTGTTTTGATAATTAAATTTAGTTTGCGTTAATTTGAATTTTAATTGTTGTTAGATTTGTAGATTAGAATTTTAGTTTTTTTGTTAATTTATATTTAAATGTTAATTGTTGCTTAAAAATATAATATGATTATTAGAAATAAAATTAATAATGTTGTTATTAGTATTATTAGTAATATTATTAGTATGATCATTATTATTAATCTTATTATTACTATATGAATATTATTAGCAATAAATGTTATCATTAAGATTATCATTATTATTTATAATATCATTATTTTTATGACAGCCATGTTATATGTTAGATGTAATTATTAATGTAATTATTACTATTATTGATATTATTATCATTAATTATCATTGTGATGATTATGATGATGATGGATGATTAATGTAATATGTTGGATATTATTATTAGTAATTTTATTAATACTATTGTTGATATATTTATCCATGTATTTATTTTATTATTATGATGATGATGACGATGATGGATGATTAAACATGTTATCTTTGTGTTATTATTATTATTATTATTAATACAATCATTGATACTATTATTAATAATATTAGTGTTTTTATTATTATTATTATTAATACAATCATTGATACTATTATTATTAATAATATTAGGGTTATAATTATTATTAATAATATTAGGGTTATAATTATTATTATTTGATAAAATTAGAGAGTTAATGTATATAGTGAATTAGTAATATTTAGTTAATCGTTGTTATTATTTTTTATGTTAGGAGTCATTATGGATGCTTATCCTGCACCAGTAGATGCCACTTTACTATGCCATTATATGGATCACCGGGTCCAGTATTTACAGGATCCGCACCATCTGGGTATGTTTAGGTGCTATAGGTCGGATAGATCATTGTTTAATGCGCCGAAGTACCCGTTAGTACAGGTGTTATAAATCCCGATATCATCAGCTTAACCGCGGACTTATTACTGTCATGATAGAGAGGTGGCGGCCGGAGATCCACACGTTTCATTTACCTGTAGGCGAGGCCACCATCACCCTGCAGGATGTGGCTGTGTATTTGGGTCTTCCCGTGACTGGTACTCCTGTCCCGGTAATTGATACGGTCCCACACTCGAGGGAGGACTGGGTTGTCAGGATGCAGGAGTTGATGGGTATCGATGCGGATACAGTGGCGGACGACAGTACCGGCCGTATCGACATTGTGGGGAACTCGATGAATTTCGTCCAGTTGCGGTACAGGTTTGTTATGCAGGGCACTCCAGATGAGCCCACTCAGTACCAGGTGCGGCAGTGAGCACGACTGTGGATATTTCTCGCCATTTGCTGTCACCTTTTCACGAATACAAGCACGAATGACTGTAATTTGGCCTGGTTGTTATTACTGGACAACTTTGAGCGCATCTGGCAGTACAACTGAGGCGCGGCTGTAATATCGTATTTGTACCAGCAGCTTGACTACGCCTCCTTCCGCCAGTGTAAAGGTGTATGCGGAGCCGCGACACTAGTCCAGGTATTGGTTTGCCTTATATAGTAGTTATGTTTATATTCTACGAATGTTAACTTTATTATTACAAGCGTTATTATAACATAACACTTGTTCAATCTGCAGTTTTTTGCATGGGATAGATTCACGGCTTTTTGGCCTCAGCTCCTGCATCCGACACAAGAGCGGCTTCAGCATCAGCTGGAGCCTATGTTTCAGCTCCCTGGCGTTCCACGGGGTGCATAGTTTTACGTTAAGAAGGAAATGACTGATGCATCTAGGAAGTCAGGTCAAGTAAAGTGTCGGGATGTTATAGACCATCTCTAGCCTAATGAGGTATAGCACACTTAAGCTATCTTATTAAAATACTTTACATGTACACTTAAGCACGTAATTAACTATCCGGTGCTTGTTTTGGTTATAGTTCATATGGCAGCTGTTTAGGGCGATACTGGCCACCTTCCCACCTTAATGTGTTACCGACAGTGACGTCTGGCATGCCCGGATACCGCTGATATGTGGGCATACTATTGAGTGGCACCGCCCGGATCGTGTCCTGCGGCAGTTCGGACTCAGGTTGGCCGTCCCTGCTGATCCCCCTATACATGAGAAACATAGGGATGGCAAGGAGAAGGTTGAGGGAGCTGCGCTAACCAAGGCTGTGAATATGTGGAGGAATTGGGCCCAGCGCGTTTTATATGAACAGGCGGAGAATGTGCCGCCTGCAGCGGTACTCGGGGGTTACATGCAATGGTATCGGCGGGTGACCATATTACAGGTCGGTCATCCCGGTACCAGTCATAGGTGAGATGGGTACGTGGCATCCGCACATGACGAGACGTCACTGGTGAGCTGCCTTTGTTCCCAATGTTTATGTTACTCAATGAAAGTTGTTGACTATTAGTTTATATTAACTCAAGTATGTTATGTTTGACTACAGGCCGCTATAGTTCAGCATGTCGTCCATCATTCTCGTGATTTGCTGTAGCGTTACCAGCAAGGGGACCTTGGGGGTGGTGTACACATGGAGCATGTCATGCGGCACTTGCAGCTCATGCAGTTGCATGGCGAGAGTGCATTCCGACACACGTAACACAAGCATCTCATACAGCAGAGAGCCGTGTTGGAGTTGCCCGATGCGCCTTCGGTGCATCCGTGTGCAGTGTTCTCCATCTGCGCAGCGCATGCACAGCTATCGGGGTGGGTCATCACAGTCATCTCGGCCACCCACACGGCCTCCATTGCAGCGATCCGAGTGGCGTTTGTTCCCCGTTGACTTCTCCAGCGGTTCAGGTGGCCGGGGCACGTTCGAGGTTGGTGGATCATCTCAGCCCTTTGTTGAGGAGCCGGATGATGACGAGGCGACGTAGAGCGAGTCATCGAGGAGGTCATCGAGTAGATATATGGGATCTCATGACTACGTTCACCATCAGTTGGTGTCCAGTGGCGTTAAGCATCAGGACTAGCCGCCACACTCCGAGCCACAGGCGACCCAGGCACCCGCCACACAGCAGCAGGCATATGAGCCATCACTCAGCTAGACACGTTCATCCCGGAAGCTCAACGTCTCATCCCCTGTTAGACGTCATTTACCTAACCGCACTAATAGGGGGAAGGGCCCTGATCATTACACGTCAGGATGATGTATTCATTTTCGAGTGCTTTTTGTTTTATATGTATTCGTGAGACATTATCTTTTTTTTATTATTATTTCATTTTGTTTTTTTTATTTGTTTTGACCTTTTTTTTCTTACACATGTCGACGTTGATTAAACATGACCGTATCACAACGCCACAACAAGTCCACAGACAACGTTAATTACATAATAACATCACAAAGTCACAACAAATATGCATAAAACGATTGCACAATAGCATTACAACGTCAAAACAAATAGACATAAAATTATCACATATGGAACTTGTGGCAACTGCTAAACATAACGGATTACGCATTTTGGTTGTTGGGGCAAATTGGAGCAGTGTGACCCGGTTGACCACATATTGTACACCTTCTTCGTCCACGGTAGTCTAAGTGATCCATCTCGTTTGGAATGCACCGGTCGCTGGCTCATCCTCTTCTCTGCTGAACGCGACTTAGGTTCGAATGCAACATCCATACAGGCGCTGGAGGCCAATAAAATTGGTGTCCGAGAGGCTCAAATGTCCGCCAATATGTATCTTTGTACGATTTCATCGTCAGCTGTTTAGGTATCATGTTCTTCACATTAAACCCCCTAAACCGAGCAATAGTTTGTGCATGCGAGCATGGCAGGTGATATTCAATCCACTTTCCGCAAGTACACGTATGGTCTTCCCAGTTGACAACTTGGTTTGGCGGTTCTCGTTCTATCGAACTGGCAACCGACCCACCTGGTATCTGCCATCTTCTCTAAAACTAAGTACGTGATAGCGATGTGACGAGGTCTTCCACTTCTCAAAGAGTTCCCTCACACTAGGAGGGAGCCGATGGCCTTCACTTTCCAACTGCGTCGCATGGACCAACCGATCATGAAAGTAACCTTTTATCTTCCTAAAAATATTGGTAACAAGGGCCGTGATGGGTAACCCCCTTGCACCGACGAGGACACCGTTGAAGTATTCGACATTATTTGTCGTCATCACACCCCATCTGAATCCCCCATCAGCGCTCATGGTCCATGTATCGGCAGGGATATCAGATAGGAACTTGTGTACTCGTCTGCCAACACTGTTCTGACTAAGGTCCACATCAAGGATCATGTTCATTGCATGCACATGTTTGCTTGCTTGACATTCTCAGCCAGCTATCCAACACATGTCTTTAATGAATTGATTCCGCCATCTTTTCATCACATTGCTTTTCAGATGTCTCAAGCAAATGCGATGTTTTATTTCAAGTTGACCGTCACGTGTAACCCGTTCGATTACAGATGCGATGCCTGCATGCCTATCTGAAATGATACACACTTGGGGCATCTCATTGAAAAAGTTCTCGCGTAACTGGTGTAAGAACCACGACCAAGTACGAGTTGTCTCTGCTTCTACACCTGCAAATGCTAATGGCAAAACTTGGCAGTTCGCGTTTGTGGCTAATGCAACTAGGAGATGACCCTTGTACTTTCCTCGCAAGTGTGTGCCCTCCAGCGATACCACGGGCTTACAATGCCTCCACACCGCGATGCACGGACCGAACGCCCAATAAATCATATCAAAAATTTTTTCAGCCTGCGTTGAACCTTCGGCGAACCTATATCTCACCACACTACCTAGATTCTTGGCCATCACGGCCCCAAGAAACTGTGGTAGCATCTGATGTGACGTGTCTCAATTGCCATACACTAGTTCAATTGCTTTGTTCCGGCCGTTCCATGCTTTTCCGTATTTGACATCCGCGTTAAGCTTCTCCTTTATGTGAGCTTGGATAAGTCCGACCTCGTAATCAGCCTTCTTAGCTATGAAATGCCTCACCAAGTATCCAACCAATCCCGGCGTCAAATTTCTGCGCCCCGACGCAATTATTTGCACCATACATACATGTCTTGCGTCATTCTGCGTAATCTCCCACTGCTTGTGCGTTGCTTTCCTTCTAACACGTACATACCATGGGCATGCTACACTATCATTGTGTGCTTTCCTGCACTGTACCTTCCACAGGGTCTTACATGCCATTGCCGCGATGAGAGGGTCCTCCAACTTCAAAAGTAGAATGTGGTTGCAGGGAAATGGAAAAAGTGGCAAACTCCGTCGCTGTTGTTGCAATATTGATATGTTCATCTTCTTCATACGATGGTGCTGCATTTAGGTTCATGTTAGACTGATACGGGACATCGAGAATTATTTGCGGCACATACACGTCGTCAGGCTGAACAGACCGAACATCCACTATTACGTGCGCTACACAACAGTTCCATTCACACCGAGTTGTGCCATACATCTCCTGCACATCTTCATCATCAATTATTGCACTTGGATAATAATAAATCTGCTGAAATGTAGCATCCAATCTAGGGTTACGATAGCATAAGTTAACCTTATCGATGCTCGGACGCAACCCCAATTTTCTAATTATGCGCGAAACAAATTCATCGTAAGTTGTATCGGGATGAATTTTGATTTTGCGTGGTATATTTGGACTTCTGTAATCAAGATCATAATCAGTCATTATTGTGTGACCGCCGTAGTATAAAAGAACAGTAATTTCGGTTGAATTCATTCTTTTACGTGCTTTGGTAGAAATTTATACTAACAAAGTGAATGAATTTGGTAGAATGTTTATTTGGTAGAAAGTGATTGTGATGGTAGAAATTTATGGGGTAGGATCGAATGACTCGGTGGAGGAAGCGGTTGGGATTTATATAGGCAGAAAATGCATTCTGGGAGTGCGATTTTTGAAATTTCCCGTGACTTGAAGTGACTAAAGCATGATTTGTGGCAGGGAATCTCATCAGCCCACTCCAGAATGCACTGTTAAGAATATTTTGTCGTTCCCGCAATCAAATCAAATCAGAATAAAAATCAAATTTGGCAAGTTTGGAGGGAATCCAGAAAACGCGTTTTCGGAATGCGAAACGCATTCCAGGAGCGCGGGCGCATTCCTGGAGCGCGGCCACACTCCCAGAGTGCGTTCCGCATTCTGGGAATGCGTGCAACGCATTTTCAGATTCAAAACGGATTATTTTTCAAATCGATTTATAAACGGGATTAATTTTGCATAATATTTTTTTTTTGGGTTAGAAAAAAAAATCCTACAAAAAAGGAAAATGCTTCCATCAGATAGGACTGATATCAGTCCGTGGAGTCCACCCCCAGTAAATGCTTGTTAAAGAAAACGCGTGTTCAGGTATGAATAAAAGCATCTTTTCCAATATACCCTTGATCCAATTTGTATTGAAAAAAGTCATTGTTTCAAATTTACCCTTTGCTTTTTTTTTTTTTTTGGAGTAAATGAAGTGACCGGAACAATTTTCAAGAAGACAATTACTAGGCATTTCACCTGAAAAAAAAAGTTTGGTGATTAAGAATAAAATAATAAATATAATTTAATTGTTAGATATCAAATCAAATTTAATTTTTATACAATGAATGCTACCTACCACAAATTTATGAATGGAGAGAATGAACAAGGGGATTATAACTAGAAATTGCAATTGCTAAAGAAAAGAAAGAAAAGTTATAGTTCCTGATAGAAAAAATTAGTATAGTTGCTCATATTCCAAATAAAATATCAGTAGAAATGGGACGTGAAAGAGGAGAAGGAGAAACTAAAAAGAGAAAAAAAGAGTTAAGTTTATTTTGTGACTTCCAGTAAGTTGTTACATTTTTCATTTTCTTTTTAAGTTTTGGAATTATTAAAAGCAAAATGTATAAGAAAAGTTTGCAAACACATGCAAAATTTTTGTAGATGAAATTCTCTATTTTTATAAGTTTATAGGAAAATTTGTAAAGTGTAAAACTAAAATCTATACATTCTTTGCACAAATCTGTAATTGTAAAAGAAATATTTGTAGTAAAAATAAATGACTCTTAGTCAGTCCTATATGCTTGTAAAAAATGTGAAAAATTCATTGGAACAATATTTGTAAGTTGAAGAACAAAGATCTATAGATTCTATACAAAAATTTGTATGTCCTTGACAAAAATCTATAGATTCTTTACAAATTTGTAGGTTCTTCAACCAAAATCTGTAGATTCTTTAAGAAATATTTGTGTAAAACATAAATTATTTTTAGAGATATCTATAGGTTTTTTACAAAACACATATCTGCAAGTTATTATAAAACATTATACTTGTAAAAGAAATATTTGTAGTGAAACATAGACTGATGAATTGTGGTATAAACTGTAGGTCTATAAAAAAAATTTTTTTTGTAAGGCTATAAACAAAATTTGTAAGACTTTTTATAAAAAGTTGTAGTTCTACAATTTTTTGTTTTAGACATACAAGATTTTATATGGATTGATGATTTTTTGTTTCAAGCCTACAATTTTTTTTTTGGGAGTGATCTACAAATTTTTCTAAAAAGTCTTAAAAATTTTGTTCTAGATCTATAAATTTATTTTCTAAACCTACAAATTATTTTTATGAATTGATGTTAATCTAGATGGATAGAAGCGCTTCCCCTACATACTTGTCAAAGAAGTTTAAAGTTCATAGAAAAATTTGTAAGATCTTGAAGAAAAATTTGTAAATTATTTAAAAAAATATGTACATTATTTAGAAAAATCCGTAGATTTACCAAACAAATCCCATCATCATGTATCCATGAACGCTGGATTGCTGATATTAGCACAAAATCTCGTGAAAAGAGTTTGGCATTTGATACAATTGATGAGGTCGAAACAGCCCGTTATGGATACATAATGTCACGGTGTAACGGATTAGGGTATTAACGGTGTAACGGATTAGGGTATTACGCGAAACAAACAAGCCAAGGTTACAAAGAAACAAAGGATGGATTGGCAAGATTGACTACTTGTGTTAAGGAACTTTGTTTGACAAACAAAAGTGAATCTAGAATTGGTACTACAGGATCTCAACATGTGCAATTTGAGGTATTGGATCCAACTAGAGCCAAACCAAAAGGATCAAGGAGCAAGACGAAAGAACGCAATAGAAAATATTGTCGTAGTTACAGATTAGTCATTGAATACTTTATCGTAGGGATTTCTTTTCCATCCGATAGACTGACATTAGTTTATAAAAAAAAATTTGTTTGACTTTGGCCTGACTACATTAAAGGGTATTTGACTTTGCTTATTTTAGGTACTTATAAGTACCTAAAAAAATACACTCTCGCATACTTTTTATATTTAGGTGCAATAGACTAATATTAGTCCATAAAAAATTTATTAGTTTAAAGCAAAAATTTGTAGGAGTAGAATAAAAATTGTAGGACTTTTTAGAAAAAATTGTAGTCCTACAAAATTTTGTTTTGAGACCTACAAAATATTTTATGGATTGATGAATTTTTGTTTTAGACCTACAATTTTTTTTTTAATGGATTGATGTTACAAAATTTTCTAAAAAGACCTACAAATATTTGTTTTAAACCTACAACTTTTTTATAGACTGATGTTAATCAAGAAGGATCGATAGTGTATTGTGGTTATTATATAATTTATATTAAAAATTATGCAGGCTTATTGGTCATCAAGCAAATAATTGTCCAAATGTGAGGCTTGATACATCGGAAGATGCAATTAATGGGATACCATCGTGGAACATGAATTCTAGTCAATCGATGATTAATTCTCCATATGCTAATGTTTGTTTCCCAGTACCTGCGCATAGGGAAGAGATGTGTGTTACCAATTCAATGGGGATTGGACAAGGAAATATGTCATGGAGATGCGGTGACAGTGATAATACCGTATTGCAACAAATATTTGGACCATTTTCTCATAATATTTCGTCAACTCCAACTACACATGTGATGAATTTTCAATCCCATTAATCAATAAGGTGTATTTTGTGATTTATGATTCTGAAGACATAATACCACTTGGATTGAGCTATGTATTTTGAATTTTATTATCGGTAATCGTATGAGTTCAATGTTGGACTTTTGTAATTTTTACTATAATCAAGTCGATTTATCTATGGTATGGCTTCCATTTGTGATTTTGTTCTACAAACTAAGGTATCAATGGTATGATTTATATTCTTTTATTAAAATCCCATAAACATTTGAGCCACAAACGTCAGTGCTGATCCACCATTATATATAGGCGCAATGTTAGAATATTTGATTGTTAATTCCTCAATGTGATTTCTTCCTTGTGTATAAATTTATATACCAAACTATGAAAGTAATACAAATCATAGCTGTATGAGTTTTTGGTGAGTCTTCCGCTTTGAGAGAAATGCCTCTATGCATGTGAAAGCTATTAATATAAAAATACTCGGCTAGATCTTATTATACTTATAATTTGAGCTCTTATAGTATAAGATTCATTACAGTAATGTGTACATTTCTAATTACAAAACCATTACTACTAACTATTAATCTACATTTATCAGTGTTGCTCTATTAATGGCTACAGAAAATGAAACAATCAGAAAATGCCTTGGAGCTGTACTCATTAGCCGGCGAATTTTCAGACTTGGGAAGAATATGAATAGGATTTTTCTTCCTGTACAATGATGACAGGCATGGGTGTCTTCATATTGCCAAAAGCCCTGGAATTCGAATTGGAAATCAACTATCCGATCACCACAGCTGCCTGTACAGGAGTTGCGATTGGAGTCTTTTTGCTCGATATCTATTTTCTCGACCTCCAATCAAATGAAAAATCGTGGTGCCCTCTATTATGGATCTCTTGTTCCACACTATTAGGCTCCGGCAGGGGAACCACACTAGTTTCCGGGGCTTCTATATCAGGTTCGACATAGGCGAGTTCAATATTCTGCTGGTGGTGACGTAATGTCGATGATCCATCACCCTGGTGAAAATGCGTGGGAGAAGGGGATCCTTCATCGGTGTCCCATTGTTCGTTGTCGTAATTGGATCTCCGGGGAGATGTTTGGAGACTGTCTATTTCACTCCGGTAATGCTTCAGCAGATGAACAGGTGACATGCTGTGTGTTGGTGTTCCAGGCCTGCTGGACACTGGAGTCACTTGATTGCTGCGCTTGTTTTGCTTGATGTGTTTCTTGGCCGTGTGGTGCCAGTTCTTCAGTGCTGTCGCAACTCTTTCGTTGAAAATCGTTGGCTTCATCGTCGAACCCATCTGTTTCATATCCGCGTATTCAATCAAATCAAATCGAGTCTTATCCAACAGTATTATGCAAGAAAGTTATACTCGAGGTTTCAGCTTATTACGTCATGCCATGCAATGGTAAGTGCTATCAACCAAAGTAAATTTCTGAACTACGAACTTAATTCTTCACATCTAATGACCAAATAGAAAGAAAAAATTCGAAATATTTTTGATGTGATCGTTCAAATGGCTTGAGAAGCTTAGGGACAGATGTGTTTCAACGAAAGAGCAACAGTATTTGGTTGTCCAACTTAATATGCAGACGATGACTTTATAAATTCTAAAATCTTTTGTAGTTTACCATATCGATAAATAAAATAAATGGTCTTTCTAATGAGCTGCAATATTGCACCTGTCAAAATTAGATTAGTATTCTCCATTGATATAAAAATTTACTATTCTCGATCATGCTCACATTAAATTTATTATTTTTAATCATTCCTTACCTTAAAAAATGGGTTATATTTAAAAAAAAAACTAAAAATAGAAATATTCATATATATCGAATCATTTGATAAACTTTAACAAGTGAAACATTGAATCCGTTAGACAAATAAATATTCTTCAAATTGCTCATAAGTTAGAAGTTAGCTTCTCCAGCTCAGCACATCTTGCGTCATTATGCAATTTAATTGATTGCATGTGCATGTGATTTACGTTTCGCACTTGTGCTATCAAAGGAAAATTTTGGTGCCCACTAATATTGATCTATTCAATCAAATGGTGACGTGGCAAATGACAAAAACCAATTTTTATTAAAATTAAATATTTACTAGATAAGTCCGTCTTTTCTTCGAGCCGCAATTAAATTTTCTTTTATCAGGACGATTTAGTTTGAATTTTCATTTGATATTGACCCCAAAAACCAAAAATTGCTGAAGGGTCCATCACTAGAAAATGCAAGTTACGTTATTTGTTTTACCCTTATGTATAGAAAAATATATCCTAGTTTGAAAATTCTAAAGTTAGTTATGAATTTTACCTGTGTGACAAGGGCATAAAGAGGGAGCGTGACGTAGCTGCAAAGTATCTGGATGAGAACCCTGACCAGAAAATTCAACAATTAAAATATGTCAATGCTTCAATTATCAAACATTAATAATAATCAAGTCAAAGATCATTTTCAGAGCATTTGAACTATTGATGTATATAATTGAAAGTAACCGATTAGTTTTTCTTTTTCTTTTTTTTCAAGAAAGCAAATATCGGTAACTATAAGACTAATTTAGGAGTCGAGACTCTTCTATAATCTATCTCGCAGTAAAATTTTTTGCTCGTTTGAATAACTGGTTAATAGATTTTGAGTGGTATTAAAGAGGCTCACCCCATTGAGATTCTGATGATGATATCCTCCACCTCGTCGTGGAAACAAGATTTTATCCCGAATTCATACTGAGGAGAAAATAGAAGACATGTCAATCACATGTACTTTTTGTCCCAAGTCTGATTTTTATGCATGCACTTCTGCGTACAAATTAGACTTTAATAATCAGAGTTATGTGATTGTGACGTACCCAACTCCAGGCAAAGAAAGCCAATTGAAATGCATTCTGCAATTGGTTGAAACAAAAAAAGGAAAAATATTTCAAGTGTCAAAATCATCATGTAAAACCACAATACCGAGGATAACTTACAAAATGAAATACTCCAGTGCTTTTGCAATACTGTAATAATTTAATAACTAGTGTGGTTTAGAGAAACGACACGAAAACCCTATTGTAGTTACCAAACAAAGAGTGGTTGAGCCATATTTTTAATCATCGAATGGTATTAGAAGGTTAGAACAATGCGAAACTAAAAATAGTACCTGGAAGAGGACAAAATTGATGAGGTAGAGAAGGAGACGAGGACGATTAAACCAAAACAGGTGATCACCAGGTTGAACCACTGGCACACCCTTAACAACCTCTCCTCTCTCTTGTATCCTTAGTCCCATTTTCGTAATTATCACTTGTAATTTGGTCCCAACCAACAAGATGATCTGTTCGACGTGAATTATAAGTTGTCAGATTAATCTTTCAATATACAGGAGGTACGTATATAGTCAATTTTTGATGATGTGTACGTCGAAGCAACTTACAATTAATGGGATAAATGGTAGCCAAAGATATGAATACCACCCTGTTCACAAAGGCACAATAGTTATATGTTAATGTCAAAAGTCTTGCAAGAAATCGTACCCCATTGGCAATAAATCTTCATTGACTTACTTGCCCCATGAATATGACATTCAAGACATAGCGGGTTATCAGGTATTCTCATTACGAAATTATGAAAAAAAAGTTCTAACTGCTGATAAGAAATCGATCATTCTATTATTGAATTTGATATTCAAGACATTATGACGTTATGAAAAGATCCTAATCTTTGACAAGAAATTGATCATCGGCCCAATTACAAAACTTCAAGATTATCTTATCGCATTTTATGACAATGTATTTAGGTTGAGTAAAATCATCAGAGCAATATAATAAACAACTACTCACCATGGGTATTGAATAGCAGGAAGAGAACAGCAAAAAACCAGATCGGTGGACTGAAAGAAGCAACAAGCAGTAAAATTAGTTTGGAAAATACATTGATGGACCATGTAACAATTCATTCATGAAAAGACTTGTCTGAAAAATGTGTTGCTTTGTCATGTCAAACCATTAGATGAAACAGAGAATTCGAATGGAAATAATTAGTTGAAAACCAACCTGATTCCAACAACCACCTTGAAATCCTCTTCCAGTGATCTGTTGATATACTTTTGGAAATCGAATTTTGTATGGCTGTGAGGTGCCAAATGTGCCTGAGATAATACAATCGAATTTTAGTTAATCAATGAAACGCACAATCAATTGTGTATTCTCTTAATTAATTTATTATTAAACAGTACACCAATTAATAGCAAGCATAGTGATTTCTAGTTGTCTAGTGTAATAAGCCAAGCTATTTTGGTATTTTATTTGGTTTCAACCGTTAAAAGAAAGAGAATTTAGTGTACGAAATTTTTACCATAGAGTTGAACGCTTTTTCACGTACTAAACTTAAAATACAATGTAAATATTTCAATGATTAAAATCTGGAATTGAAAGGAGAGGAAAAACTACCATGATAAATCCATGTCTCAGGGTCAAATAATCAACTTTTGGAACCGATCTCACAAACTGTCTGAAAAAGCAAACCTGAAAGTGATGCCAACAATATAACACATTGTTGTTAGACACTGGTACAATAACGAAACTAAAATATTCATTTGATATACTGAATATTAAAGGTCACCATTTTTAGATAAAAATGGGACCACAAAAAGAAAAAAAAGATACTGTGAATTCAGACGGAATTAAATTGCCAGAGAGATTCCATCTTGAAAAAGTCAAACCAAATATAAAGATGGAAATCTGCTCAGACACGTCGTCGGCGTCCTTTTTCTCATAACACGAGTAATTTGCTCTTAAGAAAATCATGTTAGATTTATTTTCAAATTAAAAATTTCTTGACGTAACATACATGCTAGAAAACATGATTTAAGCCAATTGAAATTTCAAAACAATATTCGCAATAGAAGAAAGTAAGAAAAAGGTATCATACGTTCAAATTTGACTTCTCGATTATCATAATCATTATTCTACCACTCCAACCTAGCTTTCTATTTTTATCTACAAGCATGTTGCAACCGCCATTTCCCCTTTTTGTCACTTATTTTATTTTTTTATGTTCCCCATAATTAAAACTAAGAAAGATCTCAATACATTATGGTTTGTCCACGTCTTCCAACCTTCCGATTTTCTCTTATTTGGCCAATTAATTATCTATGTATAATAATATATCATAGGGTGAGATGAATATTTATATGATCATGTATGAAGTAAGCTGGAGATTACAAATATGGCAATGATATCCACCATTGCATTAACTATTAGAAATATATATATATATACTGGACCTCTTATAATTTTATTTAAAATATGTCAAACTTTTATGCTTGAAAACCCTCTTATAATTTCTCTTTACGTTGTAGAACATACCACCATATCCTTTTATAAAAGGGATATATGTGTTATGCTTTAAAAAATAAAAAAAATTATAAGAAAATTTTGATAATTTACAAGATTTGATGCACTAATTATTATAAATCACAGAAGGATTTAATGGGTTTTATTATATTATAACATTTGGATTTCTTGGCTTCATAACTTTATGTGAAGATTTTACTGCGCATTTGTGTGTATTTCAAGTATTTAACAAAGATAGCATTAGAATATAATATAATCAGCAATTAATTTTAAACTTGATATTTTGGGTTTTAAAGGAGGCAAATGCTATAAAACAATTAATTAGATAATGTCTCCAGCAATTTATTCTTCTTTGTTGCCATTGGCAAGTGGTGGCCATTGCTTCGTGGAACAATTTGGATCACATCATATTTGTATATGTTGTCCCACACATTTTTAATCTGAATAATTATTAGGACAACTTCTTGAGAAGCAATATATACCATCCAACAAATCGAAGAATGATTCCAGTAGCCCCTTGTCTTTAGTATATAGACAAGAAGAACAGACAATGGACAGTATTTGCACTACTCAACTTAACCAAATTATTAATTAATTACTACAGAAACTCTAAGCTATGTTACTTATCATTGGACCTGAGTGTCCGATAAGGATAAGAATTCCAAAGTCAGACAGAAAAATTATCAAAATTTAAGATCATGAGACTTGTCAAATAAGTGTTTTAAATTTAGATTTAGGGCTCGTTTGGATGAACTTTTTTCAAAAGTATTTTTTAAAAGAACTTTTTTCAAAAGTATTTTTTAAAAAAACTTTTGAAAAATAGGTTTTTAGAAACTGAAAATTCTATTTTCTAAAAAAATTGTATTTGATCGTTTTTTAAGAGTTTTAGTTTTTTTTAAAAAGCCAAATCAAATAATTATTACAAATTTAAAGTAATTTTTTAATAAATTTTTTTTCCTAAAAAAAACCAATCTAAATAGGCCCTTAGAAACAAGAACAATAAAGCTATTTTTTTTTTCCAATTTTCTTCACGAACTTATCATTCATCATTAATGCCTCTAAACGATGGAAAAGTTGTCACTGCTTCCATCTTTTTTGACCTTTTGTAAAATTTTTATAAACGTAGGAAGTCGTTTAAACTCTTAGGGCCTGTTTGGATTTTCAAGAAAAAATATTTTTTTTTCCTGAAAAATTTATATTAAATTTGTAATAACTATTTGATTTGCCTTCCAAAAAAGTTAAAACTCTGAAAAAAACTTAAATACAGTTTTTTTTGGAAGTCAGAATTTTCAACTTCTAAAAAAAAATTTATTTTTCAAAAGCTGTTAAAAAAAACACTTTTAAAAAAAGTCAATCCAAACGAGCCCTTACCATGTCCAAGGTTAAGCCAGCGTCTGAGTCAGGTCGACACGGGCACCTTCTCCTAAATTGTCGAGTCCGAGTGTTCCAGGCTCTAGAGCTAGGCACTAAGCCCGACAATTTGGATCAACACAGGGAGCTCAATATACAAAACTAGGTTTGAAAAGGGAGTTCGTAAACTAAATTGCATATGAATTAGCTGGTTAATTAATGTACGGATGAGTTAGAGCAAAAATATCCAAGAAGGCAATCGAATACATATAATAATTTTGAAAAAGAAATGCATATATATAATAATTTAATATACTTACAATCCAAAGCAGAACAGGAGTTTTGGTCCAAAAGTTCAAGTGCCTTCGTCCAAATGATGTTTCTCTCGCAAACCTGAATCTCTCTGGATCTGTTAATGTGAAACAAAAGGCAATGTTATTATAACTATTGAAAAAAAAAAAAAAAATGGACCCATTCATTGTTATTTGTCCTTGAATGCTTAAATGCAATGCTCCTATTTGCCATATCATGCATGCACTAGTTAACAATTAACCAAGTAAAATAGTAATTTTATTGCATGTATTTTGGGTTTTTACCATGAGAGAATTGATACTCAGCTGTCCTCGTCTCCTTTTCCCATGCCTTCCAACTTCTCATCTGAAACCAAATAAGCAGCCAAACCATTTGAATATAAGTAAATGTATGATTGATTGATCATAGTTATAGAGAAATATTGCACGTCACGTCCTATGTTCCACTATTCCCTCTTTATTTTTTTTTAATACGAGGAAAACTCAATTAACAAAACCCAAACACCAATTAATAAACTCTAGGTATAATAACCTCCCCAAACCTATTGTATTAGGCAAAGCAGGTCAATAAACCAATAGTAACCGATGTGGTTGGAACCCATATACGAGTGGCATTCTCGCGGCACTGGTACCACCAAAGCATCCTTGGGACTGCCCCCTCTTCGCCTTTTATATGGTAAATGCCACTCTATTTATTTTTCTTTTCCAAAACAAATTGGTTCATTTACATGCATGCCACACTTGCTACGCATATAAAACTATGTCGAATGTCAACTGAAAAAAATTTAGATCTTGAATAATAAAATATGGGTAATAAGTATGTCAGTTATATTTAAACACTTGATGCAAAAAATATGAAATATAATAACTCACAGATATATACAGTTAATGGATATGTAGTAAATAATTACCTTGGCTCTACCCAAAGCCATAGTAACAACGCAATAGAGCACATGGGAGACCGCCAACGCAAATATGAAAATATGTAGCTGATGAATACCATCGGAGGACACAAACGGAACTTTACCCTGCAAAATTCCGATAATCATATGTCAGAAATTACGTCATTACCACTTGTAATAATTCGAGGAATACTTTATTTGGATGAAGCAACATCGACTCCTTCCTTACTCCGTAAGCTGTTTGGATTATGACTTATGAGTTGTCAATTTAAGGAAAAAGTCAAAATCAAGAAAAGCCAAAACAAAAATGGGAGTTTCAGGGTGTTTGATTTTGCTTATTTTAGGTGCTTTAGGTGCTTATAGGTATTTAGAAAAAAATACTCTTTATATATTTTTTACTATTTAAGTATTTATAAGCACCAAATAGACAAAGCCGAACACCCTCTTTTTCTTTTGGGGGGTCTTGCCTTGGCTGCACATTGGTCAGTTCCGGCGGTGGCCAGAATACGCCTAGCGCCCCCGGATGATAGAAGTTTCCGGCCATGTTCTTCGTCCGCCTCAGCAGCAGTTTCTTCGTCAGGATATTTGGCTTCCTCTTGCTTCTTGCTGCATGGGTGCCATGTGGCTCCCACTGATGCCGGTATGCATATGTCTGAGATTGGGCCTTGCCCTACTGTTAGCAGCAAGGATATAAATCCCAGCAGCATAAGCTCTTTTGATCATGCAACACAAGAGAGAAACAAAAAAATTGTAAGAAAACATAAACCTAAAGAAATTAATGCAATAAATATACATATTAATATCGTCTCTGCAAGTTCAAACTTTTCTAAGGTAGTAGATGAGATATTAACTATATTATGATATCAGAGCTTAGATCATGATTTCTAAACTCATCGTTACTTATTTAAAAAAACGTAAAATTATTCACGTGCAAAGTTTAAAAACAAAAGCCGAGTCTGGAGGAGGATCGGATTCATTTTGATGTTGTTATGTTGTATGCAATCTTACCTCACAACATGAACATAGCATAAAGCTTACGTACATGCCGGGTAGATATGGAGAAAGGTCGTATTCAAATTATATGTGGTATTGTGTACAGTCTTAATTACTTTTGCATTTGAAACAAAAGTTAAAAAAAAAAAAAAAAAAAAAACGAATGCATAAGTGCAAGCTTGTAGGATAATATTTAAATGAAATATATGAAAGTTGATGTTAGATGTTGTACCTGATTTAATCTTTTCGAGGGACTCGTAGAGGGCTCTCTTGCGTTTAGACTTCAACCACTGTAAATAGTGGAAGAGTGATAAAATTAAAAGATGTTCAGATTGATGTGTAAAGCATTTATTTTAAGATAGTCCCATCATAACTAACTGGAGGACTCTACAACTTTTAATTGTTCTTCATTAGATAGTAGGCACACATAAAAAAAAAAAAAACACGCACATACGCATACCTTCCCAATAAGATGGATGATGTGCTCTATGACAATTGAAATCGAAACCAACACGAAACACACTACGGCAACTGCCCACGTCGGCGTTTCCTCCAACGATCTTCCTCCACTCGCTCCGGCCATCTTTATGCTTTCTTTGCCGTCTCAGATAGACCTTCTGTTTAATATGGGTTTAGACTTTGCACTTGACGAAATAATTAGTGCTTGGCAAAAGAAATGAACAAAAAAACCAAAAATTGAATAAATTAATGAAATTCGAGAACCTAGCTCAGGAACAGAAGACTTTAAGGTTGTCGGAAGCTTATATTTGCGTCTCTCACTGTGTGTATGTGTGTGTGTGAGGGAGAGAGAACAATATGTAGAAATAGAGTTCTAATGATCAAGTGGTGGTTATATATATATGAAGAAGCTTTTTGTGAAGGAAACGAGGAAGGAAGGAGGATGTGGGATCAGTATATGATTGACTTTGACTTGTCCACATCGAATAGAAAGACTTTCACACCCAAAAAGAGAAATAATATAATAACATACATAATTATATATGTGTGTATGTATTTATTATATATAGATGAGAGAGAAAGCGGGAGAGAGGAGAGATTCTTGACTTCATCAAAATATTCCTATGTACCCACAGCTTTCTTTGACTGTTATTTAACTAATTAACATTTTTTAATGATATGAGAACAATTACTAATTAACTGGTCTCATGGTTGACAACTCCCCAAAGTTTTGCACTTTGTGTGATTATCAATTGTCGGATCAAATATTATTTATTTTTTTGTTTGAATTTTTCATGCCCCTTATCCCCAATTAGCTGGCCTATTCTTGGGAGAAGACAATTTGGCATGTCTTTTCCAATAAAAAATGGTTACGCAAAAAGAACTGTCTTGATCCCTTCAATGTCTTATATTAATAATATAATATAACGAGATTTAACTCTATTGTCCAATAAAAAATGATTACGCAATAAAGAAGTAATTAACTTGATCCCTTCAATGTCTTAAATTAATAATATAACGAGATTTACCTGTACCGCGTTCAATTTTTCATTGACTACACATAAAATTGGAGGGAAAAAAATATTAACATTCCAAGAATAGAATTATAAAATGGTCAGAGTCGTGATTTTTCTTGATCAAAAGTTTTGAGTTTAAATTTATATTGTTTATTAATTTTAAATACTATTGGCTCTTTAATTTTCTTAAAATACCTATAAATTGAGATCATTATTATTTCGAAATTAACTTCAAATTAACCCCATGGAATTTATAATTTCAAATTAAATTCAATTGTCCATATTCTTATTTACAATGAGCCCGTTATCATTTCGAAACAAGAGAGAGGGCATACTACTAATCAAGGACCAGACTACTTTTTATTATTAGGCATGTCAAAATATAATAAAATTATAATTTTGTCCCCATTTTGGTCATTTTTGGCCAAATTTTTTTGGCTACAAATTTTTTCCATAATATATACACACACCAAAAAGTTGATCTCGAAATTTTTTTAAGACAAAAATTGTTTTCTGCATCAATGCATGGACCGAGGCGTTTTTAATTTCGACTAGAACACGTCGGAACTTTTTGGTATAGGTACAGCCACACGCAAAATGCTTTGGACCACCGAAATAATGGAAGAAAAACATTTTGGTCCTTGAGTTTCTGTGAAAATTTCACATAGGTCCCTCAACTATTAATAATACTTACTTTCATCCTTCACTCTAATAGCTGTTACTTTTTTTAATGTTAGAAGGGTAATTTGGCCATTGTGTCCATTCAGTGGAAAACCAAAAAAAAAAAGTGTACAAAAAAAATAAAAAATAATTTGTAGACTTATGCTAACATGTGGATTCTACTACCCTAATAAGTTAGATTCTTGTTTACAAACCATAACTGCTAGAGGGAAAATACCAGAATTTGTATATAAAGAAACAGCTAATAATAATATGTTCAAATAAACGCACTAATCTTCAACATTCAAAAGTTAATTAATAAGAAATTTTGGGCCTATTAGAATTAGTTTTTCCTAACGAAAAAACACTTTTTTCTCTGAAAAAAGTATGTTCTTTTTTGAGAAAATAGAATTTTTAACTTCTAAAAAAAAACGCTTTTTTCAAACGTTATTAAAAAATACTTAAAAAATCCAAATGAACCCTTAACTACTCAAGTCACAAATTCCCTAACTTTTTTATACGATGGACATGAAGAAAAATTATATATATATTGGCTTCATATGGCTCATTCTTAGTGATAAAAGACAAAAGCCTCATATCAAGCAAATTTAAAATTGGCGTATCGTTCTTGAGTGAAGGATTATTAATTTTGTCACCAACATATTACGTATTTAAATGTATTCGTGAAATACACACAAGGTATTTTGTGTATAGGCACCTCTTCAAACTGGCTGCTGTCAAGTTTCCCACGCAAAAAGGGCATTCTTGACTTTTCAAGTAATTTAATCATTTGATTGTTAAAGTTGACCAAATGGTGGTTAAAGTGAAGGATGAAAATGAATATTAAAAAGATTTGAGGGACCTGTTTGAGTTTTTTACAAAAATCCAGGGACTAAAATATTTTTCTCTCCCAAAATAATGGAATAAAATTAAAGTTGGCTCACAAGCACGCTTGTGTTTTGGCTGTTTAAGCAGAGATGATATGCATGCTTCCTAGTTCCTTGTAGAATCGAATGATAATTTGTGCAAGCTATGCTTATACAGTATGAGAATTATATTATGTTAGCCAATTGGCGGAGGCAAGTACGGGTGAGTAGGTGCCCAGGTACTCCTTGACCTTTTCGCAAAAAAAATTAGCATTACGTTTTAAGTTATATTTCAATAATGAAAAATTAATTCACATGAAGTGCATCTTCTTATAATTAAGGGTGGACCCCCCATGACAAGGGTACTCTTTCGTGATCATGACAAGTGATAAAAAATATATAAATTTATAATTTAATATGTAGAGAAAAGTAAGAAAGTAAAAAGAAAAAAAAATTAGTCTTATAAAATGTAATCTTTTGGGTCTTATAAAATGTAATTTTATTTATCATGACTATAGTTATTTATTTATATTTTTGTGTATATTTAGAGATTATTACTATATTAATTATTATATAGTGTTACTAATTACATTTTCATTTATATAAAAAATTTACACATGAATGTGCACATTGACCCAAGAGTCCTGACTCCACCATTATGCTAGCCGCATTTTGTATTAATCTATGTTTTGACCCATAAAAGCTGCCCTAAATACATTCTTTTTTGGAAAAAGAAAAGGACGACAGAAAAAGTCTGTGAATTTCTAGGATAAAAAACTGTTTTCTTTTGCACAATATTGGGGTAAATAGCTTATTAAAATATCGAAAATAATTTTTCTTTCTAATTGTTAATACAATAAATTAATAAATTAATATTCTTTCTACAAATTTAAGCTTTTAGATAATGTGACAACTCTAAGATGGTATCAAAGCCTAGAAACAGAACGGTCTCAGATTCAATCCTCACTGATACCTATTTAAAAAAATATTAAAAATGTTCAAGTGCAAGTTCTAAACAAATCACGTTACACGTGAGGGGTATGTTAATACAATTAATTCTAATAATTGTAATTTAACAAAAAGAAAACATTCATGGTTGTGTTTGTCCATATGTAAAAGGAATATTACCCTCCTGCAGTTTGCTTAGTTCATTTTTCTGTGCTTTTAAACTTACCAAATTATTTTACCTATGATTTTCAAAAGTGGCACATAATCTCCTATTTTAACGTTTGCCATCAAATTAACTTATTTTGCACTATATGCACGTGAAGGGGTACGTTAATACAATAAGTTCTAATAATTGTAATTTAATAAAAAGAAACCATTCATGATTGTGTTTGTCAATATGCAAAAGGAATATTACCCTGCTGTAGTTTGCTTAGTTGATTTCCCTGTGCTTTTAAACTTACCATATTATTCCACCTATGATTTTCAAAAGTGGCACATAATCCCCTATTTTAACGTTTGCCATCAAAACTAACTTATTCTGCACTATGTGCACCTTGTTTTGCGTATATGAGTGCTAAAACTTACCAATTACTATATATATACTTTCAACTAGTGACGTTCAAATAATAATAAGAAAAAGAGGAGATTATGTCACCTACTGAAAGTATACTAGGATAATGCAGTAAATTTTAATAATAAGAATGCATTTTAATTTGGATATTTGGCAGTGCAAACCATTCTTACTTGGCAGTCTAATTAAATAATTTGTTATGGCAAGTATATATTTTCATACTAAAGATGATCTTTTATAATATTCTGCATTATGTCCTAGTTCATTCGAGAGAAGATGCAAGGCACTTTTTCTTTAAAATTAATGGCCCATTGAATTTTAATTAGTATCACTTACTGCTACTACATGCAAATATGATGCCTTCAGCAAAAAAAGCCAAGATGTTTACATAGTCTCTAGGGTCTCTTTCACATGCATGATCAATCTGAGAGCCAATATTTTTTTGCTATTTATGATTTTGTATATTATGTTATGCAGATGGACAATTTTTGAATTATTCAAATGCCAGAGAGATATAGGAGAAGCAAAAATTCAAGAAAAATAATGATGAAAGAACATATGAAGTTTACGTGATTCAATAATGCCTACGTTTAGGGAGCAACAAAATAAATTCACTAATGCAATAGAGAGAGGTTACAAAATTTTCTGCAAAAGGAGAAGAAAATCTCTCAATACCTATACTAACTCTCATTTAGACTAATGCAATAAGAATGCAATATTGTAAAGTTATTTTTTCTCAATAATACAGTGAGCTATTTATATAGAGAAAATTAATCCTGAACCCTATAAGAATATGATATATAAAAGGCAATTACCAATCCTTATTCCTCTAGGGAAAAAATAGAGGATAAGAAATAATTGCAAATCCTAATATGATTAGGATTCTTATCTTCTTTCCCAATTAAACTTAAAATTCTAAATAGTCTAGGAATTTGAGTCACCATCCAACATTCTCCACCTTGACGAGAATTCTGCAAACTACCTCCACCTCGATACAAACTGGCTGATTAGCCAACTCTACAATGTGAAATTAATCTTGTTCCTCATGCGAATATGTATTCAAACAACTACAATATGAGTCAAGTCCAAACAATGCAAAAACTTGATTCCATTAACCACCATGGTCAACGTATCAACTGGATTTTCTTTGGTTTCAATCTTCTGGAGAAGAATATCACCGTCACTCATGATATCTTGGATGAAGTGAAAATGAACATTACTATGCTTTGTCCAAGCAAGATACACTTGGTTCTTTGCTAAATGGATGGCACTTTGACTATCACAAAACACCTTCACATATTTCTGATGCACTCCCAAGTCATTGATCAAACCTTGAATCAATACAACTTCTTTCAAAGCCTCTGTCGGCCATATAATCGGACTTTGTAGTAGACAAAGCAACTAATAGATTGCCATGTTGACCTCCAATTGACAAGTCCTTCAACCATGGTAAATGAATTATCTATGGTAAATCTCCTTTAATCCCGATCACTTGCATAATCTGAATTAACATATCCCACAAAAAATTTACTCGTACCGTGTAGATCTTTCACAGAATTTAATCCCACATCTTTGGTACCTTTAAGATAACTCAAGATCTACTTGGCGGTTTCCTAATGCTTTTTACTTGGATCATGCATATCTCTGCTAATAGCACCAATAGCTTGTGTAATATCTGGTCTAGTATATACCATCATGTATATCAAATTTCTTACCAAGCTAGCATAAGATACTTGAAGCATATAATCCCTTTCTTCATCATTACTAGGGGATAACAGGCACTTAGCTTAAAGTGAAATGCTAAAGGAGAACTTACAGATTTTGACTTGGCATCCATGCCAAACTTTTGTTGCATTTTCCTCAAGTACTGCTTTTGCCTCAAGCTCACAATGCCTTTCTTCTTATCTCAGGTAATCTTCATTCCAAGAATTTTCTTGGCTTTACTAAGATCCTTCATCTCAAACAGCTTCTTCAATTGAGCTTTAGTATCTCACTCTGTGTATCATTCTTAGCTGTAGTCAACATGTCATCTATGTACAAAAGTAAATATATAAAGGAACCATCATGTAGTCTCTTGAAGTAAACACAATGATCATATTGACTTCTAGAGTAATTTTTTTTTGCATAAGTTGATCAAATCTTTTGTACCATTGCCTTCGAGATTACTTCAAACCATACAAAGATCTTTTTAGTTTACAAACCCATTCTTTTTTACCCTTAATTTTGAAACCATCTGGTTGAGACATATAAATTTCCTCATCCAAATCCCCATGTAGAAAATCTATTTTCACATCCAATTGGACCAATTCCAACTCGAACTGTGCAACCCAGGCTAATAAAATCTGGATCGATGAATGCTTCACAACTGGTGAGAATACCTAATTATAGTCGATTCCTTCTTTCTGTACATACTCCTTTGCTACCAATCTAGCCTTGAATCTAACACTGCTTTTGCATTGAAGATCTTTTTTCTTTGCAAAAATCCACTTGCAACCAATTGCCTTTCTATTGTCAGTAAATTTCACAAGCTCCCACATTTGATTCTTATGAATAGAATGCACCTCTTCTTTCATTGCTTTGTTCCATTCTCTAAATTTTGCACTATTCACTACTTCTTTGTAGGTGGCTAAAACATTGTCATCAATCATGAGTAATGCATAAGCCACCATATCCTTAAACCAAGCTAGTTTACGTATTTCTCTTTTGGGTCTATTTGTTGCGATAGATTCTTATTGTTGAGGCTTTTATGATGTAGTCTCTTCAACATCATTCTTATGCTCATCTTCTTCTATTGGAGAAGATTCTTCAAATTTTGAATTAGAAAAGGCTTTTTCTACTTCCACCTACAACATATCTCTTCCATCTTTTCTAATTTCTATAGGCGTCTTCTTTTCTGGACACTTCAACATTTTGCTTTTATCAAAAGTGACATTTCTACTTAATATCACTTTCTTCTGTTTTGGACACCATAACCTGTAACTCTTCGCACTATTATTAAAACTAAGAAATATGGCTTCTTTTGCTCTAGGTTCAAGCTTACTTTCAGTCACATGATAAAAGGTAGGACAACTAAATATACACAGTGAATCATAATTAGTAGTAGGTTTTCTAGTTCATACCTCAGTAGGAGTTTTACCCTCCTAGTACAGTTGATGGTAATCGATTTATCAAGTGACTTGCATAAGATATTGCTTCTACCCAAAAACTCTTACTTAAACCAAAATTAGATAACATGCATCTAACCTTCTCAAATAAGGCTTTATTCATTCTTTCTGCTACCCTATTCTGCTCTAGTGTTCCTCTTATAGTGAAGTGTCTTTTGATTCCTTCATCTTGGCATAATTTCAAAAAGGACCATATGTGTATTCACCACTATTATTAGATCTCAAGTGCTTGATTTTTCTTATAGCTTGATTTTCTATCAACTTTTTCCATGCTAAGAAGATATCAAGTACTTGATTCTTATGCTGCATGGTATATACCGAAACTTTTCTAGGGTAGTCATAAACAAAAGTAAAAAACCAATGCTTACCGCCTAAAGATACTGTCTTGGTAGGACCCCAAACATCTTTGAACATAGTTCAAGATCCTTTCAATTTGATGTATTGCAGTGCCAAGTTTGACTCTAGTTTGTTTTCCCAACACAGAATGTTTGCAAAAATGCATTTTATAAGTTTTGAGACCTTTCAATAGCCCTTGATTTGCCAAGCCTTGCATAGCTTTCTCACCAGCATGACCGAGCCTCACGTGCCAAATCCTTGTCGTGTCAGGAATTGCATCACTTATATTTTCAGCCATAGTTGCTACTCCATCAACTACGGTCTTTCCTTGCAAAAAGTATAAGTTTTTAGTCTGATGTACTACATAATGACATGGGCACCATTTGTAATTTTCAAAACTCCAACTTCCATAGTGATCTTGAATGCCTTGGACTTTAATGCCCTCAAACAAATCAAGTTCTTCTTCAAATCGGGTACATACCAAACATCTAACAACCTTCAAATTGTGCCATCGTGCAATTTGATTCTAACTGTACCAACTCCTTTCTTTTTCCATGCATAATCATTGCCCATCAACACTATTCCATTGCCAACCAATTCCAAAGTACAAAAGCTACTTTTGTTGGGACACATGTGGTAGAAATGTGCTGAATCAAGTATTCACTCATTGGAAGCAGAATCAAGAGTAGACACAAATGCGAACTCAGAACCTGTAATAGTTTGTACCATGTTTCCATTATTGTCCTTATTTTTAATTTTAGGATAATCTTTCTTCCAATGTCCTTTTGGGCGACAATAGGAACATTCGTCTTTTGGTGGAAGTTTTTTGCTATCTTTTGAAACTCCTCTTGACCTAGATCGAGAATTATTTCTCTTCATCTGATTTTTGTTATTTGATCTGGTCCTTTCCACCATGGCCTCAGATTTCTCCTTTTGTGCTTCTTTATCTTTTCTATGGAGTTCATGATTCATCAATTCATGATTCATCAATGCATATGACACATCTTTATAATTAATTAAATCTTTTTTGCAAAGTAGGGTTGTTACAAAGTGATCATATTCATAGGTAATTCATCAAGTAAGGAACGTAATAGAACCATTGTTTTATCTTCATTTTTTATTTCCTCATCTAGATAAAATTTGTAACTAATTTATTGAATGCATTTAGATGGTCAATCATGGGCATACCTTCTTTATATTGAAAACAAAAAAGTTTCATTTCATGTACAATCGATTTTGGATGCTCTTCATCAGTTATTTGTCTTTTAATTTTTTCCATAGCGTCTTGGCCATGGTCTTTTTTATGACACAATACTTGATTTCCTTCACTAGAGACAATCAAATTTTTCTGTAGGCCAAACGGTTCAAACTCACCCATTCTGCATCTCCTATATTTGTAGGCTTGTCTTCCAAAGTTATATATAGTCCTTGTAGACTAATATATTCATGACTTTGCATTACCACATGCTGAAATTGTTGCCGCCATCAAACTTCTCAATTTCAAATTTTGCATTGGAAATTGTCATCGTTGGTGCTTACATATTGGATCCTGATGTAGCATCTTTGACAATCGTTTCCATTGATTTCGAACTTGAACTTTCGTCTCCCATGTCTCTTTATATGCGATGACCATGGCTTTGATACCACTTGTTGTGCTGATGGGCAATTTTTTAGTTACCCAAATGTGATAGAGATATAGGAGAAGAAAAAATTTTAAAAAGAAGTGACGATACAAGAACACACGAAGTTATGTGGTTTGACAATGCCTACATCTACGAAGCAACAACATATATTAACTAATGCAAAAGAAAGAGGTTATAAATTTTTTGCCAAAAGGAAAAGAAAATCTCTCAATACCTATGCTAACTCTCTCTTAGACAAATGCAATAAGAATGCAATATTGCAAAGTTATTTTCTACCAATAATATAGTGAGCTTTTTATAGAAAGAAAACTAATCATGAATCCTATAGGAATATGATACAGAAAAGGAAATTACTAATCTTTATTCTTATGGGAATTAAATAGAGGATAAGAAATGATTGCAAATCCTAATATAATTAGGATTCTTGTTTTTTTTTTTTTTCCAAATTAAACTTCTAATCCTAAATAGTCTAGGAATTTAAGTCACCATCCAACACATTATAGGCCTGTTTGGATTGGTTCATAAAGAATTTTTTTTTTCTATTATGCTTCAGTGAGAAATTATGAATTTCTAGTCTGTACAAAAGAAAATTTCAAATTTATTTCTAAAAATTAATTCAAATAATTATTAAGAAAAAGGTATCTTTTACATGGAAAAAAGAGTACTTTGACACAGAAAAAGTCAATCCAAATGAGTTCTATATGTGGGGCTAGACATTGCTTTATATGATACTTATTATGTGGTTGCACATTTCCATTATATACTTTCTATGAGAGCCGTTTTTGCTTTATTTGCAGGATTTCACTATTGGGTAGGGAAAATCTTTGAATACGTTGGAATAGGAAAGCATTCATCTTAAGACGGATATTTTCTTTTTTCCTTCAATTATGATAGGAAAATAACTATTAAAAGCAAGGAAATATACTACACGTTGTTTGAATTAGTTTTATATTTATTTACGATGCTTTTTTATATATAAATAGTGTGTTTGGAATGATCTTATTTTAATATACTTTTCCTATTGAAATTTAGAGATATATTATAAGATTTAAGATATCTTATCATATGTACTATGCATTCTATAATTGTAAAAAATAAGATAGGATAGATTGCTTATTTCTTATAAGATAAAAAGTGTGATTTTATTTTGAATTTTCATAGAATGCACGATAAGATTTCTTAAATCTTATAAAATATATCCTCATTTCAATAGGATAAACATATTAAAATTAGACTATAACAAACAGAGCAAAAACATGGTCATTTACCTTTTTGATATTTTGGTCAATTTTATGAACATAAACTAATAATTACTTTCCTGAATAATTATAAATAACATTGTTAGTAAAGCAAACAACCCTTCAGAAATATTTCAATGGTCAATTCGTGACTATGACTAAAATATCACTGATAATTTTTTATATAAAAATAAGACCGCCATAATTATTGTTAATATTTCTAATTTGAGTCAAATAGATTAACCTAAAATTTTCATCATAGAGTGTCTCTTTAAATTTTTTTCTAAAATGATTTTATTTTCATCATAGGATAGAACAATTTTGCAGGATAGACGTACAATTTAAGAATAGTTAATTATACGAATGAAACTTTTAATAATTAGATGTTAAGAAGCGATCGCGTAATTTTAAGATTTTCATTCTTTTTCAATATTAAAACGGTCTTGTATACTTGTTTCTGGAAATCTTTCGACCGCCATCGATGGTCTTGCGTGTGTGGGTATCTTGTCTTTGTCTCGCTTTTTGACTTCGCATTCACACTCAAAACAATTTTTTAAGCTTGTCGCTACTATTAAAGGCAATGCATTATTAGCATTATTTTTATTGCAATTGGTGTTGTTATTATTGTTATTGTTATTATTATTTTTAGTAAGTAAACAAGTAATCATTTCATTTCTCATTTCTCAAAGATTCATTTACAAAAAATTAACAATGGAGTTATTGCTTGAAACCGAGCCAAGTAAGGAATTAATGTTCTAGATATTATAAAGTTCTATGTTGTTCCCAAAATCACAAAAATTTTTCCCTGCAAGAAGCTTGTGTCTTACATCTACCTGTATTATTATTATTATTATTATTATTATTATTATTATTATTATTATTATTATTATTATTGGCCAGGTATTTATTAAAGAAATGTGAAAGAATCTCTAAACTTCTTATCTTTAGATAAAGTCACTAAAGCATCGAGGAAGTAGGCAAGGTTCCAGTTGCCCTTAATTTTAGTGTGCAATGTGAACATGAGAATAAGTTCTGCGATAGATTGAGAATGAAGTAAAGAGGATTATCTTAAGCTGTATAATTAATGGTGAATATCGCTTTAGTTTCACTTTATAATTGTTATTGATGATGCTGATTTTAAATATTATGGTAATTAATATTATTAATTAGGAAATTTTGAATGAAAAATGGTAAGTGGTACATGGTAGAAGCTTAGACGCTATTCCGTAAGAGCACTTTCTTTTTAATTATTACTATTATCCGGTAAATGAGTGTTCATAATATTGGTGAAAATATTTCATTAAAAAATTAATTTTACTTTGTTTTAATATTAATAAATAATTATTATTATAAATACATATATAACTATAAACGTGTCATTTTCTTTTTTTAATTTTGAGATACATCCCAAACAATATTGAACTTGATGAGATTAATCCTTATCGAGCACGAAATGGTTAAGGAAAAGGCTTGCCAACAAGTGTAATTAACAGAATTCGAATTCATGTTTTTCTTGTTACGAAAGACTAATTTCTATGGAGCAGGGAAGAGTGAAGGAAAAGCCCTGCCAACAAGTATACGTCATGGAATTCGAACTTTTGTTTTCTTTTTTAGGAGACTTCACAACAAGTGCACTTTTTAAAATTCAAACTTCTGTTAATCATCAAGATATTAATAACCTAATTGGCTTTTTTAGGTCATTTTACATTCATGACCTAACTTAACAGCTAATTAATTTTATTACACATATTCTAATTTCTACAATCAATTAAGTGTACCATGCACTATTGGCTAATAATTAAAATATAATAACAATTAATTATCTACATAACTGTAAGTTATTCTAATAGTTAATGGTGTTGTTCGTGTCGAATGTCCTTAATGATGTCTCTTAGAGTGTGTTTGGCTTTGCTTAGTTGGTGCTTATAAGCACTTAAATAATAAAAAGAATATGAGAGGGTATTTTTTTTTACGTACTTATAAGTATCCAAAATAAGTAAAGCCAAACACCCCCTTAGTTTTTGGAAAAGTACCGCGCTAACGTGTCATGCCGGGTGAAAATGGGGCAGTTGCGGCCCTTGGGCTGAGGTGGGTCTGCTTAAGAGCTAGCTTTAATTTCTGTACTTATCAATTACCGACTGTTTTCAAGCGTCGAGCGGTAACAATCAAAGACCCGTAGAGAACGTGATCATTAAGAAATTGATGAACCAAAACATCAACGATGTTATTAATGTTAATATCGACCGCTCAATAATATTTTCCCCCAAGATGGTGATATATTAGACCAATGCGTAGAGTATCTATATGGCAACTGAGATCGAGTAGATAACATCTTTCTCGTAAATTTGTGACTACTTACAAGAAATAAATGATGCATCGGAAATAAAGAATCAAAGAGGGTTACTTGACTACAAGATATGGAAATTCATCAACTGAGCTCTGCCAAAAAACGGTTGAAAACTTAATATAGATGGGTGTGCGAAGGGCAATCCAAGACCTGCGGGTGCCGGGGAGGTCTAGAGATGAGCGTAGCAGATGGATAAAGGGATTCGCAATCAACTTGGGACGGGCCACCAACAATAATGCAGAAGTTAGAGCGCTATATAAAGGTCTCTTTATAGCTCAACAGAGCGGGATTGCTAAACTCGAAATTGAGACATACTCAAAAGTGTTAAGAATTGGATACAAGGGAGCAATGCCCGAACAATGAACTGCAGCCAATGTTGGAAAGTAGTAAACAAATATTAGCATCCCAAAATAGGTATTTATTGAAGCATGTCTATAGAGAGGCTAATAAAAACGCAAATTGGATGGCAAACTTTGGTCTAATATTACCATTAGGAAGTCATCTCTTTGAAGTTCCACCCTAACTGGTGAGAAGAATCTTAGGAGAAGACATAAGGAGAGTTCTTTTCCAAAGATTAGTCCTTATGTAATGTAGTAGATTTTGCTTCCTCAAAAAAAAAAAAATTTTTTTTTTGTGTAGTTAGTAAGTGTGTGTTAGACTTTATTTTGAGGGTAAGGTAGTAATATCTTCAGTTGTCATCTTGGTTGGTGAGTCTCTTGACTTTTAAAATAAATATTTGTCTCTTAACTTTTAAAATGAACATTTTAGTTCTAGGACTTTGACAAATGGGATGTCATTAGTCCTTCGAGCAATTTTCGTTACATTTTAACGTTAATATGGTACCACCCAATGCTATCGGTCCACTGGTTCATGTGTCTCATGTGCATTTGGCATTAAAAATGTAATGAAATTGTTTGAAGGACTAACGACATCTCACTTATCAAAGTTTGGGAACTAAAATGTTAATTTTATAAATCAATAGATTAAAATACAACAAAGTTAATAGTGCAGGCACCATTAGAGTAATAAAACATTTATAATTATGACACTAGCTTTAGATATAAAGTCCAGATTTTGAGTTCGAAACGTGATTTTTAAAAGAAAAATTCTTCCATCTTTTTTTTCAAACAAATGTCTAACAGGGTGGCGATTCAATTTTTTAGTACATTGCCTTTCACTACCAACTTGTGGAGGTGGGTTGGTCTTGCTTGATTGCTGAAGCTACAAAATTAGAGCTTCTTGTATTCTCCTTGTTCTCTGCCATACCACCACCAACTTGTGGATGGTTGTTGCCTTGTTGGCGCCTGGTTTTTTTGTTTTTTTTTTCTTTTAAATTTTGTTATAAAAAAAGCTGTTTACTACTACAATGTCTAAGGCTCCTTATAATCTATCTCTCTTATCCACCCCCCCCCCTTCTCTCTCTCTCTCTCTCTCTCTCTCTCTCTCTCTCTCTCTCTCTCTCTCTTTTTTTTGTTGCTATAAAAAATTTAACTTTGAACACTTCATTTTTCTCTGATATGAAGGGCACTAATAGCCTGTTCAGATAAGCATATTTGGGGTTTATAAATTGCAAATAGTAAAAAATTTATAAAAAATTACTTTTTTTAGTAGTTTATAAGCTGTAAAATAAGCAGAGCTAAGCGGACTCTAAAGATTGACAATTTGACAAGAAGGTGCTTCATGCATGCTGCTTATCACTGGCCACGAATTAGAAGACAAACTATTAAATGTTACTCAAAATATCATTTTTAACCGCAAATGATTGAGGGCCTCTTTTAGATTAATTTTTTTTCATAAAAAATAGTTTTTTTTCTTTAAGAAAAGTACATGTTTTCTGCAATAAATATTTAGTTAGAATTTAAAAAAAAGAGTTAAAATTTTTCAAAAAACTTTTTTAAAAAAAAATGGAAGGCAGCACTTTCAAAATTTTATTTGGAAACAAAAATAAAATACAAGATAGGGGGAGTCCAAACCAAAACCTCCTATTTCTACTCCTAAATGCCTTAGCTGGTAGGCCAATCACTTACAGAAAAAACCATACAATGCAACCCAGAATAATGTAGAAAATAGAAACCATGCAATGCAACCTAAAAGAAGTCTATAACTTTTTCCAGAAAAAGAAATTTTAACTTCTAAAAAAAGACTTCTTTTTAAGTTATAGAAAAAAACACACTTCTAAAAAAACAAAAATCATTCCAAATGAGACCTAAGCAACGATAATAATCCACCTATTTTTCTTTTCTTTTTTTTTCTCTCTCCCTCTCTCTCTCTCTCCTTTTTTTTTTTTTGTGTTAATCAGGGAGTATTTATTCATGGATAACAAAAAAGGCAGATAGTTCCATCATATCTAACATTTTAAAGTATGAAAAACAGTAATTTTTAGTTTGTACACAAAAATCTATTATTGAAAATGAGATCAAAATGTTCCTCCTCAGTCATGACTAAAAATTTAAAAATTAATTTGTTATGTCAGAAGAAGAGCAGCCGAAGAAAATTCTTAATATTCATTTTTGGTAGGAAGAAAATTCTTAATTTGTTTATCTTTTTCTTACCCAAGTTTGCGACAAAACCAAGGGCTGGTCCTTCTTTTCTTTTAATATATCTTTTTCGCTTGCTTTTGACCAGGTCCCGTGGTCTCGAATTCAACCATAACACAGCTTCCAGATGCTTACTTCCATTGTTGATTCAATTAGAAAAAGGTGCAGAACCAAAAAGGAAAAAAAAAAGCATTTGCATATCACAAATAAATTGGAGTGGGGTGTCGAAAACACGCCTCTCTTCATTAACATTTCATTTATCGTGCCGAAAATACAAGTTTCGTCACTATCATTTTATATATCTTTTGTATAACAGAAAACCATCGTATGTAAATGAAAGATGGATACTATTATTTCATTGATCATGCTGATAGTTTACAAAGTTTGCTTTTCTCACTTTAAGGGATATATACATACATACATACATACATACATATATATCTCCCAATTAATTTGTACCTAAAACGGCATATTTCCGTCACACATGATAATTTTTCTTAATAATCAAATTTTCTAGTTTTGCATATATAAATAGTCGAATCTTCTAGTTACCAGTTCCAACAAAAATTCAAGCATAATGTACGTATCACTCTTTCTTTTCTTTTATCTTTCTAAATATTATATTTAACTCTGCGTGAATGACCAAGCATTTCAAATTGAAGTCACTAATTAAAAGTTACAGTCATCTTCAATTGTCCAAATATAACCTACAAAATGTATAATATTATGCAGGTCCACGTGAATTTGTGATACCACAAGAAAATGAGAAACATTCTAATAAGTTATATGCATTCTCCATAGTCAAACTTTGCACCATAATTATATTGGACGCGAAAAATAATACGTATCATCATCGTAATGACATTTTCGTATAAAATAAGCCTTTTAAGCAATATTGTTACGTTGCATATATTATCGTTACTATCTAACTTATGATTCAAGGGAGGATTTTATAATTAGATAATATTTAGAATTGATTCTGACTTACAAAAAACAAGTAACACACTACTAGATATAAGGCTAGTCAAGGCTTATCAATAAACGTAATCAACTTATTATCAGCATAAGTATTATGGTCAAGCGTGGATATATTTTGGACTGATGCAAGCTAGCAGTGGCGATGAAGGCGATGGTGGGAAGGTTGGCAGGGAGAAAGGAAAGAGAAAGAGAGCGGGGAGAGCACGGGGGAGACCAAGATCTAGAGAAGGGGAAAATCGAAAAAGAGGAGGGAAGAGATCCAAATTTACATACTTTCAATTAGTCTATACTCTTAAATAATCGTATCGAGCACGAACAATCATAGGAAAACGTAAACTTTTGGTAAGTAGTCAAGTGTTCTTAAGCCTATGCTGTCAATTAGCTCAACTTCAGTTTTGTAGCCTCTTTGGAATACTCTTATCTGAAATCTGATAAATGTCTTATAAGAAATAAGTGTTTGATAGAATAAGACTGTTTAGTTTGTTACCTGAAATACTGTTATAAGTTACTTTGATAATAATTTTATCAATTTTGACTAATGGTATTTTAATTTTATAATTAAATAATAAATTATAAATTATAAATATTAATTAAATTTTAATTTTTTAATCTTTATTTTTTTAATTCTTTAATTTTAATTTTAATTTTTTTTATTTTTAAAATTTAAAATTTTTATTTTTAATTATTTTCTAACTGATAAGATATAAGATAAGATATAAGTACCCTAAACTTAACTTATTTTTTATAACTACAAATAAGACATCTTATGAAAAATATCTCATAAATATCTTATAATAAGCTGATAACAAACAATCTTTTTCATATAAGTTGTCAAATAAGATAAGTATCTTATAATAAGATCCAAACAAACACAGCATTGGAGTCAGTGACATTTCTGGATCGATCCATTGGTCCGCATCCGTGCATTGAAAATGAACAAAAAGTGCATGCAGTGTCGTCTTAAGTTACAATCTGAATGTCATATATAAGAGAACGGTAAACACGAGTATGAGGAGAAGTCATAGACAAATCCTAGTCATAATGCAAGACAATCTGCAATGGTTAGTGAGAACACATTTATGATAATTTTTTACTTAAATTAAAAAATAGTTATAAAAACAGAAAACAATTAGTACAGTAATGACATCTTTAATACACATAAAAATATAAATAAATAACTATAGCTATTATATATACACAAAATTATATTTTATAATTGTTTTCAGCATAGCTTTATATTTTAAAATTTTGAATATTTAATTTATTGTTGGTATTATTAAATAGCAATAATGATAATTAATAATCTCATTACAATTAGAAGAGGGTACACCCTTTCTCGTGATGAAGTACACTTTATGTGAGCTACTTTCTTATCATAAAAATAAATAAATAAATAAATAAATAAACAATAGTAATTTTGTTTTTTGAAAAGGTCAGGAAGGGGGTGCACAAGCACTCTCTCAAGGCCCTGTGGCTCTGCCACTAAAAATGAGGTAACATCATAGACGGATGTAGATTATTCTGTAATGAAAGTCATAACACATAAATTATAATTACATAAATAAGTTTTTTTTTTTTTTGCCAATGAGGATTGATTATATTTTAAGATTACAGTAACGTGAAATTTAAAAAAAAAAGCAAAACAATATAATAGGCTACAATCTTGTCGCCCAATATTGCATGCAACCCGCGAGTATCGTAAAACATTATTACTAATACAGAAAGATTTTAGCCCGTCACTATGACGAAAGGAGTTCTCATTAATGAGGTAGGACACAAGGGTATGATGTTTATATATTTCACCCCAAAAATCCTTTAAAATTTAAAAACTATTTTCGAGAGATCTAGGTCATTCTACGTAGGAATACTTTTGGACTCCTTGGGGTTTACTTGGTCGCATTATTGACTTAGCTTGCATATAGCTTTTCTTGACATTTGATATTTGGTGAATGTCTTAAAAAAAAGAAAAAATAAATAAATAAAAAAAGAGTGCCACAACTAGCATTAGGGGTGAACACAGATTAGTTAAACCGACCAAAACAATCCAAAGTTCCAAACCAACCGAAAAGTTAAGGTTGGTTTAGTTATTTTATATGATCAAAAACCAACTGATTACTTGTAAGTAAAAATTAACTAGTTTGGCTTGGTTTGATGTAGGTATCCAAACCAAACACCAAACTGAACTATTTTATTTTTAATTTTATGCATATATTCATTCCAAAATTTTATGTATTTTAGAATTCCAACCCTTAACCTCATGGTCATATTTCTAAACTTCAACTACCAAGCTATAGCCACACTTGTGTTTTGTTGTCATGGTAAAATCCTTTGAAATTAAATTTGTGATATGAATAATAAATTTATTTTTTTGTATAATTTATTATGAAATTTGAGTTTTTAAAATTTTTTAAGAAAAAACTAAAAACCAAAACAAACCAACATATCTATATGCCAAAGGCAGAACTGGGGGGGGGGGGCGGTGCCAGCGTCAAAAAATATATATTTGTGCATATAAAATTTTCGAAAATTCTTTTTATGGCCCCCTCCCTCCTAATTTTTCTCTTCTTTTCTTTTGTTTAAAATTATTCTCGTAATAGTTTTTCATATACATTCCTTTATGTAAATAATATTTTCATTCGTAATATATAAGAAATTTTAGTGAATAGATAACTTTCAATAATGCTTAATTTATTTGTTCTGTTAGTTAGGTGCTTAGAATAATTTTTTTCTTGCAAGATAAATTTAAGAAATTCATAAATTTTAGAGAGCTTTTTTATAGAAAATTTATTTATTCAGGGAGTTATTTTGTATATTATTTATTATTTGTTTTGGCTAGAAAAATTCAAAAAGGAGAGAAGAGCTTAATTTGATCAATTAAATTAGTAAACTTTTTTGTTATATAATTTTATATTATTTTGTTAAATAGTAATTTTTTTATATTTATTTATGTTTAAAAAATCTAATAGTATTTATATAATATGTTCTTTCTCACATTAGAAAAGGGGAAGACTTGTTTTTTTCACTTAATCTTAATGATGATTTTCATTCAAATACGTATATAAGTCTCAGCCTCCTAAAGAAAATTTTCTGATTTCGTCCCTGGTCTGTGGTGGTCTCTTCACTGGGATCTTAAACTCATTATTGGAACCACCCATTGAATGAGTTTGGAATGGCATTGTCAATGTGGAAAAAATATTTGATTTCATGACAAAAACTGGAAACAATGTATCAAGAGTTCACACGAGCAAAACAGTTCAGGATGGATCTACCAAGAGTTCATACAAGTGAACCAGCCCATGATGGGTCTATGTGTTGAGTAAGAACCAAGAGTTCTCACATAATATGAGCGAAATAGCCAGGATGGGTTTATAGGCTTAGGTAACAATCAAGAGTTAATATGTTGATGACTCGAGAAACTAGGTAAGAAACTAAGAGTTCACACATGCGAAATAGCTAAGATTTTTTTTTTTTTCTTGGGTCAAATGAAATAGCTAAGATGGGTCACACATGGATGACACTAGTAACCGATGCGAAAAACTAGATAATGACCAAGCTATAATTTTATGTTAAGAATCACCAAAGTTCTATCTTAAAAACTAATTAATTAATAAGACGAATGATCCACAACCTTATATGTTAGTTTAGAATGCTTTAACATGAGGTCAAAGCAATATTGACTCAATTTTTGAGTTAGGTCCCGCACGTCAAAAGGGTCTGTTGTTGATATCGTTACATTCCTTGTTTCGAATGGATTAACATGATATATTTACATGTTAAAAACGGATTAAAGGTGAATGAGAAATTAGCAACCAAAGTTGAGTGGGTTACTAGTTTGATTGTTAGATTTGGTTATCTGTGGGATTGTATCCCACATAGGAAAACCATTAAATTTTTCTCACTTTATATATAGATTCCTTTATGAGGTGTGCCAGTGAGGCATATGGAGGGAAGACTATACATGGTGGGCATGGTACTAAACCCACCACACGCGCGCCGCCAAGACGCGACGGCGACGCACGGCTCGGCCGGGTCCGGGGACGCGGCGCGGGTGTGGCACGATTTTTCACTCCGGTTTGTATTTTTTTGGGAAAAGACTCAAACACCTGAAGAGTTTGAGGAGGACGTAACTGATATATTAAAGCTCGGGATTTACTTTTTAGCACGTTGGCATCAGGTGAGCTTATTTTGTGGACGTTTTTGACTGTTGGAGGAACATGTTTATGGCTCCCTTAATGGCTATTTGTCGATCGCTCCTCTTTGCTCCACTATATATAGCCGTGTCCAGAAGGAGACAGGGATATAGTAGCATTCTCGTATTAGCATATAGTGTAATAGTATAAGCATTTTGCTAGTCGTTTTTCCCTCATACAGAGAGAGTCCTACGCTTCTGGTTCGCCGGCTCTTGCTTCGGTGTGCTACCATAGTCAAGAGGTATAGTCGTTGTATCCTGGGAAGGATACGCCATAATCTTTAGCACTGTAGAAGGGGCGTAAATCCTTTAAGGAAATCGTGTATCTCGAGCCTCGACTAATTTTGCTTATTTCTTCTTTATTTGTTATTTCCAGTTCAGTTTTCTATTTGCCTTGTTACTATTTCTGCATTTTATTACTATTACTAGTTTCTAACATTATATAGTAAGCTTGAAACCTAGGATTTTTCGATATAAAAAGTACATCTTAAGAATGTTCTTATTTTTCAGTCAAATGATGAAAAACTTTCATTTCACAAAAACTATAGTAACAAAATTAAATCACCATCTAATAGACGCTGAGATAAGAAAATTGATTAATAAGGTGCACCGGTCATGTACTAGATAGCCAACTTAGAAAGTAACTAATGTACCTCTAGTTCAATCCTGAGCAACTTAGTTCAACGGTTGTTAAGAGGAAAAATGCGAGAATTTGTTGCTACTCCAACGCTATTGGCTATATAATTGATCTATGGAAATTTCCACGTTATGAGCAATGAAATTTCCAGTCGCTAGTAGTAACAAGATATTCGAATGAAAATTTCCGTCATTGTTAGTGATGGAATTTCCAGTTGTTATTAGGGATGGCAAATTCAGAGAGACTGATTTAGCGACGAGAGAATTTGCGACCAAACATTTTTTTCATTGCAAATCCGTAGGTCGACCCATTAAGTGTGACTGAGATTTTGGTTATTGCCTATTCTTATTTTTTTTTTTTCCTTTTTTGCCAGATGTGACCATTCGCAAAAGGTATATATTTGTTTGAAAATTTTTAGAACTCAGAACTAAAATTAAATATAATTTACCAGAACTAAGGTCATTATATTTTTAAAATTTAATTATCCAACTTCTTCATTCACTTGTCATTTGACTTAGATTCTAAATGATAACATTACTATCTTAAACTAAATGAAATGTGATTTTACCTGAAATAACTTTGAGTTATTAAATAAATGATTTTTTACTACAAAAAATTTTGGTTTTTTCGCGGCGGATATTTGCGGCAGTGATCCTGTGACCCGTCATCTTCTGTAGTGGTCTCTTGATTGGGATCTTGAAGCTACCATCCAGAATCGCTAAACCACCAATGAACGCAGGTGAAATGACTTCGATCTGGAAAAAAAGTCCGAGTTCGCACGAGCGAAACAACGAGGATGTTTCATAGGTTGGATAAGAACTAAGAATGAGTTCACGCAAGTAAGGCAGTCATGAAGGACCACACATGGATGACAAAAAAAAATATGAAATTAAGAAACCAAGAGCGAGTTCACATGATTAAATACGTGACAAAAAAGAAAAAAAAGGTTTATATACCAGGAAGGGTCACACGTGAATGACACGAGAAACTAGGTAAAAACCAAAAGTTCACACGAACAAAACAGCCAATTGGACCAAGAGTTGATATCATGTTAATGAGAATAGTGACCGACAACTTTATATGACAAGTTTGAAACTTGTGATTATTCTATTGGGAGGTATGTTCCATCAATGTTATTGTTTTCTAGTCAAATTATAGAAGACTTTCATTTTGCAAAAACTGTATTGACAAACGCACCATCTGATTAATACACGCAGGGCAGAAATCACAGGATAAGAAGATGATTAAGATGCATGTGCCATGTATTAGATAGCCAATCTAGAAGGTAACTGATGTACCTCTAGTTCAATTCTTAGCTAGTTAATTACACAGGTTGTTTGACAGTTTTCTTTACGCACACAAAGCTCACATGACAGTTATCTTAGTTACTTTAAGATAGGAACTAAGAATGAGTCCACGCAAGTAAGGCAGTCATGAAGGACCACACATGGATGACAACAAAAAATATGTAATTAAGAAACCAAGAGCGAGTTCACATGAGTGAATACGCGGCAAAAAAGAAAAAAAAGGTTTATACACTAGGAAGGGTCACACGTGGATGACAAGAGAAACTAGGTAAAAACCAAGAGTTCACACGAATAAAACAGCCAATTGGACCAAGAGTTGATATTATGTTAATGAAAAGAGTGACCAACAACTTTATATGACAAGTTTGAAACTTGTGATTATTCTATTGGAAGGTATATTCCAACAATGTTATTCTATATTGACAAACGCACGATCTGATTAATACACGCTGGACAGAAATCACAGGATAAGAAGATGATGAAGGTGCATGTGTCATTTATTAATATACCTCCAGTTCAATTCTTAGCTAGTTAATTACACAGGTTGTTTGACAGTTTTCTTTACGCACACAAAGCTCACTCTTGAGTCATCAATCAGAGTCTTTCTAATTAATGTCCAACACAATCAGTCTTGGTCACCAGTTAAAAGAAAGAATACGAGAATTTTTAGTTTCTTAAGAAGATAATATAACTCGAGTTATCTATCACAATCAATCTAGAAGGTAATGTATACGATTAAGGTGTAATTCAAGTGGTTGAAACTATCTGGTGGAGTGTTTAAAAAAAAAAAAAAGAAAGGCAATGTATCTCGAGTTCACTTTTTGGCTACTTTTCAGCAACAGTTGCCATATTGCTATTGGTGACGGAATTTTGTAATAGCTAAAGGCTATTTGTAACATAATTTATCGGTGCAAATTTCGACATTATTAGGGTTGAAATTTTCAGTCATTAACATGTAATATAATACGCGGACAAAATTTTCTATCATTATTAATTAGCAATAGAATTTCCCAAAGTTATTAGTGATGGAAAACTGACGAAGAACGATAGAACTTGAGACGGAAGTTTTTTGTTACATATTCATAGGTTGCCTCCTGACAGAAGTTTTTTGTTGCAAATTCGTAGATCGAACCATTTAATGACAGATACTGATGAATTTTGTTTGTTGCCCATTCTTTTATTTTCTCTTTGTTTTAAGGTCCAACTAGACATGACCATTCCAAGAGGGTACATATTTGTTTGAAAATTTATCAAACCATTAATGATTGGATAATGGATTTTGTTTGTTGCCGATCCTTTTGTCTTTTCCCTTCTGTTTAAGGCCCAACTTGATATGACCATTCCATGGAGGCCTATATTTGTTTGAAAATTTTTAAAACTTGGATCTAAAACTAAAATTAATTTATCAGAACTAAGGTCATTATATTTTTCAATTTAATTATCCAACTTCTTCATTCACGTGTCATTTGATTTAGAATCTAAATGGTAACATTACTATCTTAAAGTGTATGTAATATGATTCTACCTAAAGTACCTTCTAATTATTATATAAACAATTTTTCTGCTAATGGGTACAAAAAAGCAATCATTAATATTTAATTAAATAACTCACTAAGATAGGAATCTATCATTTTGATTACTCTTACATTAAACGTAACTTAACTCCTTAACCAAGAGGTAATTCAATATTGCAAAAGCTTTTCCTTCCTCTTGTTTTTTGCTTTTTGAATTAGCATATTGGTTGGGATCAAGAGGTAACTCAAGTAATTAAGATTATCTCCTCCATGAGTGAGGTCATGAGTTCAAATCTTAACCATGTATTTTATATATCAACAAATCTTGACCATTGATTATAATATCTTACCCCTACCAAAAATAAATTTTCGTTCTAATTTTGTCACTCTTCTCTATAAAATATATAATTGAGATTTGAAGTTAGAATGTTAAAACTAAATAAAAATTAGGAGAGGATCCTCTTCCTAAAAGCTTGCGAAAATCAATTATGCATCTGAGCTTTCGTACTTATTTTCATGGATCATCTTCAACCACCAAACTGTCATTCTCGCTTAATTTCTGTTCCGTATATTTATGTTCATGCGAGTTGTAATTGCAAGATTCCACACAATAATTCATATTCTTATAATTCAAGAAGAATTGAACTGTAGAGCTGTTGGTTAGTACTATATTTGGAATGTCTTAATTTCAAATTTTATGATTTGAAAAAAAAAAAAAGAAATCATTGTAATATAAAGTTAATTTGTTGTTAATAGGTTGAGTTAAATATGAGAATGATAAGTTCTAATTAATTTTAACGGGTGACAATATTTTACCTATTCAAAAAAAAAAATTAAATTTAAAGGGGGTAAATTGCTGGTCCTTTAAGAGTTTATTGGACGCCCTTGTGATACTAAAATCCTTCATAATCGTCTTATGGTTATTGAAATAAGTGTACGTCCCCCACTCAAATAAAAAATTGTCATTTTCAATATATTGTTAAATAAAAAAACAAATTACCCTTTATATTATAAGGAGTCTGATACACTTTTAGCCAACCATAGGGGAAAGGATGCTTAAGAGGGTATTTGAATTTGCTTTTTCTTTAAGCTGCTTATAAGTATTTGATACTTATAGGTAGTTTTTAACGCTTATAAATGAATAACAAATAAGTAGGCAAGTGTTTGAATAAAATGTGCTTATAAGTTGTTGACATGTTTGGAAAAAAATATGCTTATAAGTAGCAATATTTATTAAAATGACTGAGGAGGACCTTTTATAAATTAAAGGGTAATTTTTTTTTTAGAAGGGTAAATGTAATTTATTTGGTCAACTTTCGTTACCTATAAGCAGTTGAAAAGAATTAGAGTTGGTGTTTTTTTTTTAGTTGCTTAAAAGCCAATATTAATTGCTTATAAACATAACTTGCCAAACACATAGATTTTATTTTTTTGCTTATAAGGCTTGTTTGGCGCTGCTTATTTTACAGCTTATAAGCTTACAGAAAAAGTACCATCTTGCATGCTTTTTAATATTTTCAACTTATAAGCCCTAAATAAGTTTAGCCAAACAGGCTAATAAACACTCTGAGACACCCTTTAGATCTTAATTAATAATTGTTAAAAATGACTATTTTTTGGACAGATGAGGCATATGCTTATTTTCAATAATCATAGGGGAATTATGAGAAAATTTTATATGAAAAGTAAATCTGATGCACTTTTAGGGAATGACACAAGAATTCGTAACAATTTATCCAATAAAAAAGAGAGAGTTCCATTTGGAGCGTCAGCATCAGCAATAAAATTGAACTCACTTGGAACCTGTTCCTGCTCCTTGATTAAATTCAATTCAAATACAAAAAAGATTCAAAGTGACCATAACTTTTCCACTTTGTAAGTAGAGTGGATAACCTCTTAGCATTAATCAAAAAAATTGAATTCCAATTTTTGCTGTGATTTCTCTCCATGGATCTTCATCCCACACCATTTCCAGGTTCCAAAAATTTCTTTCTTCTCTACATCTTTTTTTTCATCTTTTTTTCTATGCATTTATGCACCATAATTAACACTTCGAATGCCCATGGAAAATAACTGCGGATAAAACTCAACAGCAATTGAGATCAAAAACTTACAAGAAAACCTCAGAAGCACAAAAGGCCAGTGCCAAAGATCCACCTATCTGTAGGTAAAATTTGTAAGGCCTTCGTTACATTACGACAGATATCCAACAGTAATAGATTGGAACGACTAATCATGTAGATTGATTCATCATCATTGCTACTAATACCAGGAATTTGATCTGTTTCAGGCAAAAGCGAGTTTTGGGTACAACCCGAAACCCGAATGTGCCAGTAAAAGCTGCAGCCCCTGGAAAGCCTATAACAGAACCATCATTTGGAATTGGCCAAAAACAAAGCAAAACAACTCATACAACTCTATCATCTACTAAGATTGAGGCAATTCAAGAAACTGTAACTGCGAAGCACACCAACAGCAAAAGAATGCAAGAACCAAGAAGAAATGTGCGTGTTTTTTTCCAGGAAAAAGTTGTGTGCGAGAAAGAAAATACAGGGGGGGCTGAAACTTCCGTCAGATCGCCTTGTTTGGTCAAGTCCAGAGTTCTTGGGGCGCCTGACAAGAGCACCGAGAGATGTAGCAAATGCCGGTCTGATATTCTTGAGGCTTCGTCCTACTGGCTTGCTCAAATCAAATTGGCCGAGTCTGTTCAGAAGCATTTTGTTTCTACTGCTTTATTTCGCTTGGCCCTGGAATGCAAAGCAGAGGTTTCCTTTTTCCTTTTAGAATCTTTTCTTCTTCTTGAAAGTTCAAAGCGCAAAACTTCACAGTTTTATATAGACAGTTGGGGATGTTTTAGCAAATGCTTTATGATATAGTTTTCCATAGAGGGGCACATAGTACATCAGTCCAAATCCAATTGAAGAATATCTAATACTCAGCAGTACTAAACATTTCAGGAGTAAAATGCACAACAAGAAGATATTGAACAACTTTTTATTAGACACCACAATTATCTCGAATTGATAAATTATGATTCCCCAAACCAATAAATTTTAATTATACCCATTAATATTAGTGATATAGGTCATGATTCGACCTGACCTTAAAGTATCCTTTGATCTCAAAACGTCCCTCGGCCCATTATTGCTTATGTCAGAATGATGTCATTCGAATACTAAATACTTCAAACCAGTTTCCAGAAAAGAGAAGTTAGATTTGAGTGAAGATTTCATTATTATGCTTTCCATGTTCAGAATTCATATATAAGTTGATCCTCGAAGAATTTTTAATTTGTATCACACTAGTGCCTAGCTTTGGTCGCACCACACTCATTTCATGTATGATTGCATCCGTCCATTTAGTAAACTTGGATAGCCATTTTGGAGTACCTGCAAATAGCATTATCAATGTTAGTTTGGAATGCTTTAACATAAGGTCAAAGCAATATTAATTCAATTTTTTAGTTGGGTTCTGCACGTCAAAAGGGACTGTTGTCCCGTTATATTCCTTATTTCGAGTGGGTTAACATGATATATTTACATGCCAGAAACAGATTAAACATGAATAAGAAATTAGCAACCAAAGTTGAGTATGTTACTAGTTTAGTTGTTTGATTTGGTTGTGTGTTGGTTTGTATCCCACATAGGAAAACTAATAAACTTTTGCTCACTTTATATATAGATTCCTTTATAAGGTGTGCCAACAAGGCAAATGGAGGGAAAACTATACATAGTGACATGGTGCTAAACCCACTACACGTGCGCGCACCCGCCAGCAAGTCACGGTCGGCCCAGTTGGGTTTAGGGATTCGGCCTGGATGGGGGTGTGGCCTGGGTTTTTGCTCTGGATTGCTCTTTTTTGATAAAATTCTCAAACATCCAAAAATTTTGAAAATTCACAAACATTTGAGAAAATTCTCAAACATCTAAAAATTTTGAAAATTCACAAACATCTGAGAATTTTGAAGAGGACGTAACTGATACATTAAAACTCAGGATTTAAACTTGGCCCGGGTGGGGGTGTGGCCCGGGTTTTCTTTTCGGATTGTTCTTTTTTGAGAAAATTCTCATACATCTGAAAATTTTGAAAAGGACATAATTGATGCATTAAAGCTCTGGATTTAAACTCTAGCACGTTTTTCTTATTATCTAGTCAGGTAAGCCTATTTCCTGGGTGTTTTTTTACTGTTGGAGGGACATGTTCATTACTCTCTTAATTGCATTTTGTTTGGTTGCTCCTCTTTGTTCCTCTATATATAGCCGAGTCCAGAAGGAACTAAGTAGCAAGTATTCTAGGATTAGTACACTGCATATTTTTATAGCATTCTGCAAGTTTTATTTTTATTATACAGAGAGAGTCTTACACTTCTCGTTCGCAAGCTCTTGCTTCGGTGTACTATCACAGTCAAGAGGTATAGTCGTTGTATCCTAGGAAGAATACGCCATAACCTTTAGCACCGTGTGGAGGGACGTAAATCCTTTAAGGAAATCGAGTTTCTCGAGCCTTGACTATTTTCATTTATTCTTGCTTATTAATTGTTTCAACTCCAGTCTCTAAATATTTTGCGATTTATTTTCTGTTCTATTTTATTACATATTTGCTAACAATCAATTAGTATGAAACTAGATTTTCCTTGTTGAAAAGTTTCCGTCCGACTTGTTGGATTGAAGTATGGCCTGTTTTCTTATTAACTTTATAAAGTTTTGTATTTCTTGTTAACATAGGATAATTAAATTACTATAAGTTTTGCAAAATGCGTTGCATCATTTTGCCAGCACCAAATTATTAAATGCCCACCAATTTTACCAAGAGAAGTCTTCAATTTCTACTACAATGGACGTACATTCATGATACGTGTAATATATTTTGATGTGTTGAAACGATGAATGTGATAATGGCAACATCCGAGTAGAGCTGAAAAGGTACCTGGCACGGTACGAGCACTTGGCCACTGATGCAGAGTGGAGAGAGGTTTCTGCTAGCTATGGATTGATCAAGGAGGACAGCAACATAAGCCTGGAGAATGCAGAGGCCTGCAGTAATATTGAAGAGACTGATCACATTGGCTGTCAAGAACAGTACATTATGGTACATGTTGCTGAAGGCAGTTGATTCTTGGCCTCCGGCTTCCGAAGAATTTGGCTTATCTGTAAAAGACAGGTTATGGCTTTTAAGTGTCAGCTTATATCTGCTTTATTTCTAGGAAAAGTATTAAAACCGGGTAGTCATAATCACTGTTGTTATAATAGCCACGTGCTAGATGTGCTTGTTGAATCCACCGGCCTCTTAGCCGAATAAACCTGCTGGATTGCTCAAAAAAGTGACCTTTATCTCTGAATTGGGTGATATTTTGGCTAATGTTAATTGAACTACGATGCACCCTTTTTTAAGTTGTAATGGTGTGTCTTCTTTCTACCAAAGATTTCTGGTTCTTGCTTAAATTGAGATGAATTTAAAATTAAAAGCTTTAAGTTCCATTTTTATCGTTGTTCATATTCATGTGTGATGAACAAATTTTATGGGAGAAAGAAGTGAATTAGTTGAATTTCGATTTTCATTAGGTTTGAAATTTAATTTGGACTTTTGATTTTCATAAATTTGAAATTTAATATGGACCCTCAATTTTCATAGATTGGAAGCCTAAATAGACCTTAGATTTTCTTCAAGTTCAAAACTTAATATGGGCTTTCGATTTTCATCAAGTCTAAAAATCTAATAATGGTCTTTGATTTTTCATTAGGTCCGAAACCTAAATATACCTTCGATTTTCACGAGGTCCAAAACTTAGCATGAGTTTTTGATTTTCATCAAGTTCGAAACATAATGTGAGCTTTCAAATCTCATCAAGTTCAAAACATAAATGGGCTTTGACTTTCATGTTCTCACTATATTAATGTCACAAATTAAAGATAAGATAAGGGGGTCAGCATCATATAGAGACGAGATAACACGAGCAAAAATATGATATATATGGATGAAGATAAAAGGAAAAAGGTATACGTCAGCCCCACATGGCTTCCATGTGAAAATTCGAGCATTACTCCTCATATCTTACTTCTTAAGCACCATCCTTTGGTACTTCTTCTTTATAGAGTCCCATATTTGTTTGGAGGTGTCTTTGCAAAGAATTGTTTCCAAGATTAAATGATCAATAGCTTGGAAAAGATAATTCTTGGGTTTGAGATCCTTTTAACTTTTTGCTTGAAACTCGGCCTTTTGTGCATCTGACAGGATAATACTAGCTGCCGATTCAGGTACTTCAAATTTAGGGGTGAGCATTCGGTTTTTAACCGAACCGAATAGACCGAACCGAACCGAACCGAAATTTTTTCTAATTTTGAAAACCGAACCGAACAGAACCGAATTGTCTAAAAACCGAATAAGCCGAAACCGAAATATATTTTGGTCTATTCGGTTCGGTTTGGTTAAAATCGAAATTAACCAATAATTTTTTTTAAAAAAAAAAGAAATAAAATGGGATAAATTGTTGCAAGAAAAATACAATAAACCTAAACTAATCACTCTTATTCATTAAATATATCATAAACAATATATAATGAAGCATAATTATATAAACAAATTCTAATAAACAATATATAAATCCTAATTGATGTACAAAATATTAAATATTTTTAATATATAAAAATACAATTCGGTTAATTCGGTCTATTCGGTCATTTTTCATACTAATCAAATCGAACCGAATAGGCCGAATTTTTTTAAGAAAATAACCGAACCAAACCAAATAGATCAAATAATCAAACCGAATAGACCGAACTTAATTCGGTTCGGTTCGATTTTTGCTCACCCCTATTCAAATTTAATAATCTGCCAGTATTCCTTTGATCTTAAAAAGTTCTCCATCAACACGCTCCAATGATCATAATGACCATCGAAACAAGGGTTACAAGCTGTACAAAATTTTCAACCATTATAAAGGCTTGTTGTGACTTAGTCATGCCGAGATAGTCTGTATCTCAACGGTCAGATCATTGGCTTATCTCATATGTTCTCATTTTTTATTAGAGGTTTATCTTATACGTCAAATAAAAGTGTATCACCAGCTTTGTTTTATGCAAATACTTCAAAGTTATGTCGCATGTCTATATTTTTTCATATTTATCAATTAAAATATTTTGTATATAATTTAAATTAATAACATTAAAGGCCTATTTGGATTGACTTTTTTTAAAAAAATATATTTTTTCTGAAAAATTTATATTAAATTTGTAATAACTGTTTGATTTAGTTTTTAAAAAAATTTTAAAAAAAACTCAAATACAATTTTTTTTAAAAGTTAAAATTTTTAACTTCTAAAAAAAATCATTTTTGAAAAATTGTTAAAAAAAATGAGGAAAACCAATCCGAACGGACTCTAAATTAATAGTGAAGTCCTCAGTGAAGTCCTCGGGAGCACACCTATGCATACATATGTGTCTGTATGTATATGGAAGTATTATCCTATAGTTAGGTACGTTGCCAATCATACACGGCTAGTTGGTGTCAGTTGGTCAAATACCAATCGTGATGCATGCCTCGCTAGCAGGTTCGTTTGTACGGGCATATGGGGTTCGGGAATAGACAAGGATGCATGAGGGATACGATAAAAGCGGGCGATAAATAAAAACATGGATGAAAGCTTCACCTAAGCAAGTAGAGTTCGATTAAAGTTGACTCTGAGAACTGAGATAGCTGCATAAAGGTGTTGGGGGAGAGTCTTGTGGCTCTCAAATAGTGAGTGGTGACTGAAGAAAAGTTGCTGGCATAAGTTATCACCCTCCCTGGCTGCTTTTTAGTTTCAAAATGGTTTCTACCTCTCATTGTCTTTTTTTTTTTTTTTTTTGACAAGAAAAATTCAATTGACAGAATCTGATTATCACTACGTCTAACAAAGTTCGACCACCAACTGGCAAACTTTGAATGCACAGTACATCTCTTATATTCTATACCGAATTGAGGGCGCTCAACACTGGACAAAAGTTTAGATTCGAAATTAGGTCATGAATAGTATCTTTCTCTAGCGTTTACTATTGGAACATCCTAGGGACTACCTCTCACTATCACTGCCTCTAATAAGTCATTTTCTTGTTATGTGGCGGTACTTTTATTAGTATTTGTATCTCTTACAAGGTTATTATTGTTGAAATTTAATAAGAAGAATTTAAAAGAAAAAGGAAAAGGAAAATAAGCCTTACATAGAAACTAAGCTATATGCTTTTGTGGAAAACAAGTTCATTGTTCAAAAGACTATCTAGAATAAGGCAATGACCGTTCTGCAGATTTGCTCTTTCTTTTATCACGCTCTAGCAAGGAGAGCAACCCAGGCAAGATAAATAAACATAAAATAGTAAGTTAAAATATTTTCTCCATAATTGACACACTCCCAAGTATTTAATGAAGGCACATGAATGTTTAACGATATGAGAAAACTTTAATTATTAGTTAAAAAGATTCCTCCATGCTGTCCACTGATGAGCCTTTGTAGTTTTTTTTGAAATTACGCTATATATGAGGGGACATGTTAACATAATAAATAAATAAACTAAAATATTAAGTTTTTAAACGAGATTGTAACTCTAATAATATATGTATATGTTTCTTTTTCCATTTTTTGGTGTTGGATCCCCGAGTATTGAACAAAGGGATTTGAAATTTCTCTTAAATTATATAACGTTATTAGAGTTATTTAATAATAATTAGTTAAGTTTTAATAAAATTACGAATTCATAGAAAAGATACTAAAGTGTCTTACTTGGAGGTCAATTTTTCACTTATGGACTGAAAGCAACGTAGGAAGAGAGACACTAGTGGCGGTCCCGTTACGTTTGAAGAGTACAAGAGCAGTTTGAGCCGTGAATTTCTAGGCATACATAATACATTGTTTTCCACGTGTACGTATTTGCAGTATATAGATAACAGTACGTAGAGATCGACACGGCAAAGTGGCCGGTCCATCGTTATAGCCATTATTTGAGAGTATTGGTTTAGGTTAAGTCCGACGATCACATTAGTCAACCAATTGATGCATTAAAAAGTCGTAATCATTTTATCAACAAATGTAATAAATAACTCATCAATACACTCAAATAAACATACACAAAATATCCCTGATAATGTATATTATCCTCAATATATATACATATGTGATTAAACCTCAAAATACAAAAAAGACCACATCTTACATCTACCTATCCTAGCTGGCTATCTAATTGAAGGCTCTCTTAACCATTCTTTCACAATAAAAATAACTAGAATTAGAAGAATACCATGGGAGACTGTCAAAACCTTTAGATCTCATATTTTATTTTAATGAACTAACTCTTTGCATTAGTTAAATAATTTTCATTTGATTAATTACTTAACATAAATTTTAAATTTAAAGGACTCACCTCATTCAAGAAGAAAAAAAAAAAAGATAGATAGCACCAAACTCCCTATAACTTATAACAAGTATATGTTACACCTTTGCAGTTCCAAAATAGGTATGAACATCCCTTTTAGAGGCATATGTGCTATAATATTTTGAAGATCACATGAAGGTCTTGTGCATATTTCTTAAGGCATGTGTGCTATACATTTTAATATAATAAGGGGGTTACTTACTTATTCTAAAATTGGAAGAAATTAACATGTACTTATGATAAATTATAGAAAAATTTGGTCTAATTTACTAGAAAAAGATTCATAAGTACAAGGACTCACCTGTTTTCGAAGCAGTGCATCCTTCATAATGGTGTCTATTTTCCACGTCGTCATTTATGGAGACAAAGGTAAAACATTTCCAAATGGAGGCTGAAAATCATGTATGTAATTGAAATGAAATGCCAACTAAAATGGTGTTCCCCCACTTACCCATTTCACAATTACATCTTAGAGGAGTCACACTTACCTCCACTTATCGAAGCTATCCAGCTCACCCAATATTGGTGGACGATGAGTGAGCCATTCACGTCCAAATGTTTTCCAGCTCACAAATCACTCTTTAAATCAAGAAAAGAATGTACCAAGACGTTGTTTGGGACATTGTTTAAGGAGTTAATTAACTATTGTATTTTATTGATTAGTAAATAATTGTTTAACTAGTTGATTGAACAACTTGTGTATAATAAAAAACAGTTACTGAATTAACTAATAAATACAAAATAACATATAAAGACAATAATATGACTATTAATGTGAGGGTAAATTGTTAGGCAATGCCCTGATCTTATCAAGATTTCCCCGATAATATCTCCTTTGAATAGAGCTAACTGACTATTCATGAACAATTCTCGTTCAGGTCCACAAGGCCCGATGATTAGTCATATAGATAGAATAAGGCGACAGGTGTCTTTTCCCCCAAACTATAAATAGGACCCTTTGGTTCCAAATAAGGTAACTCATTCATTCCTACTCACTCACTTCCTAAAGCTTACCCCTTTAAGCAAAATATTGACTTAGGCATCGGAGGCTCGGCTGGTACCACACAGGTGTCTAGTTCCTTCTGTTTTGCAGGTTGAATCCGCCAGAGCAAGCTTTGGAATAATTTATCTGGTTCTTTGCAGGATTAGATTGGTGACGTCTATAAGAATATTTGAGTTTTGATATTCCTATTGAGTCCACATGACTATCACACATATCCAAGCTGCTGGTGAGTCTTACGCTGGAGAAAGAGATAAAAACAACAAACAGCAATAAACTCATTACCCACCGTCATCCAAACCACGTTCATAACAACCGTGAAATCACCCTCAACCGTCTACTCACCAACTAGAACCAACCACCGAGCCTTTCACCCTTAATCCATCTTCCCTACCCACACAAGCCGACAAGCATGGTATTGCCACAGTGCTCATTAGCACAAATGGCGGCTATAGCCAACATGTTTGCCAATATCCAAAACTACATGAACCAAATTTTCTTCCCACAAATCTAAGCGTTTACTCAACCATCACCTTTCCTTTTCCAAACCCAGGTCTGCAAGCCAATGTTGAAACTCCTACTCATATGCCTCAACCCATTCATCAACCCCCTTTGGACATGCAAGAAGAATCAATGTGCCAAGGTGACATATTTACTAAACCCATGGCAATAGCTACGGCCTTTACACAAATTGTTCCAAACTCGTGGCTTATCCAAGCCATAAACGTAAAAGAGTTTGCTAATAGTCCATTGTCAGAAAAAATCTTTAAGGCGCTAGTACCAAGAGATTTTCTCATCCTAAAATTGCCATATTACAACAATTCAGGTGAACCTGCTCACGTATTGGTAACCAACCATAAAAATGTTGTTCCATAACGCCACTGATACCACCCGATGCAAGGCGTTTCCCACTACACTGGTGGGATCCGCCTAAACATGGTACGATGAGTAGCCACCGCATTCAATCCACTCCTTCAAGCAGCTAGCAGCAACGTTTATGAACCAATTCTCTAGCAAAATGGTGGCCCTCAAATCATCGAGTTCGGTTATTAGGATGAGGTAGCGAAGTGACAAGACTCTGTGGCCACTTGCTAAAAGATTCAATGAAGCAACTCTGTAAATGCCCGACCTGGCCTATTCAATAGCCATGGAAGCTTTTAGCCATGGGGTTCGAGACAACAAGTTATCCAGTTCTCTGGCTAGAAAGAAACCTATTTTGCTAGCCGACCTCATGGCCAGAGTGGAAATATATAGTTTGGCAAAGGATGTAATCTTGTCAAAAAAGAAATGGGAGATAGAGTAAGAGACAAAGAAGAATAAAGGAAAACAGAAGCATAAGCAACAGGAATCATACCAAGATCAGGATGATCCAAAGAAGATAGAGGAGAATTCAGAAGTATTTAGGAGGCATTATAACACCTACGTACCCTTGAATGCATCTAGCTCTGATGTATTAGCAGCAATGGAATGAGATCAAGACGTAAAGTGGCCTAAAAAGATGAAGAGCAATATCAATAAGAGGGACAAGAGCAAATATTATTAGTTCCACAAGGATCACAACCACACCACGAATGAGTGCCAAAATTTGAAGGACAAGATCGAGTCATTGATCAAGAAAGGGAAATTGACACAGTTCATTAGACGGCCAAGGGAGGCTCTAGGAAAACGCCCTCACAGTCCGAGGAAAGGTAAAACGGTGTTCGACACGGTCGATATGATTTGGGGATGCCCAATAGCAAATGGGGATTTGGCCACCAAAAGGAAAATGTACGTTCGATCCTTACAAGACACTCCACCAAGTAAGATGAGAAGAATGAAGGACGTTATCTTTAATAGCAAAGACCTAGTCGGAGGTAAATTATGACGATTCCCTTTCACTACAGTTATTTTGGCTAACTATGAAGTGCAAAGAATCTTGGTAGATACTGGTAGTGCTGCAGATGTGCTGTACTATGAGTCATTTGAACTATTAAAGTTAGATCGAACCCTTCTCACTCCGTTAAAGCACAAGCTTATTAACTTCTCTGACAATGAGGTTTGGGCTAAGCGGGTTTTAGCCTCCCTCTTAGCATCGAGTATGGCGACAAATATATTGATCTTCAAGTAGATTTTGTGGTGGTAAATTGCCCGAGCATGATCAGTGGAATCAACGGATGGGTAACTCTAAAGACGTTGGGAGCCATAGTGTCAACCTACCACCAGATCATAAAGTTCCTAATCAAAGATGGAGTGATTACAATAAAAGGAAATCAACATGACGGCAGAGTGTGTTATGCTACAGCACTAAAGCTAAAAGATGATCAAAAGAAGCTTAAGAACATGATAGAGGGAAAATCTAGATGAAGAGCTAGAGGCCATTGAAATCGAACAACCTGATAAAATAACCTACATTGGAGCTGAGCAAATTGAAGAAATCCGATAAGGTATCTCTGAATTCTTATCTTTAAATTCTTATATATTTGCTTGGGATCCGGTTGATATGACAGGGATAGATCCAAAAGTCATCGAGCATTGCTTGAACATCAACCCTACCTTTAGGTTGGTTCAACAAAAATGCCGACCATTCAGTATTGAGAAAAGCCAAACAATCCACGAACAAGTGGAAAAACTGCCGAAAGCAGGCCACATTTAGGAAATAAAATACCCAACATGAGTTTCCAATGTGGTAATGGTCAAAAAGGCTAACAGGAGATGGAGAATTTGTGTAGACTTTACTGACCTAAACAAAGAATGTCCAAAGGACAGCTTTCTACTACCTAGAATTGGCTAGTTGGTTGACTCAACTGCAGGATTCAAGATGTTCTCATTTACGGATGCCTTTTCAGGCTACAACCAGATAAAAATGGCACCAACCGCATATTACCTTCGTCATAGATTGAGAACTCTATTGTTACAAAGTCATGCCCTTCGGGTTGAAAAATACCAGAGCAATATATCAACGCACGGTCAACATGGCCTTCAAGGACCATATAGGTTGAAATATGGAAATCTACATCGATGACATACACATCAAAAGCAAGCAAGCATCAGACCATCTGTCTGACCTGAACGAAGCCTTCCAAACAATGAGGAGGTTTGGCATCAAATTGAACCCTAAGAAATGTGCGTTTGGAGTCCGAGTAGGGAAATTCTTAGGCTTTTTAGTGATGCACCATGGCATTAAGACCACCAAAAAGATTGAGGCAATACTCAATCTCGAGCCTCTAAGAACCATACACGACATATAGTCACTATCTGGAAAGATTGTAGCCCTAAGCAAATTTATGTCAAGATTGGTTGATCGGTGCGCACCATTATTCAAAATTCTTCGAAATTCAAAAGATTTCAAATGGACTCCCGAATGCCAAGAAGCATTCGAGGGAATCAAGTCCTACCTTACAAAGCCTATAGTCCTTGCCAGGCCTGAAGAAAGATAGACATTGTTGCTATGTTTATCAAACTCCAACCTAGCAGTTGTAGTCGTGCTGATCAAAGGAACTGAAGAAGTTCATAAGCTAGTCTACTCTGTTAGCAAAGCATTGAAGGGAGTAGAATTTAGGTACAGCAGCTTGGAAAAAATAGCGCTTGCGTTGGTCATGTTAGCTTGAAAGTTGAAGCACTATTTCGAGGCACACCCGATCACAGTGATGACTGATAAGCCTCTATGATAGGTGTTGTATAAGCCAGAGTTATCAAGCCGATTGTTGAAATTGTTAATTGAGCTGGGACAATACCACATTACCTATCAACCGAGAACCATGATCAAAGCTCAAGCATCAAAGGATTTTGTAGTGGAATATACCCAACCAGCAAAAGAAGTAATCAAAGATTAGACACTGTGTGTAGATGGTGCAGCTAGTAAAGCAGGTTCGAGAATAACTCTTGTGATCAGGAAGCTTGACAGAACTGAGCTAAAGTATGCGGTTAAGTTTAAGTTCAAGACAACAAACAATGAGGCCGAATATGAAGCATTGTTATTGGGAATACAGTAGCTCAGAAAACTGAGGGCAAAAAGACACTCAAGTCTCTTATTTTTAAGTATTTATGTTTTCACCACAATTTGTCAAGCTTTCTAGTTGAATGCTTAAATGAGACCATTGTCGAGATTAATGGTCTTTTTGGAACCAAAAATAGTTTGATGATCAAAACAGAACTAGTTGAATAATTTAGTAACCTCTAGAATAATTTACCATTAATGTTATTATGGTTACTATAATTATTATAACTATTATGAAATAAGGTAGTATAGTGTTGTTATTGTTGTTGGTGTTGTTATTATTATTACTATTATTATATCATTATTAGAATAAAATGATATTATTTAATAGTAATTAATTATTGAAGCATAGTAAAATACTCTTTAAATAAATTATTTTAATACTTTGAAATAATGTCTTTTCAGTAGAGAAATATGATAGAGAAAATAGAAAAAAAAACAATTAAGTATATTACACAAAAAAACGTTAAGATATAAAGAAAAGATAGAGAAAAAAGGGATAGGATAAAAAATTAAAAAAGAAAACTAAAATAAGGTAAGATAAAAACAAAAGAAACTAAAATGCTAAATACTACCTGAAACTTTAAAATTTAAAATTTTTAATGTTGCACAAAAATTACATGAAACTTTATTGAACACTATATGAAACATTGTTTTATTGAACAGTAATAACTAGCAGAAAAAGTGTTTTGACCAAATTAAAACGCTAAAAAAATATTTGTATTGTCGAACAAGAGGAAAGTAACTAAAAAACATGTAAGTCTCACTAGAAAAGGTATACAATATCATTACATGTAATAATAGTGATATAGAATGATGGAGCATGAAATTTTTGTTGAGAGGGTCAAGAACATTTAAATGATTTAAAAATAAATATGAATATGAACATATATATATATATATGTATATGTTAATAAAGTTATATTTCACACAATTAGGAGGTTTTAGGAGATGACATGTTATCTTTTTGTTAATTCTTGTAAGTTTTATTTCTATTAATATAATTACTCTTCAATATCGCAATTTATACTATGCTCCTTTACCATCATACTCCTCCTATTCCCTAATATTAATACTATTTATTTAGAATATTAATACTATTTGTTTGCAATATTAATACTATATAGGTTTGTGTGCATGAATGTGTTTTTGTATATATGTGTACGCAAAAGTGATGAACTAATAAATTATGAACAAATAATAAAAAATTTGTGATAATTTTTATATTATTTATTTATAAATTTTATGATCTTTGTTAACTGAAAGTGCACAATGCTTAGTGGATGCATGGTCCTTAAGTTACATGGTTTAACTTCCCATTCTACTAACAAATGAGAAAATTACTACAAGTCTCCAATTTTCTTTTTTCTTTTTTTTAATGTTTTGAGTTAGGCCTCATTGTTTCCAAAGTTTCAAATCAGTTCCTATTATAATTTCCCAAAAAAAAGTCAATTTAATATCTACCTATGATTATTTATTATTAAAAAATGAATAAAATGATCTAATTTAAAAGGATAAAATAATAGTTTAGTAAGTACTGAAGAATGTATTAGAAAAAAAGGTATTTTTTTAATTTATTACATGAAGAGAAATAGAAAAAATTATAAAAGACAAGTAATTACCAATTTAAATAAGACTATCAAGAAAAACGATTAAAATCTTTAAAATTTTATATTTAGAAAATGATCTCAAAAGATTTTAATTCTATATTTTTACACTAATACAAAATTGGGAATCTATATATAATCTATATTTATATTTAGATAATATAATAAAGTTATATTTTGTAAGAACCTAGAAGGTTTAGAAGGGCTACGTCATATTTTAAAAGCTCTGCCACATGGCAAGTTTTAAATTTCTGTGCTTGGTTTTTATTAATTACTCTTCAACACTAACAAATGGGATATTTGTCATAAGTCCTCATTATTTTTTCTAAACTATTAAAATAATTTGCCTAGCCGAGTTAATTGAAACTAATAACTAATTTATCCTTCCAAACACTGAGAATTAGTTTGAGGCTTTTGAAACCATAAACTAACTTAAAAAATGCAAATAACCACAAATAAATTCATAATCTTTTCCCAATGAAAATTTAGTCCTCTCTCTTCCCCCCCCCCCCCTCTATATCGACGAGAAAAAAGAGAAAAGCAAAATATTACAAAAGACACTTAATTACCAATTTTAAATAAGACCACTAAAAAAACGATGAAACAATGATTCAGTAAGAACTAAATATCAAATAAAAATTATTATTTTAGTTTTATTTTATAACTACTTCTAGATTATCAGATAATATTCAATGAGAATTGTATTAAATAAAGAGAAAAGAGTAAAAGGTACAAAATTTAAAAAGACAAGTAAATACCAGTTCCGAGTAAAATTATCAATAAAAAAGAAAAATTATTTAGAAGTTTATATTTACAAATGACGTTAAAAGATTTTAATTGTATATCTTCACCCACCCTAATACAAAATTGGGAATATTATATACTACTCCCTAATTTTTTTAACAAAAAAAAAAAAAAAATTACCCGGTGCAAAGCAAGAGTCCTAAAAATACTAGTTTATGATAAAGTTACAGACATACTTTTTAAGTTCTCATTCCTTTGGAATGTTGCATAATTATTTCACTTGCAAGATTAATATTGTTATAAATCGAAAGTACAAGGATATATATTTTATTTTGTCTAATTAAAAATTTACTCATTTATCTTTATCAAAACATGAAATGTAGAATGGTAAGTGGTCATTTATAAGCTTAAAGCAAATCATATACATAAATTAACTTCAATATCATTTCAAATTATAACGACGCTCTTAAAGTTATATAGCTCCGTTTATAATGACATGTATCACCATCGATCATGACCCTTCCAAAGGACCCCACCATCGTTCACGACCCTTCCAAAGGACCCCATGTTAAGGAGCAACTTGTTGGTCGGGAGCATAAAACACGCGCCGGAAGATGTGGGGACGACGGGGGACATGTTAGACAGAAACAATATAAGCAGCAGAGACACTGACGAGACTGAATGAACACTGCTGCACTGGGGCTGCTGCTAGTCCTAACTACAACTGCGCCCACCATGGTTGCTGCCAAAGGTTTACGGGGTCCATTTTTACGATTGACAACTCTTCTTCTCCTACGTCTGTGTTTTCTGTACAGAGCCACTGTCATGGCTGTGTATATATTGGCATCTAATACATATAATGTCACAGCTGTACGTTGCATATTTAATTAACCACTTCATCAATGTACATCTTTTCAATTCGCTCTGGTTGATTTGATTTCTCAAAGCTTTTAATTATATAAAACGAATTGAAAGATGATCAGTGGTGGAGTGCTGTCAAGAACAGAAGCTCTATTAATATCTCGAGTTTGAACTGGCCACAAAGTTAATTTTTTTTTCCTCTTGATAATCTATATAATGTGTCTATGAAGCACTGACTCGATTGATAGACACCCGACACAATGTAATGTGACAAGACAATATGTTCTTTTTCTAAAAACTTGATACGTCAGGTATACGCTTGTTAAAGATATTTTACTATTTTGTAATATTCTGTAAATCAATTAAAATGATATTAGGCATGATTAGCAATTTGCATTAAATGTAAATATTGCATATATGGCAGCTAGACTCCTACATAAGGAGAACCTCTTGTACAAAGTTATTCATTCAGAAAACACAAAAACATTTCTCAATTCTGAATCCTATTTTTCCACTTGGTATTAGAGCGGTGGTGCATGAGGTATATCCACGTAAAGCGAGAATAATCATCGACAAAAATGACTAAGTATCGAGAACCCCTATAGTAGGTGTAGTGAGGGTCCCCGGATATCAAAATGGACAAGTTTAAAAAAATCAGATGAAATAGAATCACTTAAATTAAATGGTAATTTTGGTTGTTTTCCTAAATGACAAGAAAAGCAATCAATATTAGTTAGAGAAACGTTGCCTAGTACACCACTAAAAGCTACAGCTTTCCTAAAAGGGTTAACCAAAGGAGAACCCCTTTCCCACCTGGCCAGAGGCCCCTTAACCAGGCGGGAGGTAAATCGAGGGATGTGCGTGAGTGGCAGCCCGACCAGGGAGAGGACCAACGGGCGTGGAAATCCAGCAACAGCCCCCGCAATATTTCAGCGGAGTACTGCCGCCACATGGACTCGATCCCGCGTTGTCAGAGTGTCTCCACCCTAATCACCTGGCCACTTACCAACTCACCTATGCCCCTTTCAACTTTCCTAACGATGCATGGGCTAATTGTGCATGCCATAACGGAACAGAAGAGGACTCAGATGGGTAAGTAGCAGAAGCTGCAATATGAAGATTTGTGGGAAGATGCAAATTGGCAAGTTGAAAGAGTCTCCCAACTTTACGGCCTATCCCAAGCATCTGCCTCGTCCTTGGATCCTTTTGCACAGAACAACCAGAGGTGGAAAATGTTACAGTAAGACTAAGGTCACACAATTGACAAATAGAGATAAGGTTCAATGTAAGTTTGGGAACAAGGTTTGTGTGTGGGAGAGTGATTTGTGGGTAGTGACTGACCCTACATGACTTATAGACATGGTAGTACCATCTGTTGTATAAATAGAGGGTGCATGGGAAGTAGGTGTAATATTAGTTAAACTATAAGACTTGGTAGTCATATGATTGGAATATGCAGAATCAAAATACTAAGAGGACTTACTAAGTGTGGTTGATAAGGCAGTAGAAGAAAGCAAAGACTTGACGAGTTCTTGTTTTAGAATATCGTGGAGATCATCAATAGAGATGAAAGTAGAGGGAGTATTAATATTGGGAACCTCATCAGTGGCAGTAGCAGAGCACAATGAAGGTGTTGATGGCGATTTTATAGACCCACTTAGAGAAGAATTAGTCATAGCTTTATTTGGGTTACGAAGGCAATCGCTTGGCAAATGACCTGGGTTCTTCTTCTTGCAAAAAGGGTATACTTGGTTAGGGCAATTCTTCATAATATGACCTGGATGCAAGCAATAGTTACACTGTCCTTTTACAACTTTCCGGTAGGGTCGGGGAGCACAAAAAGATGTGGCCATAATAACCTCTGACGATCTAGATTGTCTGGATTGAAGATAGGTTTCCTCAGATAATAGTTCTTGCATAGCTTGCTTCAACGTTGGAAAGATGTACGATGTAGGAAAGAGGCATGAATTGGCTCAAAGCCATCATGCAGTGCCATTAAAAATTGAACAAGTCATCCCTGATCCCTTCATTTAGCAAATTTCTCTGCATTAGTGGTATATTTCCAAGTCGGTTCAGAAGCTATAAGTTGATCCCATACTATATACATTTAAGACAAGACAATAGATTGTCTAGCATCTGCTTACATGTGGTGCAATGTAGTGGCAAGTTGATATTGATGAGCTCCATCGGCAGCAGTATATCGTTGTGAAAGAAAATCCCAAACTTACTTAGCAGTACCAAAATGACCAAACCAATACAAATTGATGGAATGGATGTGTTGCAAACCCATGTGATGATCTAGTGATTTTTGCTATTTCAGTCTTCTAGACGCTCGGCAAATTTTTCATCTAATTCATTGTCCCTTTGTTTTGATTCCTAGATATCTCCTGTCACGACACACCATAATTTGCATCCTTTGAGAAAGCTGGTTATTGCTTGAGCCTGTGGCATATAGTTTTCTTTATTGAAGATTAATGTGACAAGCTGAGTAGTGTCTGCTCGATCCATATGAGAGAGAACTAGTATTTCGGATGACAATTTACATAAATAGAGTGCAAAAATGAATTCAAAACATTGAAAAACCCTAGGAAGGCTAAAAAGAATTTTATTTTTGCAGCTAGAATATTTCAGATAATAGATTGTTGCAGTGGCACAAGCTACCAGGTTTGTCGATTAGGTAAGGCTCTCTATGGTCTCAAACAGGCACTCAGGGCTTGGTTTAATAAGTTCAGTTCAATTATTGGTGAGTTTGGGTTTGCATCGAGTAATCATGACTCAACCTTATTCATTCACCGCACTGCTTCTAGTATTATTATGTTCCTACTCTATATGGATGATATGATCATTACGGGGAGTGATTCTTCTGGTATTTCTGATCTAAAATAACTTCTGGGCCAAAACTTTGAAATGAAAGATTTGACGAATCTCAGTTATTTCTTGGGCATAGAGGTGTCTACTAATACTACAAGTTGATATCCTACACAATCAAAGTACAGTTCTAACCTTATAGCTCGGGCTAGTCTTATTGACAGCAAAACTACATGTACTTCACTTGACCCTCAAGTTTGTCTCACTTCTTTAGATGGCACACTACTTCCAGATGCTACTTTATACCAAAGTTTATTTGGTGAGCCAGTTTATGTCAACTCCTTGAACCACTCACTACATAATTGTCCTCCATATTTTGCGGTACATCAATGGTACACTCTTTGATGGTCTATTCTTCTTTGCTTAATCTTCCTTCGTACTTTGCAAATACTCTGATGCTGACTGGGCAAGAGATCCATCTTTAGTTCTTTGAGCATGTAGTTGGTCCATTCAAATCCTCTATAGTGTGCTTATAATCTCTTAAATCAATCGAGTAATTTTTATATTAATTTGAATTTATCATTTTAGATCAATAGATTAAGGCTTGAAAGTTATTTAATAAGTTTAAAACGCTATTGTCACTTGTAAGTCCTAAGTATGAGAATCGGGGCACAAAAATTCTGGATAACCCTTATGCCGTACATTTATTCGATGGGATATATATCTCAAGGTATGGCACTTCTCCTATGAGTATGAAAAGCTTCCATATATATATATATATATATATATATATATATATATATATATATATATATATATATGTATATATATAAAGATTACTAAATGTAGAAAGCCTACAAAACTATTTGTTATTGATCTTTATATATAAGATTATATATTAATGCTTATGTTTAAATTCGTGAAGTTGAGCTTTCACTTATTCACTGTATTAATTCATTGAAGTTTTATGCACAACAGACCTTCTTCTTGAGTCGACTAGACTATAACCCACGAAATGCACAGAAAAATAAGAATTTTTAATATTTTATTTATTATTAATGACCAATTATTTTTTTACAATCCATACCAAGGTAAAATATAAGTACATTTTGTAAAATTTAATTCTTGATAAATTTTGAATACTAATTAATTTTTATAAGAGATATGCACGATAATTGATTAAAATATTTAAATTAAGAAAGGAAAGTAAGAAAATAATTTGACTTAGGACAAGATAAGCAATTGAAGATGAATACTATATTTATCAACTCATTTTTGGATGAAAAATTGATAGAATTATGACGTGTGGCATTAAAAAATAAATATGAACTCTATACTTTAAGAAAACATAGATATAGATAGAGGTATATAACATTTTTACTGCCTATGCAAGGTTAAAATATAAATATCTTATACAAATTTAAAATTTGATAAAATTTTCAACATTAATCATAATTTTTAGAGAAAACTTTGCGCTAATTGAATAAAACATTTAAATTGGGAAAGTAAAATAAAAAAAGACATGAACACTAGAAAAAAGGCTAGCATAAACTTTTTAAAAAGAAAAACATTTTTCAAAATAAAAACATATAACATTAATAAAAATGCATGGACTCTTTTCTATAACATATATTAATTGGATGCAAATGGATACATTGCATATACTTTGTGTAACTTCATAGTTCTTTCAATTTGTGTCTCTTTTTTCCTTCTTTTTTGGGTCATATGGTTAGTTGACCACATTATTTCTTTTTTCGTGTGTATCAAAACTAGAAAAAGATTGGTAAAATGTGAAACTATATTAAATTTAGAGACAAAAAATAATTTTGCTAGGAGTGCTAGTAGTAATGAAAGGGTTTGGTCGACAAATAATGTAATTAAATTCTTTAAAAGCGAAAGATATAGCATTTAGTTGTATTCAATCAGCAACTACCTTTTTGTCTCTGTGGATGAAGGGCCTAACATCCATGTAAAAAATCATTTATAAATTAGAGAAAAAATTATATTATGAAAAATTATTTATAATTTGTGAAAAAACTAAAATATATTTTATCCCTTGTGTTTTATTAAAGTCTCATTAATTCTTTGTGATTGTAAAATTCATTGATAACCTTGTATTTCAAAAACATTTTCAGTCACCCTCATAGTTAGTTTTTTGGTCAAGTTAACAGAGTGTGTAATAGATGCAACTACGTTGCAACTTGATTTGTCAATGACGAAAAAACTAAAGTAGATTGATACAATTTTCCTTCTGATTTTAGAAGTGGTGCAGATTCTCCCTTTTTATTTTAAAAATGGTACAAATTCTTCCCTCTAATTTGAAATGAGGTACAACACACCACTAACTGAGTGAAGAAATAAAAATATATCTCCTAATTATATAGATTTTTTATTTAAATTATTCCTTATTAAGAAATACAAGTATATTCAACAATTAGTGAATGGATATCAACAAAATATTGTCATAAATAACTAAGAAGAAAAACCAAATTAAAATCAGTGCAAATTCAGCCATTTAATTTTAATATTAGTGCAAATACACCCTTGGAATAGTGAAAAATAGAAAAGATCTCTCCAAGACTATGTAATTTTCTTAGTATAGACGACACCTTGCTAAGCAATGCAAATATATTCAACAATAATTGGATACATTTCAACAAAATGACAACCAATATATGAACCAGAATATATTTTGTTGATATACATTCAAGTATTTCTGAATATATTCACATTGTTTAATATAGAATCACTTAGATTAAGAAATCTATATAATTTAGGACATATATTTTCATGTTTTTACTTAACCAGAGGATTACTTGCACCTTATTTCAAATCAAGGAGAAGTTGCACCATTTTAAAATTAAAGGCAGAGAATTTTCACCAATTTACTTGAGTTTTTTCATGATTGACAAACCAAATTGCGATGTACGTGTATCTTTTACAGTAGGTGTTAACTCTAAAGAGAAAAATTAACAGCTGCGAAGAGTATGTAACGTTCTTTAAACTATAGGGATATTAGAAAGATTTGAAATAATAAAAGATTTTATATACAACTTTCACAGAACACAGAGGATAAAATACATTATACTCTCTAGTAGAAATATATTTAAAAAATTCTTATAACTTAATAACCCTTAATAATGTTAACAACGCCACAACAAAGTTATGCCATTATTTGTCATTCTTATCAAAGGCCTAGTTGTCAAGTGGTATGTCTCTCCCTTGGATAAAAAAAATAAAAGTCATATTCTTATAAATCATAAGACAATATTAAATTAATGTATAACATGCAACCTTTCACTATCACATTTTACGCAACAGAACATGAGGTTATCTCCAACAGCCTTCTTATTTTGCAAAATTTGCCAAGATAAGGAGGCTACATGGAGTTTAAGCTTCAATAGACTCCTAACAAGCTCCCTACACGGTAAGAAACCTAAACAATTTTCTTTTTGCTAGCTAGATTTGGCAAGGTCCAAAAGCCTCTATAACCCTACCCCATACATTAATTGTTTTAATCTTGAAGATTGGTGAGCTTAAAAAGGAAAAAATAAAGCAAAAATTCACAAAACTAAAAAACAAAGGCTTCCTACATCTGCAAGGTGATAATGGTGTTGCCACGAGAGGTGATACGTGTGATGGTGCTAATTGCAGTATTGGTAGTGGTAGTGAGATATAATAGCAGTGGTGCATATGGTGTTACCGTTGCTTATGGTAGTGGTGCATGTAGTGTTGCTGCTTATATTGATGGTTCATGTGGTGTTGGACTTCTTATGGTGGTATTGCTATGAATGAGAGAGCAAAATTAAAATCTTTCATGAGAAACTGCACTCATATAATTTGTATTATCACTAACACATAGACTTCAATTCAAAATTTGAACTATATGATGCTTTACAAAAGAGTATTAGAAACTAATGCAATATATTGAGTCATTATGGCAAAGATATTGGGAAAGCGGTTGAAAAGTGGTTGCTTGATTGGAGAATTGATAACATTTTTATTGTTACCATTGATAATGTTTCATAAAATGATATTGTTATTGGTTACTTGAGGGGTAGATGAGAATGTGAGGTTCTATTATTTAGATGGAAAATATCTACACATGAGGTGCGACATGCTTATAACTAATCTTGTTACAAGATGGTTTGAAAGAGAAAGAAGAATAAGACGCCATAGTTAGCATTTGAGATGCAATTAGGTACATTAAGAATTCTCCAGCTAGGTATAATAAATTCGAAGAATGTATTGATCTTGAAAAACTTAATAGCAAGAAATTATTATGTCTTGATGTGCTTGATAGGTGGAACTACACTTACTTGATTTTGAGAACGTATCCAAGCTTGAAAGAGCTTTTGATAGTTGTTAGAAATGATGCCAAGTATAAAGAGTTTCTTTCAATTCATCCTTGTAAAGAAGTGCCTAGTTATTATGGCTGGAAGATAGTGAAGTTGATGTTGGAGTTTTTTTTTTTTTTTTAAATTCATTTCACTTAGTGTTTTTCAGAGTCTTTTTATATAACATCAAATATCATAAATAATTTTATTAGCTTTGGTTCTCAGGGATTGGATAAAGAGTGATGATGTTGAGTTGAATAGGAAGGCAACTGCATGAAAAAGAAACATGATAAGTATTAGGGATGTGTTGAAACGATAAACAAACTTAGTTATTATACGATTGTTCTTGAGACTTGTCGTGAGTTGGACTATTTGGAAAATTTATTTGATAAATGTATGATGATTTTGTGACAAAGGAGACAATGAAAATTGAAGGTTGAGATGACCTTTATGAGCTATTTGATGAGTATAAGAGTAAGTACGGTATTGAAATTCTTAGAGTTTCTTCAAGTTCTTGCTTCACCTTTTTTGAAAGTTCAAGTGGTTGATCAACAATTAGTGATGGAGGTTCTATTTCAGAAAAGAAGGTTAGGAAAGCTATGATGTCAGAGTACAAAAAATATAAGAGTGAAACTTCATGTGAACATACCAAATTAGATTGAAAAAATATCTTGGTGAAGAAAATGAAATTGATGTCAATTCTGATGAGAAGGAAGGCATGGTTCATAAAGGGAAAAGACGCAAGTTTGATATATTAAATTGGCAGAAGATAAACACTCTTAGCTTTCCAATTCTTTCTAAGATGGCTTGTGATATCTTAGATATTCCCCACTATATAGTTGTTTCAAAAGCTGTATTTAGCATTAGCGGACGTGTCCTTGATAGTTTTAGAGCTTTTTGTCTTCAAAAATGTCCAAGCACTTCTTTGTACTCGAGATAAGCTTTATGTGTTTTCTACTCCAATATGTGTTGAGGAAGATTTAATTGAAATTAAATCTCTTGAGAGTGGTATGCAGTTCTCTAAATTTTTGTTTTGTCATTCTTATGTCATTATTTTAATTTTTCTACTTGGTTTGTTAATTGTTAATCATTTTAGAATTGTCCAAGACAAGAGGTGTAAGACGGGTCAACGTGGCAATGGACTTGGAGGGGAACCACGTTAGGACAAGGACCTTACACTTCTGATTGGACTAGTTATAAAGTAGCGAGCCAAAAGACTTAAATTGACATTAGAACACTATGGAGGCTGCTTGATAAAGGAGAACTTTGTGGACCCTTATTTGAAGATGAGACCGCAACATCCATCGGAGTTGAAGCGTCGATTGGCCTTGTTTCTTTATGCCAAGCGTATGGGCTATCTTCGAAGGTTATCATGAGTAGTTGATGTACATTTCGAGAAGTCACGAAATTTTTTATCAACCCATAAAAATGAAGTAAGTCATGAGGTGGAGATAAAGAATTTCATGACTACACCATAAAATTTCTAGGAACCCATATAATCTACTTCGAACACATGACATTGATGGACAGTATGCCATGAAATTCTTGGCGAACCCATAAAATTTCCTTTAAACCTATGAAATTGAGATATAAGGTCAGACCATTCGGGCTTGAACTTAGGCTAGCCTAATTAGCAGTAAGGTTAGTTTTATTACTTTTCTTTTAAGACTAGGACCTCGTGGAAGTATAAATAATCTTTTTTTGCTACAAAATACGTACGTTTGATCGGGATTTAAAGACAGATTATATTGGCTTTGCCAACTTCTCTATACTTTTACAAGTGAGCCATGCTTGTATTCTTTAGTTGCACCTAGAATTAATTTTCTTATCAAGGTATTTTTACTTTGTGGCAAATTTCTATTCTTACTTTGTTTTCATTCTTTATTATCAGCACTAGTCTTTGTTAGATTAAGGGTTCAGTAGGGAAGGGATTTATCTGAACTTAATTTCTGAACCCAAAGCATGTGTTGGGGTTTTGAGATCAATCTATATCTCTGGGGTTCCACATTAGGATGTGATTTCACTATTTTTAACATATGATTTGAAGATTCAGGATTTTTTTCCTTATTTATTTTTTCTTATCTTGTTGTTAATTGGTGTAGGTTAATTTCTTGAGAATAATTGAAAATAATTTTTCCAATTATGTAATGATTTTCCCACCTCTTCATATATGGGTGTAAGCATGCGGTTGAGACTTGGGAGTGCACTTCAATGTTGAGGGCTTGATTGCCTAAAGATAGTTCATTATTTTACTATTTTATGGACTTTTGACTTTATTCAAATATTTTAATTTCATATCATGTATTAGTATGTTTTATTTGCTTATCTTTGGTACTCAAAAAAATAAAATAAAATTTTGATGACTTGTTGTCAACTATTGATTGTGGTAGACTTCATATTTAGTATTGACTGAGATTTGTATGGAAAATTAGTGTGGACTATGATTTTTAGTAGACTTATATATATTGGTTACTATCTATTATTGATTAGGGTGGCACATTAGTGTGGATTATGGTTTGTGGTAAGCTTTATGTTTAGTGAAATATGTTAATTTTTTCTTTTCTTGTTTGATGTGATTTAGTATTGTTGTAGTTTGTATTGGTACTAAATCTGTATTGTTGTGATGTTTTTTATGTAATAAAATATTTAATAAGTAATTTAGTATTTTTTAGTTTATTAAATAAATCCACAAATCCAACTATATGAACTAGGAAATATTCGATATTCAAACATTCGATATGTAGTTGGATATATAGTTTTTAACTATCTGATCATATACTAGATTTCCCTATCTGATATTCGACTATCTGTTTGAATCTTACCACTAGAGGTAGGGAAGATAAGAGGGTTTGTTGCTTCTCTGATTGATAATAAATAGAGAAAGGAGTTGAGAAATTATATATATAATATATATGGTTTAGGGTTAAAAAAAATTAAATTACATTGGTGCTCTACTAAAATTTTTAATTATAGTTTTAAATTTTACATAATTTTATAAAATAATTTTATTTCTAAGAACAAATTTTTATAGTTATATGTTGAAATGATGGATTAATAAATAGAACTAATTAGTATTATTTTAGCTTTCTATCTTTTCTTCTTTTGATCTTTCCAAACCCCAATCCAACCATCCATCCCTAGGAGATTGACCTAAGACCTTACTCTTACGGAAAATAGTCACAGCCACTTAAACTATCACTTAATCCCTATTTAGTTTTCTATTTATAGTTGAGTTCTTTAATTATAAAATAAAATAAAAATAATGTTTTTCTATAGTTTAGTTCTTCAATTACAAATTGAAAAATAATATTAACAATTAAACCTTTTGATATAATCCTCAAGATTTTTCAAAAAAATAAAATAAAATAATGCGTATTGAAAATTTAATATTAAGAGTGAAGTTAAATAAGAAGTAAAAAAGTAGGGGGACTTTTGGAATAAACTGAAATAAGAAGTTCTTAAAATAAAAAAAATTAGGAAGATTATTAAGTAAAATTAATATAAAATGCCTCTAAATATTGGGGGGATGAAATTAATTTGCCATACATAGGGGAAAATACCACCAAAAATGAGGAGGAAAAAAGAGGATAAATTAATGCAAAGCAAAGGCAAGAAAGTTGGGATAAGGTGTGTGGATTCTGTACTGTCTGCAACCGCCAAACCCACCCAACCACCCCACCTCAAGACAGTTTTGCTTCTCTGTCTCTCACACCCACAAAACACTCAAAGGAATGAAAAACCAGTCTTGTCCAAAATGGCACTAGCACATTGGCCTTTTGTGCCATGTGATTCTGTGTTTCCTAAGCAATTGTCTCTGTCTCTTGTGTCTGCCCCCCCCATTCCAAAACTGCAATTGGCTGAGGAATCATACATCCAATTCCTTGTTATTATAAGATACACTGTCATCTTTTAGCCTACTGTTGATCTAGTAAAAGTACATCTTTACGTGATAATATTATAACATCGTAATATTATGAATTAATTTAATTATTATTATTCATTTATATTATTTTATTATAAAGATTTAACATTTCACAACTACTAAATTTACTCATAACTTTATCATCACACCATCATTTTCACCTCATAAAAGAACCCCCTTTACCCACTTGTTTGCATATTGTTTTTTCTAAAGGTACTTTATAATAATTTTTGAAAAAAAGTATTATTTAAAAAATTAAAATTTTTTGCTTTTAAAAAAACTGAACTCGAGTATTTTTAAAAATTTCAGCTTTTTCTAAACTAAGCTGAATATTTATGAGAAAAGAGAATGTGTTTTGGAAAAAAATATATAAAAAATACTCTTCCACATTAAAAAAAAAAAAAAAAAAATCCCAACAGGCTCCACATATCCTTACAAACATGACTTCTTGTTCTATTGTTATGAAATTTATTTCAATACAACCTCTTTAAATATTTGCCATTATTTGACTTCATTCTCATTCCTTTCAATACAACGTTTTCATCTTTCTTGCTACTACTCTTCTGAAAACAACAGATTGTATAGAAAAACTTGAGCTTTTTCAACTTGTTACTTGCTTTAAGCTTTTCTCTTCTGATGTTGTTTTCTTAAAGGTGTTAATGCTACATTGACAGAAAAACAACTCAAAATCAACAAAGAGTTGATGGAAATTGATCTAAACAATGCCTTGAGTGAAGTGGAGAAGATTAAATGCTGTAATGGGGAATGTGAGAAGAAAAGGGGAAGTGATGATTGTGTTTATTGTTCTTTGTCCACTCCCACTAATTCATCATCATGTTCTTCAAATGCTTCTTTTTCAGCTGCTACAACAACACCCTCTATTTACATGGAGCTATGGCATGCCTGTGCTGGCCCTTTAACCACCTTGCCTGAGAAAGGAAATGTCGTTGTCTATTTCCCACAAGGCCATTTGGAACAAGCTGCTTCTGCTTCACCTTATCTACTTATAGATGTTCCCACTTTTGATCTCTCACCACACATCTTCTGCAAGGTTGTGGATGTTCAGCTACTTGTAAGTACTGAAATTTTCTGCTATATAAAATTTAAAAAAAACTCTACTCACGTGTGAATAAGCCTTTTGCAAGAATTAAAGGAAGATTACACATATATGGCTGAAAGTGATTACAAACTATGCATGGGAACTTTGTGCACCAGATGGATCCTGTATAATTCAAAAGCTGTATGCTTTCTTGCATATTCGTCCATTAAATTTTGTTGGCTCATTTGTATTGTTTAATCTTTGTCTTGGTGTCTATATTCTCTTTGAAACAGGCAAATAAGGAAAATGATGAGGTCTACACACAGTTTACTCTACTTCCTTTGCTGGAGGTATGATTGGTCATTAAATTTGTAGCTTTTTTGCTTCTTATGTTTGAATTTCCTGCAAATTTGATCTTATATTTACAAAGACTCACTTTTTCTTCATCCGAATTTTGTTTTTAACATTTTAAAAAGTTATATCTTTGTTGCTTCTATTGCATTTCTTTCTTTGTTATTCCATTTTCTAGTTGGGCAGGAATTTTAGAAGGTACTTTATCATGTATTCCTTGTATTGTTTTTCTAGCTCTCTTCTTTGATGATATTGTCTGCTCATACTTAAATTTGTGAAAAGTCTTGTTTATCTCCTGATAATGTCATAACATTGCTGCTGCAGGGAGATGTTCCTCTAGAGAGTAAAGAGCACGAGGGGATCGGTGTGGATGAGAAGGAGAGTGGAGTTACTCCCACAAAATCAACTTCCCACATGTTCTGCAAAACTCTCACTGCTTCAGATACTAGCACTCATGGTGGGTTTTCAGTTCCTCGAAGAGCAGCTGAAGATTGTTTCCCCCCTCTGGTATAGCTTTGTTTTTGCCTGTTGCAAATCATGATTAAAGATCTCTACTGGATTAACCTGCTAATTATATAACTTGATATTCTTGTTAACTGTATCTGCACTAATAACTGGTAGGACTACAAAGAGCAAAGGCCCTCACAGGAGTTGATTGCCAAAGATTTGCATGGATTGGAATGGAAATTTCGTCATATTTATAGAGGTATAACAGCATTAATTGAATAGTATGCTGTTAATTAATACAACAATTTAGGCCATGAATGGGCGAGCATTGATTCATTTTGTCAACCTTACCTGGTGGGATAAGGCTTAATTTGGTGTGATTTATTTAATACGAGGACTTTGTTATTTAATGTTTACATTGCAGGCCAGCCTAGGCGCCATTTGCTCACTACTGGATGGAGTATTTTTGCAAGTCAGAAGAATCTTGTTCCAGGGGATGCAGTCCTCTTTTTGAGGTATTACTTTCTCTTCCAAATTTCCAAAATCTGGATTACGACATAATAGAAAACGAATGTAACGTAGCAATTGATGAAAGAATGACAGCCACTTTGAACATGAATTACTGCTCTATGAATCAGATGATCCAAGCAAAAAGAAGAGGACATAAACAAACGACATAAACAACATTCTAAGTGAAAATCAATAATACTATGTTCTGGCATCCATTGGTTTAATGTCCCACATTATTGGAAGACATGACAAGGAAGTATCTTAAGTGACCGTTTTGGATTTAAATAATAAATTTTGCAAGTGTTGTACGTGTAGGGGAGAGGATGGAATACTGAGGCTGGGAATCAGAAGAGCTGCTCGACCAAGAAATGGGCTGCCTGATTCAGTTATCAAGAATCAGAATTCTTATCCTAATATTTTGTTTCCAGTGGCAAATGCTATAGCAAGCAAGAGCACATTTGAAGTCTTTTACAGCCCAAGGTAATATCCTCCTTTGGTAATGTACTTTTCTGTGGAACTCAGTCCTTGAGCATTGCAAGACCATTGCAACCAAAGTCCTCTAGAAATTTTTATTCATGGATTTGATTCTAGTTGTTCTGAACCAGTAATTTTAAGGAAACGTAATAGTTCTCTAACTGACAAAATTCCTTTACGCACTAAACCAAGAAGAGGCTGCATGAACTGGGAAGTCATTCACAATTTTGGGAAAGATGTTACCTGGTTCTCATATGACCATTTGGTTTTGCTTGGTAATATATGACGCAGAACAAGGGGAGATTAATTTAGACTAGTGGTATGCCCCTTGCAGCTAACCTCCAGATTACAACGGAATGAAAATGAGATACTGCAAAAAGAAATATATCCTGGGATTCATCATCAAAGTGAAGTGCTGTAGCAGTGTAAACATCAATATTGAGATGGTTCATCATGAATAGATGCATCATAAGAGATAGCACTGCAGTTCTGAACCTTTTAGATTGATGTACACAATCAATTGTATGTAAATATTTTTTGTCTGCATCTAATAAATGGGATATTTAACAGTTAATTGCAACCTGAAACACATTTATATTGCAAGGCTGCTAAATCCAACACAATTAGATATTTGTTGATGTGATGTACTCTAGTCTCGACTTTAGCAGTATATTCTTTGGCATTCTACTCCGTCTTGGCTGTTACACAAATAAAATAGCACCCTTCCTACTCTTTTAAGGGCTTTGATGAGAATATACTGAAGTTCAACCCCAAATTGAGCAATGCATCTCTACTCTGCAACTCTCAAGAATATACATGTCATATAGCTGTTAGTAAAGGCGACTGTGAAGGATATTTGGATTCGTTAGCATACTTCCTCATTTTCAATCCTGTTTTCCAATGATAGTATCGAGCATTAAATTTGGCAAACTTCAAGTTTTCCATCTCAAGTGTCTGTCACTTGAATATGGGAATTAGAATTTCAAAGAAAACTCGTTGAGGTTTAATCTCCAAAATTCTTAACCTCACTCAAATCTAGTTAAAGTAGTCTTATCTTGCACATGAATAGTTCTCAACGTGTGCATAATACTTCGACACTTACGCATGTTGTCAAAAAGTGGTAGATTTTTTGGGTATCTAAATGACTGGAATTGATCTGATCTTTCAGGGTTGACTCTCTAAAGTGTTCAACAATTTGTCAAATGCTGATAGAACTTTCTGAACTACTTCTGATGCAGGGACACCCATGCTGATCTTGTTGTACCCTATCATAAGTATTTGAAGAGCATCAACAACCAGATATCTGCTGGGGCAAGATTTAGAATGAGATTAAGTTTGGATGATTCCCAAGAAAGAAGGTGCTTCAACATTTAGTTCAGTAATTATTACATGTTCTACTAGATCAAATTTTCACTTAACAATTGTACTTTTCTGCTTTGTAGGATCAGTGGTGTGGTGACTGGAGTAGGTGATTTGGATCCCTTTAGGTGGTGTAAATCGAAGTGGAGATGCCTGATGGTATCCTCAGATTTCTCTGTGTGAAGAGGATTCTATCTATATCAGACGTGTATATGCTTGGCTCTATGAAGATGGCTAATTGCTTTTAACTATTGTTGCATCTTCATGTGTGTTATCTGTTATCTCTTATATATCTGTATGGGACAAGATTCATCTCCATTATACTGGTACTTGCGTCCTTCTTGATAGAGTTTTAATTTGAACTAGTACTCTTCGTATATGCCTTTCTGCCCAGGGAACATTTAGTTGATCAGTTTTCACTTCCTCAAGAGGCAGAACTTAATCTATTTAACTTCTGACTCTGAGAAAAATCTTAATCTACTAAGTGTGATGGCAGTAGTTTGTCAACCTGGTTAATTAGTCTCATCATCTTGTCCACTTTCAGTTCTAATTAATGGGACCCTCTCTTTGCCCTCCACGGATGAAGAAAAAAGAAAACAGAAAAAAGGAAAACTAATTAGACAACGAGAGTTCTACAGTTGCAAAAAACAAGACAAGCTGTGACGGTTGGTCTCTGACTATGGCTGCTAGATTCAGATGTGATATTCATTTATCTTATTTTCCATATAAGAAGATGATAGATATAATTCTTCAGTGATTTCGTTAGCAATATCTATAACATGAAACTGTATATAACAGGTCAGATGGGATGAAGATATCTTAAGTAATCACCAAGAACGAGTTTCTCCCTGGGAAATTGATTTTTCTGCTACTTTTCCGCCGCCGGCCATCCAAACCTCCCAAAAAATGAAGAAGCTGAGGACAACTCTGCAGGCAGACCCTCAAGGCAGCAACTTCACTGGTATGACACTTCAGATTTGATAGTGTTATATTATTCATGCTCACTGGCTGAGCCGGTTCATAATATGATTTTCATCCTTAATTTTCTTTAGCAGGAGGTGGTCCAGTGTCAGAATTTGAGGTGTCTCTGAGATCCTCTAAGGTCTTGCAAGGTCAAGAAAATTTAGGCTTCATGTCATCCCATGTTGTGTGTGACAAGACGACCAGCCCACTGGATTTTGAGAGGCAACGTATGGCATGTCAAAATCCTGAACAAGATGTAATACAAAAGACAAGCTATAACAAATTGGTAAGAAGTCAGCTTCCAACCCCTTACACCGGCTTTCTGGAATCTAATAGGTTTCCAAAGGTCTTGCAAGGTCAAGAAATTTACTCGTTCAGATCCTTAACTGGAAAAACTGAGTTGAAAGTTGGTCCTTGGGTAAAACCTTATTTTGGCTGTAATGTTTTAGACATGTATCAAGACATGTATCAAATACCCAAACCAAATTTCTATTGTTTAGCTTCTCAAGGTGCTAGGAATGCATTTTTCTCTTCCAACGGCATCCATGAGACTGGCCAAGGCCCTCTACTGCTCTCTTGCATGACTAATCTTCAGCCGCAAACTCATGTCTTGAACCCAGCTTCTCTCCATAATGATGGGGACTCAAACGTTGGTATCAAAAAGGACGTTCAAATGTCAAATTTTGCAAGTGATCAGAAGCCACTAGATGGAACATCTTCAGTTTTAAAAGAAAAGGATGAGAAAACCTTGGATGGAACAGGGCCTCTCTGCAAACTCTTTGGCTTTTCCTTATTTGAAGAGCCCCATGCATCAAATTTGCAGTTCTCTAAGAAGACGAGCTCGGTAAAGGTTAGAGTTGATAGCCACAGGAAATTCTACTTCGTTTATGTTTTCTCCTATCATAATTATCTATTCCGGAAATCTGCTTGCTGATGCTTAATATTCAAGTGAAGGTTCATAAACAAGGCAGCTCAGTGGGAAGAGCCATTGATCTCTCAAGATTGAACAGTTATGACGATCTTCTGATTGAGCTGGAGAGGCTCTTTAGCATGGAAGGCCTCTTGCGGGATCACAGTAAAGGATGGGAAGTTTTATACATTGACGGCAAGAATGAAGCAATGGTTCTTGGGAATGATCCTTGGATGTAAGTTTCTCTATCACAGGACCTATAATTTAGTTTATCCTATCAAGTTCTGGTAGCAGCTTGACTTGTGTCAACTGATCTTACTCATGACTTGTCTATAATACTATATACACTTGCTCCTATCAATGAGAAAGAAGATTGTTGTCTACTTATCATTTTGTTTAATGAGACCACATTTCTATTGCATGACTTATAAGTGTGTTTCTCCTCTTAATAATGTGTGTGCCTAAATTGATGGGGTAATTTCAATAAATGTTACTCCTGGAACCAATGGAGGATGGCCATGATTTGATAAAAATCTCAATCTTTTTTCCTCTACTTAATAAAATTTTGATTTTTTCTGTTCTTAATTTTGATGATTCATACGAGTACTCGTGATCTATGTTGCAGTGAATTCTGCAAAGCGGTATCCCAGATCCACATATATACCCAAGAAGAGGCAGAGAAAATGACTATCAAGACAATCAGTGATGAGACCCAAAGTTGTTTGGAAGAAGCACCAGCAGGGCCAGATGTGTCAGAGTCTCCAACCCTGAACAGGATTTAACATTCGTTTGGAAGAAGCACCAGCAGAGCCAGATGTGTCAGAGTCTCCAACCCTGAACAGGATTTAACATTCAGGTAGTTTAAGAATCATGGTTGCTGTGTGGCTGGACCATTACTGGGTCCCTGTCTTGCATGTTTATTCCTGAAGTTAACTGTTTCGCACCTGCTTATTTAGCCGACACTTGCCAGTCATTTAATTCCAGGACGAAGTTCTACGATAGCTCGAACATATCCCTAAGTCAGAAGAAGAATCTGCTTTAGTAGTGCTGCATATTGAATATGTTACTCTCAAATATGGTAATTTTGCATATTGAATATGAAACTCTTGAATATGGTAATTTACTCTCTTAAGGGATTACTACTATACTACTAATATACTAGTGTGAATGCATTCAGATGATGGGGATATCTCTGTTATGCTTAATTCTTCCTGGATTTGGTAACAGAATTAATTGAGGCGGTTCAAATGGTTATAAGCCTGCTAAATGGTATCCTAGTACTAACTGGGGTTATGATTTTCAGTTTATCAGTAAATTTTTACCTCTTATCAAGTGACTAATATGCTCTACTTTATATGACATATCCCCAGCTCTGAGTATGACTAGGGAGAGGATTGTACTAGTTGATGGGATCTGGATGCATAAACTCACACGAACGAACACATTACAATAGAGAAATAGAGCAAAATAACGTGAGAGACAAAAATTTAACGGGTTCAGTACTCTTATTTGCGTCCCCAAGAACTTACACTATCGTATAAGTTTTACACACGAGATTTTTTGCACAGAGAAAAAGTTTGAACTCCCCTCTCAAGAATCTCAGACACACTCTCATTCTCTAGATTACAATGTAGGATTCTCTTTCCACTCACAAGAAAATGACAAACCCTATTTAGAGGAGAAAATACCTTTCTATTTGGGCTCTATTTTGTCCTAATACAGGCTTTGCTCCCTCGGGGAGAAGCGCCAAGCAATCTCTACAGTAATCGAGATATACGCTCTCTTTCTCGAGCTCTCATCACGAACTTTCTCATTCTGGCATACTCTTGCTTTAAGCACAGCCTTATTCCTCCAAGTAGCACACTTGCTTCATGTTTCTCCTCGATACACTTCGTAGCAGTCTCTCTCTTTAATATATCCATGCCCTCTTGAAGCTAACTCACCCAGAGAAACCATACTGGTGAAACAAGTTGGCACATACTTCACGTTCAAAACAATCTTGAGATGTTTAGATGATCTGTTGGGAAATCAGGACGCATAACACACACTCACGCAGTAGAATTAAATCACAAGTAATGAGAAAAGAATATGCACTATTAAACACGGTTCGGCCCTCTGCCTACGTCCACGATCCCCTCTGGGATAAATTCCACTATTCAATAATAATGGTTACAACCCAGGTGTTGACTTTTTGCACGGACAGAAAAGTCTAAACCCTCCCCACAGAGTTCTTATAATGGTTCTATCCTCAACAGGACTAGAACGAATATAAGACACTCTCAATGCTCTCAGGCTCTCTCTCACCCACACCCCTTCGTGGGATGTGGTCCTAAGGCACACCTTATACAACTAATACAAGAGTCCTATTTATAAAGGAGATTTCTTTGTCCTCCAAGACAAAGGATTTCCTCATCTATCAATCCTACCATAATTAAGACTCTTACCATAACTAGAATTTTAATTCTCATTAAAAATCTTTCTTAATTTGTATGGACTTGGACTTTGAGCCATAATCCAACATGATCAAATTTTCCTGATGCCTTCTATCTTCATCTTCCCATTATCCCCAACACTGATAGTAAAAAGGTCTCTCAGTAATGCGCAAAGTATCAAAGCTGGCCTGGTGATTGCAAATGTAAATGAAGCAGACGAATCTAGCATAGAATCATCTTTGTTTGAACCTCTACTATTAGCAATCAGAAAGTCTCCATCATCAAAATTGTCAACCACGTTCGCCAGATCTGCAGCATTATCCTTCTTGTTGCTCTTAGATATCCACCTCGAAAACTAGTCCATGTCCACTCTCTACTTGGGACATGTTGTCTTGATGTGGCCTTTCTATGTATAGTAGTAACACTCTTGGTCATCCTTAACCCCAGCTCAAGATTTTTATCTCTCTCTTCGCAAATGACCTCTTCCTGGACTCTTCCCTCGATTCTAATCCTCAAAAGCATTCTTCCCATCATCTTCAGATTCTCTTATGACATTATATGTAAAGCAGTGTAGCACCTTATCAAGGTTTTTGTAAAAGATATAATATCACCTACTAAAATTAATTATCACTTGTACCTTCTATACATAAATATAAATCCAATACAATTAATTAATTGTCGAATAGCATATGAGATAATAGAAAACTTAAAACCAGAAACACCTTTTCTTTTTTCTTTCAACGGAATTTGTTAAAAATCAGAATATGTTTATAGATACAATAAGTACAACAGCAAAGAGCTGTGGCTATATCCTCTGAGACATCCTATAAAGACAGATAAGCCAAGTCAAGATGGCTTTACAAAAAGAAATAAGCACCTACAATCAGGACTCAAGCAAGCAGATTTTAGATCCCTGCAAGATGAATAATGAATAATCTAGCCCTTACTGCTCCTTGAATAGCGAACGGCCAATTATCATTCTTCTAATCTCACTGGTGCCTGCTGCAATCTCATACAATTTCGCATCCCGGAGAAGACGTCCTGTTGGATACTCATTTATGTACCCATTTCCTCCAAGACATTGAATTGCCTGCAATTGATATGATAAAATGTTTGCAATTCACATCTCAGTTCTCTGGAATCACATATGATGTTTATAGAGCTTCCGACTTTTGATTGATAGTAGGTGACTATCAATGTCACAATATGTGAAAGAATCTATTAAAAATGAGAGTAATCATGGAAAAAAATAATAGATGGAAAAGAGCATTTCATCTTAAAGGCAACACCATGACACTTCACCTGAAGTGCGACTTGGGTGGCTCGCTCAGCTGCACAAAGTATAACCCCAGCGCAGTCCTGAAAAATCAGCAGTTATGAATAATTTAGGTGTGAAGGATACATTTCCAAATCCCACCAGAGATAAGAAGTTCAGAAGTGATAATGATGAAGCAACAAAACGGCAGGAAATAAGCAAGCTAGCACCTTTGAGTCAATTTTTCCATTGTCACACTCCCTCGCAACAGAATAGACATAAGATCTGCATCGAATTGAGAAATTTTAGTTGCTGCTGCTTGAAATAGAACAACAGAGAATAGACTATTGCAGAAATATACCCTAATACCTTGAAGATTGTAATGCAGTATACATGTCAGCAACTTTACCCTGCATTTTGTAGGCCAAATAGTAAGTGACAATTCTACTTGCTTAGACTATATCGCACTAGATGACAGTTTCCTTAGCAGGTAGATTTAAACCTGCATAAATTGAAATTCCCCAATTGGTCGGCCAAATTGTTCTCTTTGGCGAACATAGGGAAGAACAGAATCAAGACATGCTTGCATGATACCAAGAGGTGCAGCTGCCAAAACAACCCTCTCCAGATCTAGTCCAGACATCAAGACATAAACACCTGAAGCATTAGAAGAAGAATGTTACTGAGATTCATTAGCAACGTTCTCTTGAAATGAGATTCAGCAATGTCTCTTCTTGCTGCAACACATTTAATCAAATAGTGAAAAGTTCCCTGAGCTTCCTCTAGTCCTAAAAATGTTCTGACAACCCGCACCTCCAGAAATCAGGTTTTGGCTTATAGCTTAAAGTATCCACTCAGCTTATAGAACCGCTCAGTATCTATTCTCCAATGCACAAAATGCATCTGTAAGTACTAGTGCAGCTACAAATGCAAATTCTACACTCTAATCATGTTGAAGGATGACAGATAGCCATAAGACTCCCAACCTTTAATTTCTTCCACGTTTAGCATAAAACATCATGTAACTGAGCCAGAGTGTCGTGAAATGAGGATTACTCGCTTTTATCGATGCAGAATGATATAATTGACTTATTTCACCAATATTTAGCATATCCATGCCCTTGGAGCATTGATATCAGCCTAAGTTTATGGAATATAGAGAACCAATTAATTTGATTCTAATGTGAATCTAATCCATGTCATTATTGGATACCTTTTCCTTCCTGCCCCAGAACATTTTCTTCAGGAACAAAGCAATTCTCAAAGACGAGTTCACATCTGCAAATTTATTAATTCAAGTTTTAGGCCATCCACAGCTTGACAGGAAGTATAAATTGAGCTCAGATAGATAATCAAAAACGTACGTGTCACTTCCTCGCATCCCAAGTTTGTCCAATTTCTGTGCAGTACTGAATCTGCAAATAAGCCATCAAAAAAGAATACCAGATAAGAAAGTTTTTCGGGTATATTGACATTAGTTTTCTGAGTAGCAAAATCTTTGAACTCATTATGCTTTAAGTTTGTTAAATGGCACATGTTTAGATGCTATCCAAATCCAGACGCAAATAATTACAGCACTGTGGTGATAACACCCATTTATCCTCCTAATAGCACATGTTTAGATGAGACATATAGCATAGGAAGTCTTATCACCTACACTCTGTCCAACATAGTGCAGGAAGCCATCTATCAGGCTCACAAGGCCATATCGTCTTATACTAGTCTTTCTTTTCCTATTAACTTCTTTCGATTTGTTCTTTTCCGTTTCTAGTTGAAAAGTATATTGCTTACCCTTTTGTGCTTATCACTTTTCAGTGCTTCCTGAACAATTCCTCTCATACTAGTCTAAGCTTAATTAGTTTGAGACAGGCAAATACATACCCAGGCATTCCCTTCTCAATAATGAAGGCAGTTATGCCTTTTGAGCCAGCTGCAATATCTGTTTTTGCATAAACAATCTGCTCCATTCCGAAATCAAAAATAAATAACTAATAAACAGCCGAGGAAGAAAAAGAAACTTTCTGTAGAGAGGGGGAAGAGAGAGAGAGAAGAGAAGAAAAACACATATAAAGGAAGGAAAGATAAGTAATTGTTACCAGTGTCTGAGCAGTTGGACCATTGCTACACCACATCTTATTACCATTCAGAACATAACCCCCATCAACGCGCTCAGCTCTACATTTCATGCTTACAACATCAGATCCAGCTGAGAAAGAAACAAGGGGATATTTAAGTTCAATTACAAACGTATTCATAGACTTCTCTTATATAACACTTAAACACAGATAGCGTCATGTGAATTACCATTAGGTTCACTCATAGAAAGAGCTCCCACATGATCACCGCTGATTAGCTTCAAAAAATCAAATCAGAAGACAGTGTTAGTTGGCATGTACATTATGTATCAGAATTTCAGGAAAGACGACATCAGTTTATGTAGATTATACACCATCGAACATAATCAAAAGTGTGATCAGAAGATTAATGTTTATTTCTTCTGAAAAATCAAAAGCAATTAACAAACCTTTGGTAGGTATTTTTCTTTCTGAGCAGAATTTCCATGTCTCACCTACAAAACCATCAAACTGGTAAAAGGGTTGATGGTAAGAAATTGATATCTCAGTAGAATCAACGCTTGAGATGCATAACTTACCAACTGATTAATGCAGACATTAGAGTGGACACCATAAGAGACCCCAACCGACCCTGAGGCGCGACTGATTTCTTCCATAGCAATGCAGTGATACAAGTAACCAAGACCAAGTCCTCCATGTTCCTCTACAGAAATTACATAGAATTAATTCCAAGAAAAAGAAAGTCCATAAAACATATTTTATCACGAATCCAAGCTCAATACAATTCAATACTAAAGCACTTTTTGGCATCATACAAGAAACTTAGTTAAATGGTCTCATGCTAAAGGCCTGATTGCAAAATAAGACACATGAAAAGGATAGAATTAGATAGATGGAACTAATGAGCACAGAACTAATGGTTCAAATCATTTTAGAATTCTCTTGTTTCTGCTCATTTTCCTTTAGCCATGTATAGAGTAATCCGAAAAGTCAAAGAGAAAGGCATATGTGAAACTGTCAGGATTGGCAGTTCTACCTGGTACGGTGATTCCATGGAGATTGAAGTCCCCCATCAGTTTCCATAAGTTAACCTCCTGAAATCATTAAAAAGAAAAAGAAAGAAAAAAAACCAAGTCAAGTCCATCAAATTACTACTGACATATAGAACAAACAATGAGCAATCATCTCATCCAACCTTTGGGAAACTATTTGTTCTGTCTATTTCAGAAGCATAAGGGGCAATATTCTCCTGTGCAAACTGTGCCACGCTTTCTTTAAACTGCAAAACATCATGCTCAATCCATTAGATAATCACCAAAGGTACAATTAGCCCACACATTCACCATAGTAGGCAGCAAGGCTGTTAATGGATGCATTTTAAGCTAAGGTCCCTACATGGTAGCATGTTTGCTTAGCAATATCCTGAATAAAGGCAGCAAAACTGTCAACAATGAATTCTGTGAAGGGAAGCTAAAGTGTAAATTCGGAGTGGAAGCAACAAATTGGCATAGTGCTTAATCTTAACAATTTCGTTGTCAAGACTCGAGCCTAGAACCACATAGTGGGACTAGTGTCTACGAATGGTAATGGTAATCCACTCCTCCTCGCTGCACAAAAGTACTGGAGGGGTTCGGGCAGGATTTTTGGCAAAAGACCCTTGTTAGGTGTGGACCGAGGTCATCTGCCATTACCCCAATCAAGGAGCAAGTAGTGATGGGGGTTTATCTTTTCGCCTGCCCCGGTATATTTGCATATATTTTTTTATCTTACTATATAGTTTTATAGTTCTATTATAGTTATTATATTAATTAAAAGTTATATAGTTTATTGGTTATAAAAAAATTTTATGTGACTTTGTAGACCAAAATTCAAATCTTCTTAGCAACCAGCTGCTATGTTTTTGTGTTATCAATAGGGGTTTTAACAAATAGGGATTAGCTCGGTTTTTCTCCCATTGTCTTGTCCGGTTAATTTTGTTGACCGATGCCTCCTAAGCATGACGCAGGGTTTTTCATTTGATGGAGGTGTAAATGGTACTAGGGGTTTATCCGATACTATGTATAGGATAGGGGTAAAGACAAAGTCTTTTCTACTAGGTGCAACATAGGGTTGACAAACCCCAGATTATCCCCTTCTATTGCCAACACTACTATTGTCACATATTGGACAATCTTGTTAAGAATAACTATAGTGGTTCTAAGATCCACCAGCCCTAATGGATCAAAACTATAATTCAAGTTAAATGCACAGAAATGCATATGTAATTGTAACCATCATTAAATTCTGGAATTTTCATCAGGTACATATAAATATATGTTCCGGATTTGGGTCGGACTTATCCCACGTTATTGCCGATACAACTACTGACATATGTTGGACAATCGCATTAAGAATAAATATGGTGGTTCTAAGATTCACCAGCCCTAATGAATCCAAACTATCATACAAGTTAAATGCACAGAAATGCATATGTAATTGTAACAATCATTGAATTCAAAAGTTTCATCAAGTACATATATACATATGTTTAGGATTTAGCCAACATCAAAAAGATAGTCAACCGTACAACAATTCTGCAACAAACGTCAACAAAAATCGAACATAGAGCCCTCTTTTTAGTGACCAAATACTAGCTACCATCATATTGAATCTAATCAACTAGCTCAAAATACTCAAACTTGTAATTATAGTAGTCATAAAGTGCACACAAATTTCACAAAAAACCGATTGGAAGAGCGTTACAGAAGATATGTTAGGACTTGTTTGATTCTGCTTTTACTCTTTTGTTTTATAAACATGTCTTTAAAACACAATTCAAAAGCAGTTTTTAAAACAAAAATCTTAAAAGACTTGTTTAGCAACTTTTATGGTAAAATGATGTAAAATGGGAAGAGATTAAAAAGAAAAATATTGACATTATAATGGTATCTTAATTACAAAATTGTTATTAATTGAGGTAGAATTCCTCCTTGTTTGCATGGAATTTTTAAGAACAAGATGTTAAAAATATATTTTTGTTGTTCTCCGTTTTCTATTCTTAAAATAGGTATAGAACTGTTTTTAAAAACTAAAAACAAAAATAGTCTTTCCAAATAATTTTTTTTGTTTTTATTCTAAAAACTAAAAGCTATTTCTAAAAATTGATTCCAATGAAAAAACACTTCTTTTAAGAGTTATATATATATATATATATATATAAAAGCTTTTAAAGAAAGGGTGCCAAACATCCCTTAGTATATAGTAAAGAATCAATCAATCAAATTTGTTGAATAAATATTATTAATCATATAAGTTTTCATATTAATAAATGACATTCACATACAAGCTAAAAGATCCTAGTATGAAAACATATTTCTCGTAGAGTGAACTAACTAAAACCAATAAGTAGATCTATAGTCTCCAAATCAAATCCTTAGGATGGTCTTGACTAGTAATTGTATAATGCTAAATTACTACACAGGATCTAAAATTGAAAAATCAATTCAGGAAATTTGAAAATATTCAAGCTCTAACAATCAAGGTTTTCAAGTAAATTAAAGTACATTTTCAAATAATTAAAACACTCAAGCAACCTACAAGCTTTGTTTTTAAACAACACTTCCCTCAAAAAAAAAAAAAAAAACCAACATTACAACCCCAGAGGGTATTTTTGGACAAAAAGTACAAAAAACAGAAGAAAGAACATCTGGCACAAGCATATTATTGCATCAAAAAACACACAATTTTGGTTTTTGGACCAAAATGCCCCTGTATTCACATTTATAATATGAACACATTGTATAGGACACAACACATAAATAGTTTGAGTTGTGACATGTGAAGAAATTCATTCCTTTCATGTAAACAAATTCTATCGTTATTACCAAAAGTAAGTCTCCTGTTTTGGTATATTCCACACTGATGCTCTCAATTTCACGGTTTAAATTGTTTGGTCAAGATAAGCTTTAAGCAAGTCTTCTTTTTTATGTTCAAAGGAATCTTATATAGTTAATTGATGATCAAGTATAACTTCTCTTAACTTTCATATACTAAATGATAAAAATTTTGTTTATTAATATATTAAAATTAAAAATATTTAATTGATCTCCGAATCCGTATATCATGCAAGTTCACATATAATAAGGATCCATTTGGATTAGTTTTTTCTAAAAGCGCTTTTTTAATAGTTTTTTAAAAATAATTTTTTTTAAAAGCTAAAAATTTTATCTTCTAAAAAAACTATATTTAAATTTTTTTTCAAATTTTAACTTTTTTAAAAACCAAATCAAATAGTTATTACAAATTTAATGTAACTTTTTTACAAAAAAAAAATATTTTTTTTTTCTTAAAAAAAAAAACCAATCTAAACAAGCCCTAAGTACATATATGAATTCAAGCATTGCACTGACTCTCACATAATTTATAATATAGCAAGTATAACACATATATAGTTGTGTATATATCTATATACACACACATATATATACACACATACACAAAAAAAAAGTAACAAGTACCTGTTTCTGGGTATCATCAAAAAGCAAGGAAGTAGAGAAAGCAGCACGGTGTGTTGATGTTTGTTTTGTAATTAATCCAGAAGCTGAGGACCTCAATGCAAATAATTTGTGCATGTTTTTTCAAGCTTAATTAGATGAGGAAATGAGAGGAGATAGATGAAACTTTAAATGATTCGGATGCAACTTTGAGACGCTAACAACAAACCCACGCTCTCGCTCGACATTTTTATGGATGAGGTTGGTGACGATTGATGATGTGCATGGGGGTTGACTTTCTTGGATTTTGTGCACATTGATGAATGCGTACGCAGAATAAATTGTAAAAAAATAATAGATCCTGTTGGTACATCGCAAGTTCAGAAATCAAATCGAACCACATTTCAGATCACTTTATATAGTGCTAAAAAATGTGGATGAAGTTATTTACGTCTTTGTAGTATACTTGTATGAGAGTTTAAATTTGAAGTGTATGATGCATTTTAAATTTAAAATTTGTTATTAATTATACTTACATCGTCTATTTATAAATAAATTACAATTTATCGCAAATCAATGCCCAACACTTTGCCCCCACATAACATTTAGCTCTCGTATACCAGACCAAGTGATAGAAGGCTTTAGAAGTGGCTCTCACTGTACAATTGGTATAGCATTCAGGACTCTAGAAATGACTCTTACCGTTCACTTGGTGTAGCAAAGATGGTTTCCACTGCACACTTGGTATGGCACACAGGACTCTAGAGATGGCTCTTACAGATCACTTGGTGTAGCATAGTTGGTTCCCATTATACACTTAGTGTAGCACACCAAGCAGTAAAAGACTCTAAAAGTAGCTCTCACTGTACATTTAATGTAGCATAGAAGACTCTAAAGGTGGTTATTACTGCTTACTTAATGTAGTAGAGGTGGCTCCCACTACATACTTGGTGTAGCACACAAGACTCTAGAAATGACTCTTATTGCTCATTTAGTATAGCACTTTGCCTAATATAACACTTAGCTCTTGCAACTAACTAGTAACCTGGCTTTGATACCACCCTTAACAATGCAGGCTCAACTACTAACCTACAATTACATTGAGCCTAACCAACTGATTCAAAATATTTAAATCCATGATTAAAGTAGTAGTGAATCCAAACCATTATAAAATATACACAAATCACATAAAAAACAACTAGTGTGGGAGGGCATTATAATAACCAATAGTGGACCAAGAAATACTGGATGGGGATGTAGGCAAGGCTTTCAAAGATCAATCTATTCACGCCTCTAGATAATATTTCTATGTTCATTAATAGTGTGGCCGTCAACTATTCATTTGTATATCTATATTTATATATTATATAAAAAAGGTAAATGTCTTGTCGGTACATGCCACATGTCATGATATTAAGCTATTTTTATTCGAAAATGAATTTAATTTAATCTATATATACACAGACGCAAACATACACATAACTATTACCCGATTTAAATTTATTCATTTACCGATTAATATTCATATATAACATTTGAAAATCTTATATTATTTTTCTTCATACCGATCCAATTTTTTTATTTTTGCAATTTAAATATTTTATTTAATTACTGAAAATTTCTCATGAAAATATTATTAGTATTGAAAACTTACCACAAATTACATTTTAAAAGATATATTTGTATTCTTTATCATATAAGATGAAAAAATGTAACAACTAATCATAAATAAAAATATTAAAAACACGCGTTTCTCTCATGCATTGTATGAGTAAACTCTAGTTTTGCTTAAAAACAACATGGACTCATCGTCAAATATTCTCCCCCATAATACATGTGACGTTGGTAAATTTTAGAAGTAAAAGCTTCAAGTCAAATTTGTCTTTTTTTTTAAAGAGTAATATACTTATTACAAACCCCAAGAAATTTGAGTAATTTACTTTTTACTCATTTTGACTTCAAATAACATTATTATTAAGATAATATTATGGTAAAAATAGTTTTTAACATAGATCTTTGTGAGATGGGAGTCCTTTTTTTTTTTTTATAATAGGAAGGCTATGCCAGGAAAATTAGACAAAATGAACGAAAGTGACTCCTCTAATATCTTCCCTTAGATAAGATTTGGGGTTGTTTCACAAGATGACAATCAAAAGGAATCAAAAAACCATAATTTGCTATCCGATTCAAAGACCTATTGATTTTCCTATAAACATGGCTCAAGTGATAATCTGAGTGTGCTTTGATCTGCTTCTTGCACTCTTCCACATTAGGTAAGATTATTCCAACTTTGCAAAAATCCTTCTATTATTTATTATTTATTCATTAAAGATTGGAGTCTATTATTTATTCATTAATGATGTGGCTTACCACTTAAACACGCAGATATCCCCTTGTCTTTCATAAAGCATTGACAAATATAAGCATGCAGATTTTGTTTGATTACGTCGTCTATACACCCATCCTCTATAAAATCAAAATATACATTTTGAGACGACAAAAATCAAAATCAAAGCAACTCTATAATTATATAGGTGGATAAGATCTCCCCATTCAGCGATGCTTCACAATCCGATTGATATTATTCTCCAATCTTCGCGACTCTCTAGCAACCTATCTTTCAAATCTCGGCCATATTTTTAAGCATGTTCATACATAAACTAATCGTGCAACAGATTAGATTGTTTGTGTGATTAAAATAATTTTTTTTTTCTATTTGATATTTCATTTGATATTTATATACATAAAAATCCCCATCCTCAATCCTAATTAATAATTAAAATTAATTTTGTTGTCATGTCCTACATACAAATGTTGTGACACTCTTAAATGATTTGAAATATGCATGCAATGTAATATCATATATCTTAAAGTTAGTCTTAGAGGTGGGGCTTGTTTAAATTGACTCTTTTTAGAAAAAATAATTTGAAAAAAAAATTATTCTTTTTGCAATATAAAACTATTTGACTTAATTTTTAAAAAGCTAAAATTCTAAGAAAAAATTCATTTACAATTATTTTCAAAAGTCAGAAGTTTTTTTAACTTCTCAAAATACGCTTGTCTCAAAAATTTTTACAAAAAATACTTTAAAAAAAACGAATTCAGTTGAACCCATAAAGTGATTCATAGTATGACTAAAAGTGAATTTCTCACTATAAAATATTATTTTACCAATATAATATTTTACAAAAAACTTTTTTCCCAAAAAAATGGTATCTTTATGTGAGCAATTCCCGAGATTGTATTTTCCAGTCTGAAATCTGCGTAATTTTAAATTCTATATCTTCTAGAAAATTAGCGAATTTTGAAACACATAAAATTTTATACAAGTTCGACAAAACATAAGTGAATAAAACGCATTTACCCAAAAAAATAGAACTGCTATTCAAAGAAACGAGAAATTTACAAGGTGGCTGAGTAAAACTGAACATGATCATGATCATCAGGACCACGTAGTTCTTACAATCAATTCCCTGATGACATTTCTACTTTGTGATCTCCTCATCAAAGAAATGAGAGATGTATAAGGAAGCTGAATAAAACTGAATATCATTATGATCACCAGGACCATGTAAAAGTTCACTTTTACAATCAATTCCCTGAGACAACATTTTTGCTTTGTGATCTCCTTATTGAGTTGAGTTTATTATATTCTTGAAACATCCTACAAGACAGATGAGCTGAGTCAAGGTGGATTTACAAAAAGTAACCACCTCCAATCAGGACTCAAGCAAGCAGATTCCAGAACCCTGCAAGATGAACAATGAATAACATCACCTTTATTGCTCCTTGAAAAGCGAACGACCAATTATCATTCGCCTAATCTCACTGGTGCCTGCACCAATCTCATACAATTTCGCATCCCGAAGAAGACGTCCTGTTGGATACTCATTTATGTACCCATTTCCACCAAGACATTGAATTGCCTGCAATGGAGAACCAAGCAATTGATATGACAAATTTTTGCAAATTCACATCTCAGTTATCTGGGGTGACATGATATTCATGGGGTTGCTAAATTAACCACCTTCATTTCGAAATCATATTTAGCAAGCAAGCGACATGCCAAAATGAAATGTATACATATATGTTTACATATACATACATATCGCAAGAGAGAGAGAGAGAGAGAGGGTGAAGAAGGATAACAGGGAAACAACATATAGAAGAATGAAAGAAAGTATAGCTTAGCAGGATTCTGTTGAATATGTTGAGAGAAGGGGGTACTGGAGAATGCTTGAGGGGCACATGAGAGATTATGCTGTGAATCACAATTTCGATAAATAGTAGGTGACTCTATTAATGCAACGTGTGAAAGATCTATTATAAAAGAGAGAGCGAGAGAGAGAGACCATGAAAAATAGTATAGAGGTAAAAGAGCATTTCAGCTTGAAGGTGATACCCACCTGAAGCGCAACTTGGGTGGCTTGTTCAGCTGCACAAAGTATAACCCCAGCGCAGTCCTGAAACATCAGCATTTACTCATGATGTCGGTGTCAACGATAAATTCAATTCCCACCAGAAATGAGGAATTTGAGAAGTAATAACAAAAAAACCACAAATAGCAGGAAATAACCAACTAGTGGCACCTTTGAGTCAATCTTTCCATTATCACACTCCCTTGCAACGGAATAGACATAAGACCTGCATCAAATTAAGGAGTTTTAGCTGCTGTTGAATGAAATAAAACAAAAGAGAATAGACCATTGCAGAAATATACCTACCTTGAAGATTGTAATGCAGTGTACATGTCAGCAACTTTACCCTGCATTTGCAGGTCAAATAAAAATTTAACTTGCTGAAACTATATTGCACTAAATTAAAGTATCTTTGCAGATAGATAAGAACCTGTATAAATTGAAATTCTCCAATTGGTCGGCCAAATTGTTCTCTCTGGCGAACATAGGGAAGAACAGTATCAAGACACGCTTGCATGATTCCAAGAGGTCCAGCTGCTAAAACAAGCCTTTCCAGGTCAAGTCCAGACATCAAAACATAAACACCTGAAGCATAAGGGAAATATGTTACTGAGAACCAGCAAAATTTTCTTGAAATGAGATTCAGCAATATCTGATGAGATTCAGCATGTATGCTCTTGTGGCCACACATTTGATCTATTTTTTTCATTTTTAACTGATTAATTGCATGGGGAAGAAGCACAACTTGTGTTTGTTTGCAGCAGCTGTTCTTTTTCCCTTAGGTTTTAGCTTATAGTTTGAAATGATCAACAACATTGCTATCTGCTGCAGTTTATAGAACTATCCATTGCCTAAAATAAACTGAAACATGAAATAGTTACCAAGGTGTTCAAAGTTATAAGGAAGAGAGAAACAATATTGATGGAACAGTGAAAATAGTGTTGTCTATTGCAGTTGAGTTATCGGAAATTCCAACTAAAAATCTAAAGGTTTGGTTGTAATAGCTGCATAAATTGCTTTTCACTGACAAATAACGGGTACTGAGTTAGCTAAAAGGTAGCATTTCTAATATTAAGTTAACACCTGAAAACGAAGAGCTCTCAGAAAAGTTTGAAATGGAAATCTCTCAACATATGGAATGTATGCTTGTTAAAACACGCAGGAGATAAAATTTTCGTAATTATAATTGTAGAAAAAAATAATAAGACATAAAATACACTAGATTTATATATCTATAAACATTAAAAACAGGTAAAAGTAAATCCCGACAGAAGTTTGTCTTCAATAGACAGAAGTTTTCACACAAAACCAAAATTTAATATAACATCTGGCTGTATTTATTCTCTGCATGCACAAAATCCATCTTAAGTACTAGTCCAGCTACAAATACAAACTCTACACTCCTAGTTATATTGAAGGAGTATGGAATATCCATAAGACTCCTCACGTTTAATCTGTTCTATGTTGAGCATAAAACATACAGCCTGTTTGGATTGACTTATAAAAAAGTATCTTTTCGTATAGCTCTTGAAGAAAGCGTTTTCCAGAGAAGCTTAAATTTTTGGCTTCTAAAAAGAGCCCATGTGAGCTTTTTCCAGCTTTTTCTATAAACCAATCCAAATGCTTGTTGAGGAAAAAATTAAATTTTAAAAGGGGAAAAAAGTCAATCCAAATGGGCCCAAAATGTATCTCAGCTAGAGCATCACAAAATGTAGATTACTCGCATTTATTTATACAGAATGTGACATTTGATTTATTTCACCAATATCTAGCATATTCATACCCTTGGCTCATTGATATCAGCCTATGTATGTCAATGTTTGGGGCCCTAAAATGGATACACACATTGAACTAGGTGATAGATCAAAATGGGCTATTATGTTTTACAAGTACTAAATGATCCAAAAACACACACGGAGGCAAGAGAAAGCTAGATGTATCTTCGGACTTCGTAGAATTTTTATCTTACAGTTCAGCTCCTAACAGATCTCGTGTCATAATTTTTTAGACAAACCTGTAATATGAAGTAATTTCAAAAACTACATCTTACTTGTATACCAACAAGATATTTATTTCTTTATTGGGTTTATTACATTAAGAAACCCTTGCTATGCTTTCATTTTTCCGCTTTATCATTAGTATGTTCTACAATGTCAGATTTCGTTTTTTTCCATTTCATCTTCATTGCATAGTTTATAGAATATAGAGAACCAATTGATTTGATTCTAATGCCAATATCTAATCGATGTCATCATTAGATACCTTTTCCTTCCTGCCCCAGCACATTTTCCTCACGAACAAAGCAATTCTCAAAGACAAGTTCACATCTGCAAATTTGTTACTTAAAGTTTTAGGGCATTTACAGCTTAAAAAGAAGTACAAATTCAGCTCAGTTAAATGAATAAACATACGTGTCGCTTCCTCGCATCCCAAGTTTGTCTAATTTCTGTGCAGTACTGAATCTGCAATGTACACCAATACAGAAACAATACACATAAAAACCTTTTTGTAATATATTGACGGTAATTTGTGAGTTGCCATATCTTTGAACTCAATATGCTTTGACTTCGTTAAATAGCACATGTTTAGATGTCAACAAAATCCAGACCCAAATAATTAAAGCACCATTCAGTATTTATAATACCCACTTACCCTTCTAACTAAACTCAGAAGGCAGATTGAATCGAATAGAGACAAAAATGCCAAAAATTTTCATCTAAAAGCAAAGGCAGAAATTCTTTCGGCTCATCCAACATAAAATCTCATCTCATGATCTAGATGCATTTGTAGCATGCCAACCAGTAATACAAATATCCATTTATCCTTTTTGAGCACTTATCACCCTAGTCAAATTTGACATCAGATGAGACATATATAGCATGGGAAGTTACTGCCTACGCTCGGTCCTACAAAGTGCATGGAGCAATCTACCTACCCAAGTTACCAATATCCCCTTATACTAGCCTTTCTTTTCCTTTTAACTTTTTTCAATTCTAGGTATCTTGCTCACCTTTTTTGACCTGATCGCTATCCAATGCTGCCTGAACAGTTTCTCTCATACTAGTCTAAGATTAATTTGTTTGAGACAGGCAAGTACATACCCACGCATTCCCTTCTCAATAATGAAGGCAGTGATGCCCTTTGAGGTGGCAGCAATATCTGTTTTTGCATAAACAACCTGATCCAGTCCAAATTGAAAGACAAATAAATTGCTGAAGAAGAAAAAGAAATTTTCCACAGAGAAGATATACATACATATATATATATATATATATATATATAGAGAGAGAGAGAGAGAGGGGGGGGGGAGAGAGAAACAAGAAATTGAGGCAAGTTCTAACTTTTCTTTAGTGGAGCAACTCTCAGGCAAATAAATTGCTGCCTAACAAGGCAGAAGTTATAACGGTATTAGACGCAGCATTCTTAATTTTGGCTATGCACATCCCCACATAGATCCAGAGCAGAGAAAAAGGAGACACTACTGATTACAGTTTTATGATGCTTTTTCTCCCTCTAACTATCATATGGTTCTTAAGATACATGTCTTGGAAACAATAATAATTTTTTCTTCATATTTTTTCTTGGTTTATGTTTCTCCATGCTTCCCTTCTTTTTGGATACTACAGGTAACAGGGGATGGGTTTCAAGATTGCTCATAATCAGTGTCCTTAATCATGCAATGATGCCAATTCATGAATATAGTTCTCCAAGAATCAGTTATTAAGAGGGGAAGGAAAGTTGTTCCCCAACCATCAAATACATTCTGTGACCAGCAAGTGTCTTCTCAACTATGATTGACTTGTGCACCAACATATTTCTAAATTGTTTCCGATTGAGTTTCTCTGAGACATAATTACAACTCAACTCTCCTTTCCAGTAATTATAATAAAGTTTTCATGAACTTCTCCAGAATCCAATTTTGATTATTTGAGAAAGCCACTAAGATAAGTTTTTACGATCAAATATAGAGGAAAGAAAGATAAAAACTGTTACCAGTGTCTGAGCAGTTGGACCATTGGTGCACCACATCTTATTACCATTCAGAACATAACCCCCATCAACACGTTCAGCTTTACATTTCATGCTTACAACATCAGACCCAGCTGAGAAAGAAACCACGGACATTTAAGTTCAATAACCCATCTTTCAGAGCCTTCTCTTATATAGAACTTAACACAGGTAGGGTCAAGTGAATTACAATTAGGTTCACTCATAGCAAGAGCTCCCACATGATCACCACTGATTAGCTTCAGCAAATCAAATCAGAGACAGTTAGTTAGCATGTATATTATGTATCAGAATTTCAGGAAAGAGAACATCAGTTTGTGTGGATTATAGGCCAATTGAACATAATCACATCAGTGATCTGGAGATTACTAATTATGTTCCATGTCATATCAAAAGCAACAAATAAAGCAATCTATTCTGAAAACTCACACACATTTAAACCCATTAAAGCTTGTCAAGTACAAACAGTCATACACCAACTATGGATTTATGTTCTCAAATTATTTAACTAATTTTAGTTCTTATGTCTGTCCTATTCAACAATCAGTTCATTTTTCCTGTCCCCACCTGAGCCATGCAAGACCTTCTCCTCTGGCACAGATACACCGAGACATTAGACTACTACATACTGCTTGTATTTCTACTAAGTAAAACTTAATGGGCAATAGCAGAATAAGAAAACTTCAACATGTCCACCACCAAAGTTCACCATTAGATAGCTCCCTGGAAAATCTACAATCCAGCCACCTATGTTTCGAAAAGTAAATTATCAAACCTCCTCATTGACAATCAAGATGCTCAAGTGACATATAAATTTTGTTACAAATCCTCAAAACGGAAAACAACTTGACATGGAAAAAACTGTACCATAAAAATGTCTTGTAGACTTGTAGTTTCATGTTAAGTTTCATCATAAAGGTCAAAACATTTAGGTACTAAATAACAGATAGACAGTTATGGATAGCACCAACTTTTAGATAACATGCCCAGTGCCTAAGATCTCAGCCTCAAACATGACAGCACATCTCCAGGTGCCAATCTAGAAAAGCATAACTTATTTAAGTGTATGCCATCATTACGAGCCAAATCAAAAGTTTGAGATGTCAGTGAATTGGCTCTGCTGAAGTGAAGGGGAAGGTACAAATTCAGATTGAAGTAAAACCTTTGGCAGATACTTCTCTTTCTGAGCATGAGTTCCATTTCTCACCTACAAAACCATCAAGTCGGTAAAGGTTGATGATTAAACATTTATATCGGTCATACAAGTCATCGTCTAAGGTGCATAACTTACCAACTGATTAATGCAGAGGTTAGTGTGGGCGCCGTAAGAGAGCGCAACCGACCCCGAAGCACGACTTATTTCTTCCATAGCTATGCAGTGATATAAGTAACCGAGACCAAGTCCTCCATATTCCTCTATTGAAATTAAATAGAATTACTTCCAAGATAAAGAAAGTCAGTGCAACGTAAATTAACGTGAAGTTGTGACTCCAAGTTAATAAATGTAATTCAATGCTATAGCACTTTTCAGCCTCATCCTAGAAACTTAATTAAATATACTCATAGAAGAAGCTTAATCGCAAAATAAGATAAATGAAAAGGATAGAATTAGACATATGGAACATTAAATAAGATAATAATTACAAAAGGAAGTTGATAGCTGAAAAACTATGTCTATTTAAATACTTAAAGTAACAATTCTCTCTCTCTCTCTCTCTCTCTCTCTCTCTCTCTCTCTCTCTCTCTCTCTCTCTCTCTCTCTCTCTCTCTCTCTCTCTCTCTTTTGTGGATTAAACAATTCTCTCATTTTATTTAACAGGTATAGATGGAAAATTTTATTGTGAAGATCCTAGGATAAAAGAAGTAAACAACAGAGTGGAAAAGGAAGAAAAAAAAGATTCCAAACAAAAAGAAAGAAGAAAAAGACTCGAATATCAAGAGACCAGAACTTTAAAGCTCTACCATTTTAGGATTTGCTTCTCTCTGATCATTCATTTACCCATGTATACAGTAATTCAAAGTGAAAGAGAAAAGGTTACATGAAACTATCAGGATCGGAAGTTCTACCTGGTACAGTGATTCCATGGAGATTGAAGTCCCCCATCATTTTCCATAAGTTAACCTCCTAAAATGATAGAAAAACAAACGGAAACCAAGTCAAGTGCAGCAAATTACTAATGACATACAGAAGAATCAACAAGCAATCGTCTTGTCCAACCTTGGGGAAATTATTTGTTCTGTCTATTTCGGAAGCATGAGGGGAAATATTCTCCTGCGCAAACTGTGCCACGCTTTCTTTAAACTGCAAAACATCATGCTCAATCAATTAGATAATCACCAAAGGTACAATTACCCCCACATTAACAATGTCAAGCAGCAAATCTGTTAATGAATGCATTTTTCGCTAACTTTCTCCTATAGGGTAGCTTGACTGCTTCAACAATATCCTCACTAAAGATATATAAAAAGTAATAACATGCCACAAGTCTACTGCAAAATACTTGCAGGGTCTGAATATGGTAGGTAGACACAGACTTAGCTGTTGCTATACAGGCTGTTTCCCGATAAACAGATAAAACTGTCAAAATGCGAACTCTGATGGGGAAGGTATAGTCTAATTTCGGAGGGAAAACAACAATGGCATAATGCTTAATCTTGACTCTCTTCATTGTCAAGACCCAGGCTTAGAACACCAGAGTTAGACTAATGTCACGGGCTTGACAATCGCATTAAGAACAACTGTAAAGATACTTAAATCCACCAGCCTTAGTCTTAGCTCGACTGCTCAAGCTATAAAGCCAACATGGTATATCACAAACTATAATTCAAGTTAAATCCATAGGCATGCATATAAAATTGTGATCTTCGTTCCACCATAGTAATACTTTATGTCACCCTTTCGACCCTCCTATGTACAAACTCGTGTATTGAATGTCAAATTTCTCGTGTGCAGAAAGGATGAAGGATGATATATAGCAGTTTTCATCATTGAAATTGACAAGTTCTATCAAATACACATACACATAAATTTACAAACACCAAAAAGATACTCAACCATACAGAAATTTCTGCAACAAAAACCTCAATAAAAAATCAAACATTGACCCCTTATTTCAGTGAACCAAAATCCAATTTTAAGCCCTTCAGATTACACGTCAACAAACATATATATTATATAGACTACCTGTTTCTGGGTATCATCAAAAAGCAAGGAAGTGGAGAAAGCAGCACGGGGAGTTGATGTCCGTTTTGTAATTAATCCAGAAGTTAAGGACCTTAAAGCAAATAATTTGTGCATGTTTTTTTTTTTTTTCTGTAAGCTACAGAGAGAGAGAGAGAGAGAGAGAGCTAACAGTTTAAGATGAAGAAGAAATGAGAGGAGGCTTGAAACTTTGAAACACAAGTATGGCAAGTTTCAGACGCAACAACAACAACGCCACGCTCGCTCTGCATTTTATACACAAGATTCGTGCTGATTGAGATCGAGGCTGAGCTGTGGAGCTTATCGAAAGCTTTGTCATGCTATTTTTATAATCCATTTATGTTTTATTTATTTATGTCACCTACGTCTTTTTACTAGTACATCATCGTGCAATTGCACTGATATATATAAAATAATATATTAGAAATTTTTTAATTTTTTATTTATTTATATATTTCAAACAAGTTATATGAACTATTTTTAATAAATTAAACTATAATAATACACATATATTTAATTTCTTTACATATGCACAAATTTGAAATTTAGAAGATATCATAATCTGAAATTACAGAGAAATTGTAGTGATAAAAAAATTGATCGAATTGCAATTATCTAAAACAAAAAAAAAGTAAATCTGTGCTGCTATGAATAAGATTGGAATATAAGAGCTTAAATATAATATCAAAATAATGATTTAACCATGATTTTAGGTTAGTAATTAAGTGTAAATAATATACAAAGAAAAAAAAGGAAAGATTTGTTAGTGCAGGAAAATGGAAGAAATTTAATAGAATAAAAAATAAATGATTTAGTTGATTGCATAATTTAGGCAACAAACTTGTGATGTCCATATATTAATTTGAGGAATAGATACAGTAGAAACTTGTTTTAAACAATTAAGTTGGGCAGTATACACGTGCCATAAAATTAGTAGTGCTACTTGGTAATATTATATGCAACGGGGTCTGTTATATATAATAACTAGTATAACACCCGTCTGGTGCACGTGGTAATTTTTAACAATATCAGTATTAGTAACAAATAAGCAAATAACCAAAAAGAATTTCAAATATCAATAAGTATAAGAAAAGGCAGCAAAACAATTTAACGAAATATTACAACGTACTAAAGTATAATTAATATAAAAAATAACAGTATCTAACTAAAATAATAAGAAAGAACTTAGATTACATAGAACTTAATAATAACATCTTTTAAAAGCTAATAACATATTCCATAAACATCAACATTCTAAATATCTGGAGCAATTACTATATACCTGCTTCCAAAAGTAGACAGACTATATAGCACACAAAAGAAAATAGAGAAAGAGATTGTTACTGCAATGAAAGAGCAAGATCTAATGGAAATTTATAAGTGTAATAGCCAATAAAAAATGGAAACACCAAAAGTCTTTGCACATAAACAATATCACGCGCAGCAAAATGTAATTATAGATATAGAGGTGGTCACAGTTGATATAGTATTAAATAACGACATAACATGGAAAACTTGAAGAACTTTCTATTATAATGGAATTGATTAAAATCTGCAGAATCGAAATTGAAAATATGACATAAAAGATATATATGGTAAGTGCCACATCTAGCATTGATTTTTGTGAAATAAGGGTTTTGAACCAAAAGACAATAAGAAAAATTAGGGTCTATAATAAAAATAATAATATCAATATAGAGATAGAAGAGTCTTTAAGCATGGAGTAGAAAGCTTGTTTTCTGAAGCGCCACGTGGCAACACAGAATTGCATCTTATTTTACTTTATTATATAGTATAGATGTAGATAGATATAGATAGATTATATATAGTCATGTAACATACCATTTAGGGTTAAGCATTCAGTTTAGTTGAAACCGAAATCGAATTTTAATAATTGAATTTTTAAAATTTTAAAAATTGATAACTGAAATTGAACTGAATTATATTAATAATCGAAATTATTTAACTGAATTTTTTTATTCGGTTTCAGTTATAACAAAATGACCGAATTATTTTAAAAAATCATACATTATTCAAAATTACTTCAAAAAACTAAATTTCTTTATAATTGTAATAATCAAATTCTAATATCTATCATCAAATTTACATTATGCATATAAGAATGATATAAACTTATAAATATATATATATGAATGTAAACTTGAAAAATAATAACTAAATAAAAATTTTTAATAAAAAAGTAACTATTCGATTATTTGGTTATTAACCGAAATTTTAGAGAAATAGTCGAAACCAAACCGAAAACAGATTTTTTTTCCATTTTTAATAACTGAAACCGAACCGAACCCAAAAATAACTGAACCGAATTTTGTATTTCGATTAGGTTTGGTTTGGTTATTCGATTATAACCAAATAATGCTCACTTCTAAAACCCTTAATATTATATTGTCTAATATTATTATTTTAGTATTTATTTGGAAGATTTATGTTTAAACATCCTTTTTAAAAAAATTTAAAACCCAATGAGGTTTAGAGCTTGTTTGGCTCTACTTATTTTGCAACTTATAAGTTCTTAAAAAAATACTCGGTACACGCATTTTATTGTTTGGGGCTTATAAGCCTGAAGTAAGCTTACAGCCTATTTGGATTGAATTTTTTTTTAGGAAAAACGCTTTTTTTCTTTAAAAAAAAGTATAAACTATTTATGGCCTATGTTAGATTGGCTTTTTTTTCAAAAAAAAATATATTTTTTCCTAAAAAAGTTACATTAAATTTGCAATCACTATTTGATTTAGCTTTCAAAAAAGTTGAAATTCTAAAAAAGTTTAAATACAGCTTTTTTTAGAAACCAAAATTGACAGTTTCTAAAAAATATTTTTTTTTTCAAAAGCTGTTAGAAAAGCGCTTTTGAAAAAAAACCAATCCAAACGGACCCTTAGTCCTTAGTTTGACTTTCAAAAAAACTAAAACCTAAAAAAGGCTCAAATATATATATTTTTTTCAGAAGTTAAAATTTTTAATTTCTCAAAAAAGTGTTTTTTTTCAGAAATTATTAAGAAAAGCACTTTTACAAAGAACCAATCCAACCAAGTCCTTAGCCAAACAGGTTGTTAGTTTGTTGATCTGACAAATAGAGAATGTAATTAATTAGAGAAATTATAATTATAAAAAAAAAAGAGGAAAGGGGTGGCATCGGGAGAAACGGGGAAGTTGGTGTAAGAATATTTGAAATGTTTCTAGATCTCTGCTTGATCTCAAAATTCAAATTTTTTATTTTTATTTTTGCACAAGTACTAGGTGTAATTTGTGGTAATTAGCATTTATTTGAACGAGATAATTATAATATAAGTAAATTCAAACTTTTCATATTGATTTTTGTTGAACTTTTCATATTTATTTTGAATTTAGTCTAAATTAGCATAACATTTTTCAACAAATAGCAAAAAGATAAAGATTAAAAAAAAAAAAACCAACAACAACAACCTAAAAACTCCGAACCGTAAAATTATCTTAATCGGGTTTTACGGTTTTTCATCCTCAATTAGAACCCCTGAAAATTCAAAAGCCTACTCCACTATGAATGATGAAAGGTGTTGGGATTTTTTTTTTTACCTACTTTTTGAATTCCCATGCAAAAGTAATCGATTCTTTGACGGATTTTATAAATAACCCATTATTACACCTAGCGTACGTGCGGCGCACGTTCAGAAAGCGGACGGACTCCCAGTGTGTGCAAGGCACACTCCAAGAATAAGGTCACACTTCCCGAAGTAAAGTCGCACTCCCGAAGTACGAAACACCCTCTCAACGTCCGTCTAAGATTTAGGCAGCTTTTCCATAGATTCTCTGCCAAAGTGACGTTGGCGTAGAGAATTTATTCGTCTGAGCGCACTCCAAGAGTTTGTTCCGTACTCTAGAGTTAGATACACACATTGAGAGTCCGTTCAGTGACTAGATATATTCCCTGCCACTGGCCATGCTAGAGTCATTTTGTGGAATACACGAGACAGAAAATATTCACAAATCTAACTTCCAGAGTCCGCTTTTTACCGATTAAACCCTAACGCTTCCCTCCCCTAGCTCATTCAACATTCAAAGCAAATTTCTACCGTAGTCATTAGAATTCCTTTCACTCTTTTCCTCACTAAATCACCTAAAAGAATGAATTCAGGTGAAGTTACTGTTCTTTTATACTACGACGGCCAAAGAATTACAACTGATTATGGTGTCGACTACAAGAGTCCAAATATACCACAAAAAATCAAAATTCTTTCTGATACCTCATAGACGGCATTTGTATCCTGTATAATTAAGAAGCTCGGTTAGCATCAAACTATTGGTAGAGTTAACTTGTGCTATCGTGATACTAGATGGGATGCTGGATTGCAACAAATATATTATTATTCGAGCGTAATCACTAACGATAAAGATATGTAGGACACGTATGCAACCGCTTGCCATGATTGGAACCATTGTATTGCACACGTAATCGTAGACATACAAAGTGATCACTTGTACGTGCCACTACCAATTACTGACATCCCGTTGGAGTCTAACATGCCGGACCTAAATGCAATATCATCGTATCATGATGATGAAGAGTTCAATATTCCCATAACAATCACGGAGTTTGGCACATTTTCCTTTTCCCTGCAACCATAGTTCATGTTTGAAGTAGGAGAACCCTCTAATTGTGATGATGGCACGAAGGAGAGGTTTGACGTCGCAACAAGTACAGTTTTATTAGAGGCAAACAAAGAAGATGAGAACATAGAGTTGAATGATCAAGAAGATGTTGTCTTAGAAGCGAGTTTTGATTACCAAATTGAGAACGATGCCCCTAGACCGGATGAAGATGTAAAGTTGGAGGTTGAGGAGGAGGACCCAATGGAGTTCCATATTGCCAGGACTGCATTCTACATGCCTAGTAGGTACGAGGCACCCAACCGTTCAGTGTGGGACCCCCGATCGGATGGATTTGGCCAAACGCATGGTGTTTGCATCAAAGGTGAATGCAATAAGGGTTGTTCAACAGAACATGATAAAGATACAAAGAGAATACAGGGTCGTAAAATCAACTAGGACCTTATGGAAGGTATATTACAGTGAAACATACAGTCGAAGAGCAGCATGCCCTTGGTTTGTATGTATCATAAAAAAAGCAACACATAAGTAGTTCGAGATCACATAGTATGAAACCACACTTATTTGTATGAGTTAAATATCCAAGTCCGAACACAGAAATCTGACTTCTAGTTTGGTCAGTTATTTTGTGAGGCATTTTATTGCTAAGAAGGTTGATTACAAGGTAGGTCTTATCCAAGCTCACATAAAGAAAAAGCTTAACGTGGATATCACATAAGGGAAAGCTTGGAACAGTCAGAATAACGTAATTGAACTAGTTTATGGCAACTAGGACACATCCTGCCGAATACTTCCTCACTTTCTTGGTGATGTGATGGCCAAGAATCCAAGGACCATTGTGAGGTATAGGTTCGACGAGGGTTCAGCACAAGATGAAAATTTTTTTACTATATGTTGTGGGCATTTAGTCCTTGTATCATGGTGTGGAGGCATTGTAAACCGGTGGTTTCGCTTAACGGCATGCACTTACTGGGAAAGTACAAGGGTCATTTTCTGGTTGCATTAATTACTTACCTCAGCAGCCAGGTATTGCCATTGACATTTTTAGTTATTAACATAGACACGACACACGGTTCGTCATGGTTCTTGCAGTAGTTACACGAGAATTGTTTTACTCATAAGGCCTAGGTATACATTATGCGCGATAGGTATGCAGGCATTGCCTCTACAATCGAATGGGTTACACGTGACGGCCAGCTTGAAATAAAACATCACATTTGCTTAAGACATCTCAAAAGCAATATAATGAAATGATGGCAGCAGCAGATCATTAAAGACATGTGTTGGATAGCTAGCCGAGAATGTCAAGCACATAAACATCAAGTTGCCATGAACATGATCTTTGCTGTCGATCCAAGTCACAATGGTGTTGGTAAATAGGTACATATTTTCTTATTTGATATCCCTGCTAAGACATAGACCATGAGCTCTGATGAGGGTATAGATAGGGTGTGATGACCACAAATGATGTCGAATGCTTCAATGGTGTCCTCGTAGGTACTAGGAGGTTACATATCACAGCCTTTGTAACTAACAATTTTATAAAGCTAAAAGGATACTTTCATGATCAATTGGTCCACGCGATGCACTTGGAGAGTCAAGGTCGTCATCTTCTAGATAAAGTGGAGACCTCATCGTATCGATATCATGTATTGTATTTCAGACAAGACGGGAGGTACCAGTTAGGTCGGTTACCAATACAGTGGAATGAGAATCTGCTGGAATAGGTTGCCAATTGGGAAGAAAGGACATATACATGCGATAAGTGGACAACCCATCACTTGTCATATTCACATGCACAAACTGTTGCCTGGTATAGGGATTTTAATGTTTCAAACATGATACCTCGAGAATTGACGGTGAAAGCATACAAAGAGACATACTGGAGGACATTCAAGTCCTTTGGACACCAATTTTATTGGCCTTTAGTGCCTAGATGAACGTTACAACCAAACCTACGTCGAGTTTGCCAGAAAAAAGGGTAGGTCGAAGGCCAGTGTATCTGAAATGAGATAAATCGCTCAGGCTAAGGTGGACAACGAAGGTGTACAACATGCAGTCAGTAAGGCCATACTGCTCCAACTTGCCCTAATAATCAAAATGCCTAGCATGTAGTTCTTATGAATGATATTGTTATGCAGTATGCATTAATGTGATTTGAGTATTCCAAAAGTATGTAATCTTATTTTGTTTACTTAGTTGTAAGCTTGTAATGTTGTTATGTAATAAACATTTATAGTGACGTTGTCTCACAATTACAACTTAATCATACACTTGAAGATTTTAACTATATAATGTCCATTTAAAACGAAAAATATTAACTACATAATGTCCATTTGAAAATAAAAGTAGAACAAACAATAAATAACTATGTAACACTGGAAGATGAAAAGATAGAGAATAAAGTGCATTTAGTATATATAAAGAAATAAAGTGTTGCTTAGCTAAAAATATCAGCCAAGTGTGTAATGTTGAGGCCCCCATCCTCTGTTGACTCAGTCAAGTAACTAATATGTACCAAATTTAACAGGCTTGGCTGCGTTTCGTTTTCAAGGTGAACATATCTGATGAGGCCAAGGTTGCTGTACGGGGGATGGCACTGTAGGAGCTGACTGTGCCTGAGAATGCTGCTCATCACCACACTTCAAAAGTTGCTCATAGAGAAGTCCCTAGACCCCATGAGTGTCGCAACAAAACCAGTATGGTTCATTGATTCACTTTGTGTCTCGTCGTTATCAGGATCATCCATCAACTGCCTAGAGGATCCGGCACCATATGTCATACTATGCCAACCCTCGCAGCTCTGACCAATCCATATGTTGGAATAAGCACTAGGGCCCATACAATACGTAGTTCAGTGCCCTAACTGCTAAGTAGGCTGCATAGGCTGCACAAGCTTACGGTGCTGCGATAATGATACATCCAGGGTGAACGGCATGTACTGAGACGATGAACCACCTGCCTCATATATGGAGATACCTTTTCGATGACCATAATATGCATTATGTGTCAAAATAATGGACAGAAGGGCGTTGTACTGCTGGGATGACCGATTAGGATAAGTATGTTGCTGATGGCGCTGGGAAAAACTCTGTCAATGGCTAAAATGAGGTACTTTTGTTGGTATCCTACATTGCACTCTCGTCAAAAAGCTGCATAACCTACAAATGCCTCATCACAAGGTCCATGGACGGTACATCACTATGAAGCTCCCCTACATGTTTTGCCGTTGCAACTCTCTAGAATGGTGGACTATATGATGTATAACTGTCACCTAGTCAAACAAAATATACATAATGAATAATTATATTTAATTTTCCAAAGTTTTTATAATGAACAAATTATATGCAAGTAATGTTCACTAGAGCCATCTCATCCATTACTGACACCACATACCCATCCCTCTGATGGCTAGACTTGGCTGGCCAGCAATATGGTCACCTACGGTACCATTTCATGTCATTTCTGGCTCCTTCTCTAGCTAACCCTGAACAAGTCGGTCCTGCCAGTTCCCCCACGTATTTATCGCTCATGTAGGAGCATCTCATTTCAGTTTTTCCTTACCGTCCCTATGCTTTTCGTCATCAGGCGGATCACGAGGGGTAACCAGTCATAGGTCAAACTACCGCAACACATGATCAGGACGATGCCACTTTATAATCTACCTATATATCAACAGGACGCGTGCTCACCAAACTTTCATGTCCCATAAACAATATTCTGGCAAATATGCGAAAAAGCCAACAAACGGCTACCATATAAACTATACGCATAACAACTAAATAAGAGTTACTTAAATGCCTAACAGTGCGATAATTAAAATGTTTAATTAATACTAAATAAATTTAATATACCTCTCCGAGTTGCAAATGGTCAATCATGTCCCAACATTCAACTTGCCCTAGTTTGCCCAATGCGTCCATCATTTCTTTCTTTAGATAAAACATCACCCCTGGTGAAATGTGAAGTAGCTAAAAAAATTCTTATAGTGGATGCCGCAACCGTTGTCATTGCTGTTGGGTCATTTGTAGGAGCTGGAGCCTAAAAGCTATGAATTTGTCCTATGCAAAGAACTAGAAGCAAGGCAAAGTTATTATAATAAAGCTGACATTTACAAAGTATGAAAAATATATACACGATGAAATTCAATATATGCACCAGTGTGATGGCTCCGCAAACACCCTTACACACAAGGAATGAGGCACAATAAAGATGCTAATACAAGTATGCTAGTATAGCCGCGCCCCAATTGCCCCCCCCCCCCAAATCGTACCAAAGTTCTATAGACGGATCAATCGTGTCAGATTGCCCTTATTGGCACTTATGTTTGAAAATAAGAGGCAATTTATCAATAGAAAGATCCATAACCATATCCGCAACTGAGCCCATTTAAGAGTGGGATCCTCTAGAGTAGCCTAGCGGTAATATTGTTCCTACAGCTGAGTGAAATTTCTAGTGTTTTTGACAATGTCAATCTCTACCCCTGCCTCATCTGCATCAACCCCCATATAATCACAAATAAGATTAATCCACTCTTCCCTTGGATGTACGGTCCTCTCAAGCTCCGGTATTACTAAACTAATGACAGGTAAACCCTAATAAACGAAGACATCTTGCAAAGTGATAGTGGCCTCTCCTACAGGCAAATTGAAAGATGTGTGTCTCTGACCACCACATCTCAATTAACGCAGTAATAAGCCCGTGAAAAAGTTGATAGAAGCACAACTTATAACAACCATAGAATTCAGTTTCCACCAACTGTTGTGGTACCAATGGGTGCTTTGGCCTCTGAAGTAGCTTTTTATCAGACCTATTAACATTTAATGTTGCTCAAGTAATGTGAAGATTGTAAATGTTGGACCTAGTGGTCAATATAATAGCACAACAATGGCGCATCTTGTGGACTCAGTCTAGTATCTATAAAGGATCTTAAGATAAAGAAAAAAAAATTTTGAACTATTAGTAGTAAAAGACTTGCTTAAATTTCTTAAACCCTAAATTCCTATTAATCATAAAATAAAAATAATCAATTCTAAAAATTCTAATTTAACTAACTTAACTTTCTCAAATTAATAAATTCCTAAAATTCAAAAACTAACTAACTTAATTTTCTTAAATTAATGAATTCTTAAATTTCTTAAACTAACATAACTTTCTCAAATTACTAAATTCTTAAATTTTTTAGTTAACTAATTTAACTTTTTGAAATTCCTAAATTCCAAATTTTCTAAAATTAACTAACCTAACATTTTAAATTCCTAAATCCCTAAATTTATAAAATTAATTAATTTCACTTTCTTAATTTACTAATTCCCTAAATTTTTGAAATTAATTAACTTAAATTCTTAGATAATTAAATTACTAAATTTTTTACGTTTCTAAATGCCTTAAAATCCTAAAATTCTTAAAATCCTAAATTACTCATATAAATTTATAGAGGATAACAACTAAATATATCATAATTTATATAATATAGTATCTCATGAATAAGCATATACACATTATAATTAACAAAATACAAACAAAGAATATCTTACCATTATAATTCTAATAAATCAACATTGTAATTTACATCTTACATCTAAATAGTATAATTAACAAATCAATATTATATTTCTAACAAATAACATTATACAAACTTAGGACATATTATATAAGTTAAAATATAAAATGTAACTATAAAACTTAACAAAAAATTAAAAACTTATAGAATAAAGGCAAAATCCTAGGCTTTGGGGCTTTTTAAGAAAGATTTTTGTATAAGGGTCGGGGGATTTTTTTGGCGAGAATCAGAAAAGAATGGGGAGAGGAAAAGCGTTCTGTCAGTATTTATTGTGCCGTTTCCTTATCATGCTCCCAGCATACGGCAGTTTGAAATTTTCGAATCCCGCCCCCTAAAAGGGCGCCTTCTCTCTGGAAGTGCGCCGCACGCACACGTAGCATCAGAGTAGGTTATTTTTGAAAACCCATAAAAAATGGGTTACTTTTGCATGGGAATTCAAAAAGTGGATAAAAAAAAATCCAAGATCAACTAAGAATTTAATTAAAAAAAAAAAGAAAGCACATTATTTTAGTTGGGACTGAAAAGAGAAAGAACAATAAAGTTCATGTGGAATTATAATTTTGCCATGACAAATATTACATTTACTATTTTGCCATGGTAAAGATTTACTGAATATGCTTCATAATTGTAATGTTAATGAATTTAAACTTTTTATATTCATATTTATTTCTTAACTTGGTTTAAATTAGTCCAATGTAATTTAAGAAATAGCAAAATCATTAAAGAATAAAAGATTCAAAACATGAAACTGAGAAACTCTAAACTTGTATATCCATATCTAAATCAGATTTATAATTTTTAAGATGCGATCAAATATTTTCACTTTAGATGAAAGTTAAAATGAGTGATTAACAAAGAAAGAGAAAAAGAGAGGTTACATTATTTTGGCAGCCCAAAACTACCAGGATAGCCAAACTAAAATTGAGGCCCTATTTGCTGAGCCTAGAAAAGGCATGAGGGTGAAGAAGGCACCTAAATTCTTAAAGAAATATCATGTGGCCTACGATGTGTGAGAAAAGGAAATGGTTGTTAACAACCTACTGAGTTAAGCAAGCACCTAAAAAGTGTGAAGCAGCAACACTATATATATATATATATATATATATATTATAATAGGTCTAGCAGAGGAAAAATGAGAAATATTACAAAATACTTTACCATGTCTTCCTTTTTAGTTAGCTCTTCTCTATAAAGTTCATATTTTCAATTAATCAAGAAGGTCCTTGCTCTCCACTTTCTCTCTTTAGATCATAACAATTGGTCTTACTCATGGTCGAAGGAACTCGATTATGAGTTATTGACGAGCATATAAAAAAATGCAAGAAATAGCTGTCGATCATTCACAACAATTGGAAAAGCAGAAACAATTAATGGGTCAACAGATGGGGAATGTGGATCAAGCCCTTTGGTTAATCAAGGAAAAAACACAGTCACGCCGGCAACCCTAAGCTCCGACACCGACCTTGCCAGCGAGTCACACCAGGCTGCTTCTACTTCTCTGATAATCTCCATCTCTTCACTTATACTTACCTTGTCACCTCTATTAGGCACTTTTTCCCATATTTATTTTCTTCAGGACCCTTTTCCTCTACCACATTTGGTGGTACTATTCCATAAACACCACTTTCTCCATTAGCCTTCACAATTACTTTCTTCTCTATTTTTCCCTTTACCACATCCATTCCCATGGTATCTTACTTTACTCCTTATCCAATAGGATCTATGTCATTCTTGGCACCACCACTAAAATTGGAGCTACTTTGCTTTGAACAACGATGACCTGATTACATGGATTAATCGAGCATAATAATATTTCACCTGTCATCAAAGCCCTGATTTGTTTATGACACAATTTTACATGGACGACCCTACCCTTCCATAGATTCAATGGAATTTCCATAGACAGCAATTTACATCGTGGCAGCAATTTACCAGGGAATTGAAGAGTCACTTTGGTCCTTCAGAATTTGAAGATTTGCAAGGTATACTATCAAAATTAGTACAGACTACTTCTGTAGCTGAGTACCAAACCCAATTTGAAGCATTGCCAAATCGCATATTTGGTCGTTAGACGTCATTTCTTCTCAGCTATTTTATTGTAGGCCTTCGTGTTAACATTAGGGCCGAAGTCTAATCTTTATGGCCCACTTCTCTCGGACAGGCTATGGGTTTAGGACGACTCCAAGAAACAAAAATCTTAGAGCAACAACAATTGGCCCAACATTCTAACGATGGTCTTCAGCCCAAACCAAACCATATCAATATTTTCAAACCCCAACCTATACACCTATAATCTATATCACAACAACCCATCTGTTAACCCGCTACCCACGCAGTTTTATTACCATGCTAAAGTATCTACCTAATTACCCACCAAATAAAACCCCCAATCTTCTACCCATTTCTTTACGAACGCTTTTCCATCTGCTTCCACCCTTTATACCTTAAAAAGTTAACCCCAGCACAAATGCACCACTAATGTGAACAGGGTCTTTGCTTTAATTGCTATGAGCGTTACACTCTTGGCCATCGTTGCCAAACTAAACCACAGATCTTTTTGTTGGATTTTGAACAATTTGAAGATGGTTCTGAAGTTGATGAAAAGATTGCTACTCAATTACAAATAGAGGAGCTTCAATCATAGTCGAAGATTTCTGAATGCTTTATCAGTTAATCGCGCCCTAATAACAATATGATTTGAGAGTGATTTAGTGGGATCAACATTGCAAATTCTCATAGATGGAGAGAGTACACATAGCTTTATCCAGTCTTGTGTGGGTAAATATTTTCATCTCCCAATTGAGACGACACCCAATCTGATTGTAGCTGTAGGAAATAGACAACTTTTATGCAACAAAGGAGCGGTGTATAACGCTTTAGTGATGATTTAGGGACATTGCTTCAACACTAACTTAGATGTTTTTCCACTAAAAGGTTCTGATATGGTGCTTGATGTCTCAAGGTTGGCCATTTTAGGGCCCATCGTTCATGATTATGCCAACCTGACTATGGAGTTTTGTGTTGTAGGTCAAGAAGTAGAACTTATTTCAAGCTACCAATCCTTTGACTTGTGCTCAGGTTCCTCTTATAGGTCTTAAGTGCCTAATGATTATAGAGGCCATAGTTTCCTTTTATAGTTTAATTGTGCTCTCTAAAGTAGTGTTACTAGAAATCGTCTCAAGGGGAATCCTTAAAGACTGTGTTGCAAAAATATAACAAAGTGTTCGAGTCTCCCCAAGGGCTGTCATCATCGTGACCACAGAATCATAGAATTCATCTTCAAGCAGTTACAACTCAAGTAAATGTCAAGCCTTACAGATACCCATATGTCCACAAAGCGAAAATTGAAAGCTTAGTTTCATAATTGTTGGCCGAAGAGGTTGTTTAACATAGTACTAGCCAATTTTTAGCTCCAGTTGTGTTAGTACACAGAACAAATGGTACATGGAGGTTTTATACTGATTATACAGCTCTCAATGTGGTTACTGTCTCAGATTGTTTCCCTTCCTACTATAGACAAACTTTTTGATGAGTTACATGGTGCCTTATTTTTCTCCAAGCTGGACCTCTATTTTGGCTATCACCAAATTAGAGTTCACTCTGATGATGTGCATAAAACTGCTTTTAGGACACATGAAGGGCATTACAAGTACTCAATAATGCCGTTTGGCCTCATAAATGTGCCTTCAATATTTCAAGCGATAATGAATGACATATTTCGACCTTTACTCTGTAAATGTGTTCTCACCTTCTTTTGATGATATTTTGGTCTATAGTTTCAACTCTTCACGAAACCTAGAGTACTTGGACCAACTATTCCAAATATTACTAACTCATTCTTTTTTTTTTTTGCAAAGCAGTCCAAATGTACTTTTGCATAAAGGCAGATAGAATACTTGGGGCATATAATTTCAGCTGGAATAGTGGCTATGGATCCCGACAAAATCGAAGCTATTTTTGATTGGCCAATTCCAAAGTCTGTTAAAGCTTTGAGGGGTTCCTTGAGCCTTGCTAGTTACTATTGTAGATTTATTAAGGGATTTGCCTCCATTGCTTATCCGTTAATTGACTCGCTAAAGAAAAAGACAACTTTGTTTGGACAGAGGAAGCCACCAACGTCTTTCATCACCTTCAAAAAGCTTTAACGGAAGCACTGATCTTGGCCTTACCAAATTTTCAGATTCCCTTGGTTGAAACTGATACCTCCTGATGCTACCTTGCTACAAGAAGGTCACTCAGTTGCCTATTTTAGCAAGAAATTGATACCTTGGTTGCAAACTTCATCAGTATACCAGTGAGAAACATTTTTCGTTACTTCTATGGTGGCAAAATGGAGGCAGTATTTATTAGGTCGTCGTTTTAAAATTAAAATCGACCACCAAAGTTTGAAGTCCATCATGGATCAGATCGTAAAGACTTCGAACCTGCAGAAATGGGTATCTAAGCTCATGGGTTTTGATTTTGAAATTGTGTATAAGCTCGAAAAAGAAAATATAAGTGCAGATGTGTTGTCACGAGCTCCATTCGATGTTTCTTTCTCAGTCTTTTCCGCTATGTCTGCCTGTTTGGAGAATGAGTTGCACAAGGCCATTCAAAATGATGATCAAATAAGGTACTTGAAACAAGATATTACAGCTCAGCCAGATGATTTTCCTTACCATGTTATTTTGGATGAATCTATTTTTTTCAAAAACCAAATTGTCATCCCTCAATGCTTACAATCTTTGTTAACATAGGAATTTCACTCGTTTATCATTAGAGGACGTGCAGGAGTCTCGCGAACTTATAAGCATTGTCATCGGCTTGCTATGAAAAACTGATGTTAAAGCTTTTGTTGCCAACTGCCAATATGCTAGCAAGCTAAAGTGATAATAGACATCTTGCTGGGTTGTTAAAACCCCTCATAATTCCGGATCAAATTTATGAACACCTCTATATAGACTTTATCTAAGGCCTCCCTATGTTGCGTGGTTATTCGGAAATTCTTGTGGTAGTTGACTGCTTGTCTAAATATGCACATTTCATTGATGTTGCAAGTCATTTATCTAGTATCAAAATTGCTCAATTCTTTATGCAAGAGGTGGTAAGGTTGTATGAGGTTCCTAAGTCCATTGTCTTTGAAAGAGATAAGATCTTCCTCAGTAATTTCTAGAACGAATTATTCAAATTGCAAGGCATGACACTTAAATTCAGTACATTTTATCATCTGCAAATGGATGGTCAAATCAAGAGAATTAATCAAACATTGGAGATGTACTTACATTGCATTGTAATGGATTCTCCTGCCAATTGGTCAAAGTTTTTAGCTTTGGCTGAATATTGGTATAATTCTTCTCATCACACTTTCTTGGGCTTGACAACATTCTTTGTGGCTTATGGATGAGACCCACTAACTTTGGTTTGTTATATGCCTTTATCAACAACTAATGCGGTGGTGGATCATGACAATAACTAATGCGGTGGTGGATTGTGACTTATACGAGCAAGATGAAATTCTTAAGGTCTTCAAATTCAATTTTTGCAAAGCGCAACAGAGAATGAAAGAGCAAAGTGATGAGAAACATGTGGAAAAACAATTTGCGATCGAATATTAGTTACTTCTCCATTTGTGGCCATATCATTAGATTTCGATACGTGGGCACAATAATCAAAAACCTGGCCATAGGTATTTTGGTCCTTTTCTAATTTTGAAGCGATTGGACCAACTGCATATAGGTTCCCATTGTCCCAAACTTCGAAAATTCATCCTTTATTTCATGTCTTTCAGTTAAAAAAAAAAAAAAAGAAAGCAAAAGGTCATATCAATTTCTCTGAGCAGCCCTAAGTTCTTCCAGTTGGTCCTCATTTTCCTGAGATTGCTCCTACAGTAGTTTTGTCTAGGCGAACCATTATTAAGGGTGGTCAACCTGCACTACAACTCTTAGTGCAATGGCAAAACCTTTCTCAGTAAGATGCCATATGGGAGGATACAACTCAGTTCCTGCAAGCTTATCTTAATTAGAACCTTAAGGATAGGGTTTCTATCAACGAGGGGGTAATGTAATGCACCAAACCCGAAACTACCAGGACAGCCTAATTAAATTTGAAACCCTAGTTGCTAGGCCCAAAAAAGGCATGAGGGTGAAGAAGGCACCTGTATTCTTAAAGAAATATTACGTGGCATAAGATGTGTAAGAAAAGAAAATTGTTGTTAACAACTTGCTGAGCTAAGCAAGGACCCAAAAAGCATGAAGCAACAACACTATATATATTTCCAATTAATCAAGAAAGTCCTTTCTGCCTACTTTCTCCCTTTAGATCACAACACATATACTTAATAGTTGTAGTTTCAATAAATTTAAAACTTTTTATATTCATCTTTATTCAAATTTTCATACTTATTTTTTAACTTAATTTAAATTAGGCCAATACAATTTAACAAATAGTAAAATCATTAAAGAATAAAAAATTCAAAACCTAAAGCTAAGAAACTTTAAACTTGTATATCCAAATCTAAATCAGACTTATAATTTTTAAGATACAATTAAATAGCCTTTTCTCCCAAAAACTTGAAATTTTGGGCAAAAAATTCAAATATCCAAACCAATTTTCACTTTAGGTGAAAGTTGAAATGTGTGATTAACGGGGAAGTAGAAAAAGAGAGGTTAAATTATTTTGATTGGAAAGTAAAAGGAAAAAATAATAATAAACTAGATGTAAAATTATAATTTTATCATGGGGAACCCTAAAAGTTATAATTATGATTTTCACCCAATTAAATATATTTTTTATAACAAAAACCCAAAATTCAATAATCTAAACCAATTTCTACCCCTAGATGAAAGTCAAAAGGTGTGATTAGCATATAGGTGGAGAAAAGAGAAAGCACATCCTCTCGTTTTGAAGAAAATGGGAAATAATAATAATAATAATAACAACAACAACAACAACACAATTTTCCTATAGTAAACCCTAAAATTATAATAATGTTGTGACAAACATGCAATTATAGTAATATCATTGATATGATGCTATTTTATCATGACATGATGCTTCCTTTTGTATTGTAATATACTTATTAAAATTCGTAAAGGATTGTTACGGGTGGAAATTGAACCTTTAACCTTTTGCTCTTCTAAAATTTTAAATCATAATATATTATCACTAAACTTCAATTGTATCTTCATTTATATTGGACATTTTTCACATATACTAAAATCTATGACTTGACAAAAAATATATTAACGTTTGAATATATTTTTGTATTTGTCAGTACATTTTCACTAAAAACTTTTTACATACAAAGAAAATGTTATAATCAAACTAGAATTTCTTTTTCTCTCTCTCTTTCTCTCTCTCTCTCTCTCTGCATATAATGTGTGGATTATCAGATTTGGGGTATACCTGACTTAAGTGCTTCGGATCAGCCTAGGTCGACCTGCAAAAGAAAAGACAAAGAGTATGAGATTTAAGGGATACTAGTGTAGCGGAAGCCAAAGACCCTCTGATGCTTAAGTTAATGGGAGATCCGAGCTCAAATAATAAGGGTAGGTAAGTGTTTAGGCTAGATGTGTCGTATCTTTAGCTTTACTGGCAGTAGCCTATATATTGTAGCCTATGGAGTGGTCTTTGGATTAGTATATGACTCTGGCCAAACTCATTCATGAGGCTAATAAGCTTTATCTGATGAGTTTGTGGTCTTAGAGTCTCAATAATGGATGACCTTAGCCTTATCACTTTAGGAGTCTTCTTATCTTATCTAAGTAATCAATACAGGTCGGCAGCAAGCACCCAATGGGTCAGGGCGGCCCATGTTGCATGAAAGCTAACTGGGTTAGATCAGCTCATATCATCAGCTCTTTCGATTTAATATGAGCGAATGTCTGAGCTCATCTTAAATCAACAACAGACTTTTGCTGATCCGAGCTACTTTGGTTGCTTCACGAATCACTCTCTTGTGTGACATGCACACGCTACGCATTCACGTGTGCGCAGAATGTCCTTATGTACCGAGCCATCATTGCGCTAGTGCGATGTTTTGCTTGCCTACGTCTATCACGCAACTCTAATAACGGCTTTATCTATGACTGTTGAGCTTCCCAAGTCTATAAAACAACGGGCCAAGGGACAATCTTCCTCACTCATTCTCACTCAGCAATCTTTCAGCAAGCTCAGAGTTTTAGCAACCTTCTTAGCAATCTTAAACTTTTTCTTTGCTTACTCCTTTATTCTCTAGTTGACTTTCCTTCAGGTATGCCCAACATCTATGTCCGCCTTAGCACCACCCAACCCCAACAATGGCCTCTAACTCAGATTCCCAGAATGAGCTTGAGACTACATCATCTAACTCGAGTAAAAGCTCCAATGATAGCACAGAAATTGGAGGATCGACGCTGTAACTCGTTAAGAGACATTCACCCGCGATTCCCCCAATCCCAGACAATCAACCTTTGTTACATAGTGTCGAACAATTAAAACACAAGACCTCTACTTTGACCCCAATCATTACACCAAAGCCTTAAACAAAGCATACACACCACTAGATGGCCACTTCATCTGCCTTTGCTAAAGGTGCCTCCCCCGCGTGTCAGGGAAAGATGTTCTTTAAAAAAAGAGCATTGAGATTGCCTAATAGAAGGTCAAATCAAAGTATTCATCACTGGCTGTAATGAAATTGAACCTTTTTTTTCATACAAGATCTCAGCCCGTATCGAAAGGGCCTGTAACCACTCTGTAAGTGAGATAGCCATCTATGAATATGCCCTGACAATTGGGCTTCGTTTCCTTATACTGGTCTTCATAGCAGATGCCTTTTCCTACTGGAAGACGTCGCCCAACCAGTAGCAACCAAACAATTGGGCTCAACTACTTGGATTCTATATCTGAGCCAAAATCTTGGGGGCCACTTTTACTATCAACCTCTTCCTGATGGCCTTCCAAATTAATGTCGGCTTGAGGGACACCTTTAGGGGAAATGTAGTCGTCTCTTGTTGACAGGCTTCTCTAGCTCCAACAAAGAATGGCATGAATGGTACATCTTTCTGAAGAGTCTCACGCAATGGAACGTGCCCACCACCTGAGGGTGCTTGAGGAAGGACATCCTTAACTCCCTATGCTTATCCCCTCTAGAAATAAAAAACTGGGAAAAGTTAAATGATGTGTGAGCCAAGCATTTCTCACTCTTCCTCTGGGACCCCTTTGAAGTTATGGAGTCCAGGCTATACTCCAATTTCATAGTCTTGTCGGACCTTGAAGCTTTGAGGGGTTGGGTCTTCTCCTTAATAGTTTATAATTATAAGTCGATGTTTACATTCTAACCATCGCTTGTTTGTTTTGTGCAGCTATGGTGAACAAGATGTTAGCCAGCGTCTAAGCCGAGCAAGGAACTGTAGAGCAAGCATCCAAGGTGGCTGGCCAAGGCAAAAAAGAAGAAAGCCCTGTATTTCATTCCCAAGCCACCAGCATCAATAGCGGCACCGACATCAGCCCCTAGGCCCTCAACGACATCCTCCACACAACAAAGAGGCCTTTTATGCCCAATTGCTCTAGAGAGAAAGAAACGTCTTCGGGACTCTTCGGATCGCCTTCCACCGAAGCTTTTGGGGAGAAGAAAAAGAAGCAGGATCAACCACCGACCCTGACCCCAATCCCCAATGCTAAACAGGCAACCTTGCCAAGGGAAAAGAAAGAAAGGTCGTTTGCACAAAGATTGAGCCTTGAAAACCCCTTCTCTATAGGTCGGTCCACCATAGAGCTGGTGTCAGGGCCTAGCAACAAGGAGCAAGAAGAATCAAGCTCCAAGCTCGTACCTTTCCCTTCCAGCTTCACAGAGTTTATCCACCTAGTCCAAGGGAATATGGTCGAGCTCTTACCCGTTAAAGACCTCGACATGGAGACCTTACTGCAGAAACTCGTGGATAGTTGCAACATGATATATCCTCCTTCTTTTCTTTGCTCAAGGTTGAGCTCGATATGGCTTTTAACATATTTTCCTTTCTGCTCGCAGATCCTGGGGCATAATGGTAGGAAGCAGGAGAATCTTACCTTCGCCAAAGCTACGCTGGGTGAGGTCATCCGCCGATCCAACATCTTTAGGTTTGACAAGCTCGAGGGATCTTGGATAACAGTAACCTCTGGAGAAGTCATTAGACTTCGTCAAGCCAAGAAGATAGCTAGAAATAAACGTGACCTGGCTTTGATCTAAAAGAAAGCTATTGAGAAGGCTCTAAAAAAGGCCCAAGCGAAGTGGGCCAAGGTAGAGGAGGAAGCCAAGAAGGTTGAAGAGTTGGAGAAATTTGTAAAGGACTTGGATAATAGGACCCTAGCCATTGAATCAGGGACAGCTACCTTATTCAATGCAAATGTTGACCTTTGAAACAAGCTGGCCAAGATAGGCGAGAGAAAGTTTACAGTTGACTAGTACAAATCCTTTGAGTATTTTGACCAAGACGCCAAGCACTATGGCCTATACTTCTTTAGCGATAGAAAGGTTCAAGAAATGGAGGAGGCCCACACCCATGCCTAGGAGAGGTCGAAGTGCTGGAATCGGATAAAGACCAACCTTCAGCTGCTCAAGGCCCCAACTCTAGAGATACCGCTTATTCTTCCTCCAAAGCTCTCACGGCCCCCTAGATCAGGCCTTTTTTTCTTTCCTTCACAATTGAACTTGTAATAGACACCTTGTACTTTATTTTTTTGAATGACAAATGCCATATCATTTTCTTAATACTCTTGTATTGTCTTTTGTTTCTATTAAGGTATTGTCCTTTTCTCCAAGCTTTAATTTCTACTTTGTTTGTAAACGTTCACTCATAGCATAATTCACTACTCCCCAACATATTAAGTCAGCAGTCATCTATTAAGTACGATAAGTAAGTAGGAGCCAAAGCTCGACTTATAGATACAAAAGCTAGAGCTCAACTGTTAGTTGTGGGAGCCCTAGCTCAACCACTAAATGTATAAGCCGGAGCTCAACTATAAAATAGGATTCTTAAGAGCCAAAGCTCACCCATGAGATAAGATAAATAGAAGCTGGAACGCAACTATTAGATGTGAGAGCCGGAGCTCAGTCGTTTGTGAGAGCCGGAGCTTCGTTGTTAAATAAAATGAATAAGAGCTGGAGCTCAACTATAAGACATAACAAATAAGTGTCAAAGATTGACCATTAAATAGAAGCCGAAACCCAACCCTTAAATAGGATAAATAGAAGTTGAAGTTCAACCCTTAAATAGGATAACTAGGAGCCGGAGCTCAACCCTTAGATAGGAGCCGAAGCTCAACTTATGAGATAAGATAAATAGTAGCCGAAGCTCAACTATTAATTAAGATAAATAGGAGCTGGAGCTCAACTATTAATTAAGATAAATAGGAGCTGGAGCTCAGCTATTAAATGTAAAAGCTGGGGCTCATTTTAAGTGCAAACTAGAGCTTATCTTTTCGTATAAGCTAGATCTTGTCTTTTAGGTGCGAGCTGAAGCTCGTCCAGCAATTATATGAAAAGTAAAAGACAAAATAGCCAAATCTTTTACGTGGTTCAGTAAAAAACGGTGACATATGTCCTCGAATGTTCTTTCACTATAACTTAGGTTTGAAGTACAAATTACAAGTTCATGACTTGCTCTTTCAATCTCTCTCTCTTTCTCTCCTTTTCTTTACGCAAATTATTTCTTCAAATGCTCCGCGTTCCAAGCATTCCTTAGTTCCTTCCCATTCAGCTCGCCCAGGCGATAGATACCTAGTTTTATTTGTTGGATGACCTTGTATAATCCCTCCCAGTTAGGAGTTAACTTGCCTACTGTCTAGTTTGAAGTAAGCCTTCCTCAGAACTAGGTCTCTCACCTTTATTTGTCTGGGTTGGTTCTTCTTCACAAAAATGTTTTACCGTCATCTCTTTCTTGGTCAATATTCTCCGACGAGCCTTTTCCCTTAATTCTTCAATTACATTTAACTCCGCTCGCCGAGCCTCATCATTGTCATCATCCACATAGGTTTTTATCCACTGGCTTTCTGACTCAATTTTTACAGGTTCCACGGCCTTTGATCCATATGTTAAACTAAATGTTGTCTTCCCAGTACCCAAGCTTGGTGTGGTTTGGTAAGCCCATAATACCTTTGGTAGGAGGTCAGCCACAACCCCTTTGCTTTCTCTAGCTTGGCCTTCAATTTCTAAACAATTGTTCTGTTTATCACCTCTACTTTGCCATTATACTGGGGATGGGCCGTAGCTACAAAACAAAGGTTGATCTTTAGCTTTTACATTTCCCCTTAAAAAATTGTGAATCAAATTGCTTCCCATGAACATTGATGATCACTCTCAGTATCTCAAACCATGTTATGATCAACCACCATATGAAGCTCCATACGACTTTCTTAATGATCTGGCTTACGGCCTCCACCTATACCCATTTGGAGAAATAATCCACTGCTATGAATAGGAACTTGCGTTAGCCTGAGCTGGGAGGTGATAGGCCAGCTATGTCAAGTCCCTATTTCGAGAATCAAACTGCCGAAATGGGCATGACCCCTAGAGAAGGCAGACGCTGATATTTCCTGTGTCTCTAACAAGCGTCACATATCCTCATTGTCTACACTGCTTATTGCTTTAATGTCAGCCTGAAGTACCCTTGCCCTATGATCTTTTGTATTAAAGCTCGAGCTCCAATTTGATTTCTAGACATTCCCTGGTGTATCTCAACTAGGATGTACTCCCCCTCCTCAGGCTCTATACACTTGAGCAATGACCCTGTGTATGACTTCTTATATAACTTTTCATCATGGACGACATACCTCATAGCCCGGGCCATGATCTGCTAAGCTTCTTCTCTATTTTCAGAGAGTTCTCCATTCCCTAAATATCTTATCAGGGGCCCCTTCCATGACTTGTCTAGCTCGGCTTGTGCCACTGTCAAGGCTTCTGGGTCGACACTAAGCTCGACGATACCATCCACTACTACTGTGTCCAAGTTGTAAATGCTGGATGCTTATCTTGATAAAGCATTAGCCATTGCATTTTCTTCTCTGGGGATGTATTTCACTTGTCCCTTCTTCACCCCCATCATCACCTCTTACGTCTTTGCCAAATATGCCTGCATTTTCTTCCCTCAAGCCTCATACTCTTTATTTATCTGCCTTGCAATTAGTTGGGAATCCATATACACCATGATAGATTGAGCCCCTAAGGCAATGGTTATGTGGAGCCCCGCATTCAGGGCCTCATACTCAACCTCATTGTTGGCTACTGAAAATTTGAACTATAAAGCATACTTGAATTGCTACCTCTCTGGTGAGTGTATAACTAACCTCCACCTTACTTACTGGTTGCTCCATTGACCCATATCTCCTATTTATCTACTGGCAGGTCATCTCTGATTGTGTATTCCACCACAAATTCAACTAATACCTGGACCTTTATCGCTGTTCTGGGCAAGTAAGTGATATCATATTGGCGTAGCTCTACTACGCACTTGAATAGTCTCTCTAAAGCTTCATGCTTTACTAGCACTTGCTTCAGTGGCAGATTGGTCATGACTCTAATGGGGTGAGCTTCGAAGTACGACTCCAATTTCCATGGTGTTATTATTAGGGCCAAAGCCATCCTCTATGTTAGCATATCTAAGCTTAGGACCTCTTAACATCTTGCCCACAAAGTACACTAGTTTTTGGGTTCGGCCTTTCTCTCTTATTAAGGCTGCTGCTACCGCCGACCCAGAACAGGCTATATACAAAAATAACAGCTCTCTCTTCTCTGGTCGGGAGAGTATTGGTGGTAAAGCTGAAATTTTCAAATCGTCGAATGTTCTCTAACATTTCTTTGTCTACCTGAATTCTTTCGGTGTTCAAAGGACCTTGAACAAGGGTGCTAACTTGTTTACCGATCCGGACATGAACCGGCTTAACGCAGCTACATTGCTTGCTAATGATTGTACTTCATTTACCAACCTAGACAGCTAAAGGTCAAGTATGGCCTAAACCTTGTCTGCGTTGGCCTCAATGCCTCTGTTCGTTAACATAAATCCTAAAAATTTCTCGACTCGAACCCCAAAGGCACATTTCTCGAGGTTTAACTTAATCTCATACCTCCTTATGGTCTAGAAAGCCTCTGCCAGGTCGTTCAGGTGCTCTAGTTCTGAATGACTCTTAACTAGTATGTCGTCTACGTATATCTCCATATTCCTTTCAATTTGGTGCTTAAGAACTTTATTGACCATTCTTTGATAAGTGGTTTCAGCATTCTTGAGCCCCATGGGCATAACTTGATAGCAATACAATTCTTGGTCGGTGATGAAGGCCGTCTTCTCCTCATCCTCCAGAGCCATCCTTATTTGATTATAACCCTCGAATGCATCTATAAAAGTGAGGATCTCAAACCCTGACGTAGCATTCACCAACTTATCTATCCTTGGCATCAAAAAGCTATCTTTCGGGCATGCCTTATTTAGATCAGTATAATCAATGCAGATCCTCCACTTTCCCCTTGGTTTCTTAACGAGCACTACATTGGTTATCCACTCTGTATTTGACCTCATCAATATGCCCCACCTCTAATAGCTTCCGTACCTTCTCCTTTATGGCCTTTCTATTTTTAGTGTCAAATCTCCTCCTTTTTTGGCATATAGGTGTGAAGGTCGGATCCACGTTACGTTTATGGCATATGACCCAAGGGTCAATTCTGGACATGTCTTTGGAAGACCATGAGAAAACGTTTTCATTTTTACAAAGAAAAATTGTCATCTTGCTTTTTTGACCTATCGACAACTCACTGCCGACCTTGGTCTTCATATCCTTTGTGGATAGCATTACTTCTTCCAGCTTCTCTGCTGGGGATCTCTTTTTGAGGCTCTCTGCCTCCACTTGGAATATTTCCCTATTCTTCTTTTGGAAAGAGTTTTCATAACATTCTTTCACTTTTAACTGATCTTCATGGATTGTGCATACCATTATATGTTAGGAACTTGAGCTTCTGGTTATAGGACGAGGCAACAACTCATAATTGATTCAGGGTCCATCTTCCTATAATACCATTATATGTCAACTTTTTCTCTACTACAATGAAGTTTATCGATATGGTTACATGATCAACCTCGTTGCCGATCTGAGTTTTGATGGTTGTAACTCCTTTTAGTGGAACCTCATTGCTATTGAAGCCTACCAAGTCATTCTTTAGTGGGGCCAACTTGTTGTAGTCTAGCTTCATTCTCTTAAATGCTTTCCAAACAGGACATCTGTTGAACTCCCCGTGTCAACCATCATTCTATGGATTCAAAAGTCCCTGACCTTGATTTTGATAAGCAAGGGGTCGTTATGCGGAGAAGAAACTCCCTGGAGGTCATTGTCAGAGAAGATAAATTCTTTTTCTCGTCTCATCCTCTTATGTTCTCTGGGCTTTCCCTGAACTCATTAACGTATAGCTGCTGAGTTGATTTACCCCCAGCTGCTAACCCCATAACGATGGTATCTATCTCCACCTGCCTTGCACCTTGTCGCTGGGGTATTCTGTTCCCCTTCTAACGTCGATTACCACGTTAGTGGCCGGCTTGATCCTGATTTCTTTGTCTTTGGTCACCTCTCCTCCTGAGGAGCTGAGAGTGATCCCAACCTGAGTTTCTCTCATGTATCTATCTCCGCATGCCTTGCACCTTGTCGCTGGGGTATTCTGTTCCCCTTCTAACGTCGATTACCACCTTAGTAGCCGGCTTGATCCTGATTTCTTTGTCTTTGGTCACCTCTCCTCCTGAAGAGCTGAGAGTGATCCCAACCTGAGTTTCTCTCATGTATCTATCTCCACCTGCCTTGTACCTTGTCGATGGGTATTCTGTTCCCCTTCCAACGTCGATTACCACCTTAGTGGCCGGCTTGATCCTGATTTCTTTGTCTTTGGTCACCTCTCCTCCTAAGGAGCTGAGAGTGATCCCAACTTGAGTTTCTCTCATTCTGAGTGGGTGGTGGAGCCAATGATGCAGACCGTCGTACTTCTTTTATTGATCTTTTACGTAGTCAATTAGAGATCTCCTTATAAACTCCTGTAAGTGCGCTCTTTCTATTAACTCTTCAATCCATTCTTTTAAATAGCCACATTCTTTGGTATCATGGTTGTGGTCATTGTGATATAAACACCATTTGCTTCGATCTCTCCATTCTGGTCGAGACCTCATGGGCGAAGGTTGCTTGAAATTCGCTCTCCCTATTAGGGTTGCTAAAAACTCTGTTCGTGGGACAAGCAAGGGCATCGATCGCTATCGACTCTTTTTCCCCAAGGGCTCAGGTTAATCATCTCTATAGGGTCGACCATCATTGTGTCTCTTCTGCTTTAGGGCCTCTCTGCAGCTTCTCTTTCTTTTTGATCGAGCCTCCTCGTTATCCTCATTATCTTTGTCTCTTCGACCAGGATGTATTTTTTCGCTCATACAAACATATTTAAGAAGCTACACAGCTTCTTCTTGGACAATGAGCCAATAAGGTCCTTGTTATTGACCCCTGGCAAGAAAGTTTATAGGGTGACATTATTATTGAGGTCATGAATTTGTAATGTAGCCTTGTTGAAATGCTTTGTGAACTCCCTTAGGGTATCATTCTTCATTTGCTTCAACCTCATCAGAACCCTAGATGTTTGCACTATTTTCTTATTATTGGATAACTGGTCAATAAACTATCATGCCAGTTGGTAGAAGCTCGATATCGATCTCGAAAGGAGTTGTACCATGCCGACGCTGCTTCTCCTAGAGTGGTTGGAAAACTCTTACATTGTGTGGCATCATTTCCAATGTAGAGAATCATCGGCTAATCGATGATGCAGATATGATCTCGGGTATCAGATGTTCCATTATAGTAGGGCAATCAAATGTTCTTTGCACTCTCTGGGACTAGTTGATCTATTATATCCCAAGTGAATAGATGAGAGCTTACGATGGGTTCAACCATACTTATCAATGAGCTTTGATCATTCGCTTCCCCATTAAGTTACACTGGCCTTCCGCCTACGATTGGTTCTACTGCCTCGTCTACTGGACTAGCTCGGCCATCAGGTTTCTTATTTCCAACACTGGATCTTAAGTGACACGATAATGGCAGGACCTTCATAGAGCCCTCTTGAACTTCTTGTGATACTTCAAGGGCCTGAGCGCCCGTAGCTATAATGGTCCCTATAGGTTAAGAAGCAGAGTTTATACCCGAGTATAATGTCTGAGGATGTGAAGCTAGTACTAGGATTATAGGTGGTTCCTAAACAAACAAAGCAAGAGTGACACTTGGTGTTGCCCCCTACATTGGCTAGAATTGCTGGCTCGGCATCGGGAACCCGACCGAGATCTGAGGCAGCAAGTAAGAAATCTGCCATAGTTGCACTCCTTAAGAGATATTAAGGTTCACCCCTAATGGCTCTCCTTGTGATGTTGCACCCCCAATGGCAGGGATCGTAGGTCGGGTCATATACATGGTAAACTAAGGCATATAGCCTTCTGGCCAGGTCAGATAAGGATTTCACATCTGAGGAAGTAGAGGATACCACAAGAAACTAGGAGGTGGTGGTTGAGTTTGATTAGCTTGCGTGGGCTTGGCTGGGCCATGCTCTCTACCTGGAGTCTCGGTCTAAGGGTGGTAGTAAGCAATTTCCTCCGTGGGCTCGAAATTGTTTGTTCTTGGGTTAGACAGGTTATGTGGTGACTCAATGGGAATAAAATTGTTTCCTACAGACAGTCGCCAACTGATAATGTGTGGATTATCAGATTTGGGGTAGACTCGACTTAAATGCTCGGAATCAGCCTAGGTTGACCTAAAAAAGAAAAGACAAAGAGTATGATATTTAAGAGACACTGGTGTGGTGTTGGCCAAAGACCCTCCGACGCTTAAGTTAGTGGGATGTCCGAGCTTAAATAATAAGGGTAGGCAAGTGTTTAGGCTAGATGTGTTGTACCTTTGGCTTTATCGATAGTAGCCTATTTATAGTAGCCTATAGAGTGGTCTTTGGATTAGTTGGGACTTTGGCCGAGCTCATCCATAAGGCTGATAAACTTTATCTGATGAGCTTGCAGTCTTAGAGTCCAAATAGAAGTCTCAATCATGGATGGCCTTAGCCTTATTGCTTTAGGAGTCTTCTTATCTTATCCAAGTAATAAATAAATTAGAACTTAATGAGATTGTTAATAATAAAGGAAAAGAAACAAATCTTGAATAATCTAGTGATGCTTTCCTAGGTAAGACGGAAATGCTTACCTACCAAAGATGGCTCATTAATATAACTCTATTAATAGTTGGAGCGTATAGGCTAGAGTCTATAACTCTTGTTGGCAGTGGAGCAAACCTTAATTGCATACAAGAAGGATTAATTCTTAATAAGTATTTTCAAAAAAATCACACATTCACTTAGTTCTGCTAATGGTGATAAAATGGTTAAGTTATAAGTTATCCAATGCTTATATCTGCAAAGGTAAGGTTTGCATACCAATTAATTTTTTACTTGTTTGTAAAATGACAAACCAAATTATATTGGGAACTCCTTTTCTTCAAAAGATTTTCCCTCTTTGAGAAATGTCAGGAGAAGGTTTTATAGAAACCTTTAAAGATAATGAAGTTCATTTCCAGTTCATAACTAAACCTATTACTAGATTTTTAAATCAAATTAGTAATTAAATTAAAGCAAAAAATAATTAGTTAAATTTTTTTTAAAATAGGAAATTTCTATCATAACTATCTATGATAGGCTATATAATCCTAAAGTACAAGACAAAATAAAAATGTTGTCAAATTAATTTTCCTTACAAATTTGTAATAATCATCCAAATGTTTTTGGGAATAGTCATACACTAGTTGTTTAGATGATCAAAAATCTACTTTCGGGTACATATTCACGTTAGCTAGAGGGGCTATGTGTCTTGGAAGAGTGCTAAGCAAAAACTTACTGCCTCTTCGACTATGCAGATAGAGTTTGTGACTTGTTATGAAGCCTCATCTCATTCTATGTGGCTCAAGAATATGATATCTGATTTGAGAATTATAAATTTTATTACTAGATCTATTGTGATAATAGATCTGCTGTTTTATTCTCAAAAAATAAGAAGAGTACTAGAGCTTGCAAGTATATGACTATCAAGTTCTTGATAATTTGAGATTTTGTCAAAAAAATGGTGGCATTTGTAGAGAACGAATTGCTACTGACAACATATTAGCTAACCTCTTTTGCAACGGTCTTAGATATATAGCCTTTGTGAAACATGATGAGAATATGAGTGCTTCACTATTGTTTGATATTATTGTCTAGTGGGAGCTTCACATTATTATATACTGTTGGATGTTCCCATTGTTTTGTTTTATTTTGCATATTGATGCAAAGACTAGACCATGTCATAACATAAAATATCTTGAATTATGTAAAAAAGAGATTGCATCCCCTTTAAATAAAAGGCCTTGTTAGACAATCACAATCTCCATGAAGTTGCATTGCATTTTATGTTATAAGCATACAAAACAGGAACAAGTTGTTCCTAGACTTATAAGTAAGTATAAATCCCCTAATTAAGTGTTAAAGTAGATTAGATATCCTATCCCTAATAAAAGATTTATTATAATGGTACATTTTTTTCAAAATTTGATTTCAAAATTACAATATTGGCAAATTTAGATTGCTAAAGCAAATAGATATAAAACTACTCTTACTAATCCTATAGGATATTTTGAATGGAATGTTATGCCATTTGATTTAAAGAATGTGCCATCAGAATTCCAACATATTATAAATGATAAATGTGTCCCTTATAGTGAATTTATTATTGTTTATATTGATGATATCCTTGTTTTTTTCTAATGATATCAAATCTCATTTTAAGCATCTTTATATATTTAAGAAAATAATAATTCAAAATGAATTAGTAATACCTGGAGATCCAAACGAAAAAAAGATTTGTTCGACTTAAACATAGTTGCAAATTTTAATAGTTTATAGAAAAAAATTGAAAAGTACACTACAATTAATAAAACTTGTCAAGTTAAGAGTATATTTTTAAAATTTTTAATTATATACACACACACACATATAGAGACACACGCACACAAAACAAAAAATTAATCAACTGCCCTGTTATTTAAAAAAAAAAAAAACCAAAATGCCGTGTGCTTAAAACTAAAAATAAATAAAATGCTATAAAAGCTAACTCTAAGTTTTGAAAACTCAAACTTAAGGCCAATAAAGTAGGGTTTACTCTATTAAGCAATTACGTTATACAAGTAATGTCATGTTAACTTCGAGTTTTAGGCTTTTTTAATTTTTAATTTTTCTCTTTTACTTCAAATTTTAGAAACTCAAACTTAGCTTTACTTCAAATTTCCAAAACTCAAACTTATCCTTCTCATTTTTTCTAATTTTTGCTGATTCCGAAATCTAGCATCTAAAATCCAAAGAAAAAAAACTAAAGGAATAAAAAAGTCCCACTTTTCAAAACTCAGATCAGAAAATTTAGTTGGCACCCTAAATTCGAAGTTAAAATTTATGACATTTTACTTTATAATTTAAAAAAATGACATTATGGACACTTTTTTTTTTATTTATTTGAAAAACAGTGCAATTAACTCATTTTCTCCCCCAACAAAAACCTTAAAATGGGAGGAGAAAAAGAAAAAGAAAGAAAAGAAAAACAAAAAAAGTACAAAACCTCCTCAGAAGCCTCGCCTCCCCATCACCTCCCCTGTCACTCCCCCCCGTCATCTCCACCGACTCCCCACCCCTCCCCACCTGAACCACTGCTTAAACACCCCAGCGACCACCCCTGACCCCCTAACTCTTCGTCTCTTTGTGTTTATTTTTGCTTTTTTCTTTTTTTTCTTTCTTTCTTTTTTTGAGAGGAAAGAGCTGCGAGCATGTTGCACAGAGAAATGAATGGTGGAGAAAAAGGAGGATTCAACAGAAACGAAGAAGTAGATGAGGAGGACGAAGACGATGAGGGGAATGGAATAAGAGGGCGCGATGCATGGGAGAGAACTTACACTGATGAGAGATCTTGGGAGTCTCTACAGGAGGATGAATCTGGACTTCTTCGCCCCCTTGACAACGCAGCCCTTCACCATGCTCAGTATCGCCGGCGCCTCCGCACGGCTACCGGTGCTACTGCTGCTCGTATTCGCAAGGGCCTTATTAGGTATCTCTACATCATCTTAGACTTTTCCAGGGTATGTATGTATCTCACTCCATGGTTGCTTATTGCCCTATCATTATTATCTTATTTCAAAGCAAAATGAATTAAATTCATGCGTGTTTTGCTTTTCTGTCGCGATATTATTCTACCCTTTAACTATTTAGTTAATGCTTTCATGATTGGATGAATAGGACTTCTTGGTTTTAGGATTACTTTAGGGTAGCTGCATTGTCGATGACAAATTCTCTAAATGGCTGTGCAAGGGAAGAAGTTTCTATTAGACATTTTCGTGCTGAAAGATCTTCCCTTTTGGATTACTTTCGGGCCTAGAGTAAGTTAATTTGGGTAATATAACTAGACTGAATTTTGGTTGAGGTAATTCTGGTGCTGCATATGTCGTTGCTTCAGGTTGCTAGGAAATTGCTTGTCAAATCGTTGCCTGTGTTGTGTGCTCTGCTGTGCGATCTTAATCTATTCACTATTGCATAGGGGGCTTCGTAATTGATTTCAGTGGTTCCATGTAGGCAGCTGCAGAGTTGGATTATAAACCAAGCCGTATGGTTGTAGTTGCAAGACAAGTGGAAGCCTTCATTAGGGAGTTCTTTGACCAGAATCCTCTGAGTCAGATTGGCCTGGTGATCTTGAAAGATGGGGTTGCTTATTGCTTAACAGATCTTGGTGGAAGTCCCGAGGCTCATATCAAAGCGATGATGGGGAAGTTGGGGTGCTCAGGTGACTCTTCTCTCCAGAATGGCTTGAATCTTGTACATGACCTTCTAAACCAAATCCCATCATATGGTCACCGAGAAGTCCTTATTTTGTATTCTGCACTTAGTACTTGTGATCCGGGCGATATAATGGAGACCATACAGAAATGCAAGAAATCTAGGATCAGGTGCTCAGTTATTGGACTCTCTGCTGAACTGTATATATGCAAATATGTCTCTCAAGAAACTGGTGGATCATATTCTGTTGCTTTTGATGAGGTGAGTTGCTCTTTGTATTGAAGTAAAATATTTCCATATAAGATGGGTTAAAGTAACTGATATTAGTAGATACATGGCTTGGAGTACCAATATTAGAAGGTGTTTGGATTGGCTTATTGAAAAGCAATTTAAAGTACTTTGGCTTTAAGCGGATTTTTTTTTTTTTTAATTTTTTACTTTAACTAGTTACGTATTTAAATAAAAGTTATAGTTATAAAAATAAGTATTTACTTGTTTGGTTAAAGTAGGTTGAAAAATAACTTATATTGTTAAAATAACTATTAAGGACATAAAAAATAGAATTTAAAAGGAAAGTACAAAAGAAAAGAGTAAATATATTTTAGTAATAAAGATAAAATGGTAAGGTTAAAATATTAAATGATTTGGTCAAACTTGTTTTTTTTATTTTTTCAAAGTGCTTAAAGCCATAAAAAGTAAAAGGTGGGGTTGGGGAGCTTTTTATTTTTTACTTAAATCCACTTAAAAAAAAAGCACTTTTCTTATTAAAACAAATGCTTCCATTAACTTAAACTGAGCTTTGAGCAAGTTTGACTAGAAAAAAAAAAAAGCCAAACTAAACACCCTCTTGGTAAAATGCATTGCTTAGACAGAAATTTGAAAAACAGTGCAAGATTGTGAAAATTCAAGTCTCTAATTCTCATTTAATGACACAGCAGGTCTTCTTGTATAATTCATCTGATGCATGTGCTTCTCTTGCAGCCTCACTTGAAGGAATTGGTGCTAGAACATGCACCTCCACCACCTGCAATAGCTGAATTTGCATCTGCAAGTTTAATCAAGATGGGTTTCCCGCAAAGAGCAGCAGAAGGTGTTATCTCCATCTGCTCATGTCACAAAGAGGCTAAAGTTGGTGGAGGCTACACTTGTCCAAGATGCAAAGCACGTGTATGTGAGCTGCCTACCGAGTGTCGTATCTGTGGTTTGACCCTTGTTTCATCTCCACATTTGGCAAGGTCATATCACCATCTATTTCCAATAACGCCGTTTGAAGATGTGTCACCTTCTGCTCTAAATAGCTCAGATAAGCTACCGAAGAACTGTTTTGGTTGCCAGCAAAGTCTTCTAGCTCAAGGTAAGTTCAATGAAAAGCAAAGTGTCTTGATTGCTTTCAGCTTTTTCCCTTTCCTTTTCCCTTTTTCGGTTCTGATGGGTGGGGGGAGGAGGGGATATGGGTCATTGCAGGGTCAGACACACAGAAAAGTATGGAGCTTATTGCCGAAAATTGAGAGGTTCATGCTTCCAGGAGAAAGATACAAGTAACATTGATCATTAGTAACAGTAGAATGTTTCTGAGCATGAGAGCTCGTGTTCATGGTCACTGACTGCTATCCATCCACCATTGGCGAATTATATAATAACACATTTGCTTGTTATTAGCAATTTGAGCCTGTTATTGTCTACTTTTTGAATTTGTGAGCAAGTCATCTGATATTCTGATAGCTTCTCTTGTCGGCACTGTCTATCATGGCAATTGTGCTGTATGATGCAAATTGTAGACGACTAGCTTTAGATATAATATAGCTTTTTACAACAAATTATTCTTTGTTGACTTACATGTGAATATGACAATCTAATGTTTGCATGAGAAACTATCTTGGAGCTAATTTCAATCTCTTTTGGGCAGGAAACATGCTTGGTTCATGTGTTACTTGTCCAAAATGCCAACAGATCTTCTGCCTTGATTGTGACATTTACATCCATGAAAGCTTGCACAATTGTCCAGGATGTGACAGCTTCCATCACTCTAAAGCAATCAGCGATATGGAAGAATGACGATATTGTTGTGCACCGTCTGTTCTCTTGATGTAGATTACTTCAATGATTCCATTCTGTTATTTATGCTCAAGGATTGATCAGTGTTTGCCAAGCAATCCTAAACAAGAGCACATACTGTTTTGCCCCAAACAGAACAAAAAGCACAAGATTACTGCAGTCAGCATGAGTGAAGCTTCACTGATACTGGACAAGACAACATTCTGGTGCAAAGTACCGTTGCGTTCCGGATGCAGCACACTTGGAAAACTAAGAAAGTAACCCATGGGTTTAGATATTTAAACGGAATTGAGCATTTGCTGTCTAGTCTTCAGACACTTGCTGCCCTATGGTGGATCTGAATCACCATCAGGATTCTATGCTATTTAACACGTTACTGTGATTATATATATTTTGTTGCTTCTTTTGATTCTCCATGTTTTACTACTTCTAAATTTTGATAATACCAGAGGAATGATGAACGGAATGACTATAACTTACGTTTGAATATCCAGGGATTGAAGGGGACCTTAGAACAGAACAACATATGAAGCTCTATAGAGCCACGAAGGCGTCGACTGGTAAACTATGGGCCCATTTGGATTAGTTTTTTGTCAAAAGCGCTTTTTTTAACAGTTTCTGAAAAGTTAATTTTTTTAGAAGTTAAAAATTTTGGCTTCTAAAAAAAGTTGTATTTGAGTTTTTTTTAGAGTTTTAATTTTTTTAGAAGCCAAATCAAATAGTTATTGCAAATTTAATGTAATTTTTTCCTAAAGAAAAGTCAATGTCTGGATATGCTTGGATAGCAACTTAAATTTTCTTCTTCTTCCCTGTCAATTTTGGGGGTAAATTTAATCATTAAGCCACTCTCTGTCATCAATGAGATAATTATTTTTTCTGTTGTGGCAAATTCTCTTTGAAGTTGATGTTGTTGTTGTCCTCCCCCTCCACCCCTACTTTTTGGTGTGTTTGTGTTTGTGCATCTATAGGTATTGAAACCTCGGCACACCTAAATATGAATCTTATCTCCCTTTCTTTTCAATATTTCCTCCATTGACATCGGCTTTGTGAATCTGAGCAAATTCTAGTCTGTGATCATGAATAAAAATAATGCAAGCAGCAGCAGCTATGGATGTGATATTGTCACGTGTTACTAAACTGACATATTCTGATGCTACTGCTGTCATGGTTACGTGCTCTCCGCTGTCGTTTTCGTATTGAAAAGAATTGTAAATGGTCTTTATGAAGAAAACATACATCTCTGTTTCCAGTTGAAGGTAAGGCTGCGGACCTTTACATGAAAACATGGGCTGTCTGCATCTCTGTTTGCACGTCTTGAAGTGGCTAAAATCAGATTGAAGGATTTCACGTGGATGGATTCAAAGTAGTGACTCTCTGCTTATAAGCTGGACTCTTCTTATTTTCTTTTTTATCTACCTGTAAGTAACTAGTAAGGTGGTTTGACCAAATCAAGAATAATTTTACCTTTTGGAAAAAGAAAGCAACATTTTCTTACTTTAATGGAAGGTATATTTAGTCATTTTAACGAACAATACTACTTATAAGCACATATTTGTCAAACACATTAGTAGCTTGTGAGTGCATTTTATCCAAAAGTTACTTAGTTTATTTGTCAATTATTTATGAGCATCAATTGCCTATAAGTAGCTTAAAGAGAAAAGCAAAGCCAAACGCCCTCTTAATTTTACGAACATGACGACTAGAAGAGAATGCTTCCTCTGCCTTTGAAAAGAACCTTGCGAAACGATCATAAAAAAATCTAGAAATTACTACTGTAAGCATCAATTACTTATAAGCAGCTTAAACGAAGTAAAGCCAAAACCCTCTCTTAATTTTACAAGCATGACAATTAGAAGAGAATGCTTCCTTTGCCTTTGAAAAGAACCTAATGAAACAACCATAAGAATTTTTAGAAACTGGGTGTATGACGCAAAATTTGAGCACATGAACCATGACCATATGGTCTATGTTTGTAAGTGAGAAAGAACCAAGAAAACTCCCTCCCTCTCTAAAATTTTTCTCTCACCTCTCTCTTACATTTTCCGTACCTTCACCTATCCCGCGCTACCATGGCCAAGAAGAAGCGTTTTTTCTTTAGCCTCTTATAGAGTCAGCACGATGGAGTTTTCTTGAACAGCTCCTCCCCAGGTAGTAGCAACTTCAATATTGAAGATGCTGAGTCGTTCCTCTAACTGCCGCTTTAAATCTTTGTGAGAAGGGTAAGTCCTAACAGACTAGAGATAGACAATAAAGGCGGCCTCTCTTGGGTTGATGTTCTGTTAGCTTTCAAGGAACAAGAAATCACTATTTTTGGCTACGTCCGTTTTGAGTGTATCCACTAAGGTAACTCCCACATTCATTTCCTCAATGGTGAGGTTGGTGAAGAATAGGTGTAACATCAACCTAGTAGTCAAGGCCCGAGTAGCTGGTCTAACCTTTTTGAGTGCAGTGTCAAGGATAATATCAAGCTTGAGTACTTCAAGCCCAGTATTGTTAATGGCAAGGTTAAAGTCTCACCACCGGAGAGTGTTAGGCAGAAAGGAACCAAATATTGGAAAAACTCTCTCGTAGGTTAGTTTCACCACAAACCCCACCAATATTCTATCAAATCCTGAACCTGGTTAACATACAATGGAAGCAATTTGGGCAGATGGAATAAGGCCCATTGATGATGGGCTCTATTTCTTCCATTTTGAAAATGCCAAAGCCTACAACAACATCGTTAAGCAACAATGGCATGTAAGTTACAAACCGTCTTCTTCTTCGTATATATGGCAGCCTGGTATTGAATTGCTAAAGTTCAAATCGATTGGGTTCTGGTAGAGGTCAAGTTGAAGAACACACAACTAGAATTTTGGACAACTAAAGGTATAGGGTATGCTGTCAGCGCTATTGGAAAGCCATTTCAACTGGATATTCCGGTGCAATCTTTGACCAAGATGAACTTTACTAGAGTTTGTGATGAAGTAAGCATATATGATGAATTATTGGACTCTTTTGAGTAAGGAATTATGAAAGAAAAGTTTGTGGACATTGGGATTGAGTATGATGGGCGCACAATAGTGTGTAAAAGACGTAACAATTTAGGCCACTTTGAAGCATTCTGCGAGGTGGAAAATCCATAGAACAAAGGGCGACCTAGTAGGAATGCAAGTAAGAGAAGGATTAGAGGAGCTTCTAAAGGCCAAAGTAGGAGAAAGGGAGCCTCTATCCCCCCTAAACCAACATTACTTGAAGCCCAAGGAGTACAAAGCAAGATGACCCAGAAGGATAAAGGAAAGTTTATTGAATCCCAGTGGATAGAGGTTGAGAAGAAGAAAGAAAGAATTTTGTCTCCTCAACTTCATACTAGAGGTAAGAGTGTTGATCCCTCAACATTGAAATTCATTTGGCATTCTTGACTGGGCAAATGAGATGATTGCGGACCAGGTACAAGAATTCATTATTGGATTAGAAAGTAGAGGCAATGGTGAACCATCTGCTAGCTCCAAAGTAGACCACCATTCACCAAACACCTCTCATGTCATTTATGTTTTCGAACTTGAGAGGCTTGAATAAGTCTAGAGACAAAGTGAGGTGGTTCATTTTTTTCGCAATATAAAGGTACAAGTGTTTGCAGTTTTTTGCAGACAAATATTTAACATATAGTGCAAATGGAATTTTGGGGAATAAGTTTGCTAAATGGAAATGCATCAACAATTATGATTGTGATCCCAATGGCCAAATTTGGATTCTCTGGACTCAAACAAGGTAGATATGCAAAAGATTGAAGGCTCTAATCAGGCAATTTTATGCCAAGTCTATCTTAAAGATTCTAATTTGCAATCCTTGACATTATCGACATATGCAAGTAACAATGAGAATAGTAGAAAGGCGTTGTAGAATCAGTTATGGTTTCGACCCATTTTGTTGTGGTGGGGATTTCAGTGAAGTGATTAATTCTTATGACAGAATTGGCTGCTCAATTTTAAGCAATGGCAGCTTGGATTTTGTTGGTTGCCTAGAGAGAAATGGCCTTGTTGAGCATCGAATCGTTGGCAAATTTTTCACATGGACAAACTATGGGGATTATGGAATTCAACGCAAGTAGGCTGGATAGAGTTCTTATTAATGGAGAGTGGCTTGTGAATTTTTTGGTGATTCAAATACCTAGATCGTCTAACCATATTCTCTTTTTCTTGATCCAACCAGGACTAAACCAAGCAAGCCGCTGTCTTTTTAACTTCTTTGAGGCTTGGCATCTTCATCTTGAGTTTTTGAATGTTGTAAGAAAGCACGAGACACACCAATTCATGGCACTCCTATGTTCAGAGTTATGATAAAGCTTAAAGCCCTTAAGAGAGCCCTTAAGGAGTTTAACAATAAATACTTTCAGGATATGCCCAAGCCTATTGAAGGCCTTAACAACAAACTTGAAGTGGTACAAGAGGCAATTTTGAGGGGCAACAGCACTACTGAGAATTTGGCTACGGAGAAAAACCTTTTGGAAGAAATTGAGCAACTTTGAAGGTTTGAGATTGATATGGAAACAAAAAGCAAAAGTTGATTGGCTTAATCACGGGAATTGTAACATTACATTCTTCTTTAAGTAAGCTAAAGGCCATGCTAGTCGCAACACCACTATAACTCTTTAATCTCTATTGGGAGAAATTCTTAACAAAGAAGATGAAATTGGGGCAGTGACTGTGCATCTTTTTTCTGAATTTACTTGGACCCACTAACTTGAATTGCCTATAAGCTAGTCTTTATCACTTGATGGAAATTGGTTAAGAAGTCTATCCAACCACGACAATAGAGTCATTGTGCAGCCCTATATCTGTAAGGGAAATCAAACATGAAATGTTTGCTATTGACTAATAAAACCTGGGTCCTAATGGTTTCTCATCTTAATTGTTTAAGACAACCTAGCATATTGTTGAGACTAGCATTATTAAAGCAATTCAACTTGTCTTTAATAATACTAACCTATTGATGAAACAAATGCAACAATTTTGGCTTTGATCCCAAAGAAATCACAACCAGCAACCATAAAATGACTTCAGGCTTATATTCTATCATACTATGATATATAAGTGTATATCCAAGATTCTTGTGAATCGACTTCAAAATCATGTTGGCAGCATTGTTTCTGATGTTTAATCGGCCTTGATTAAGGGTCAAGACATTGCAGACAATATATATATCGTGCAGGAGTTAGTTCGAGGATATGATAAAAAAAATGGTATCCTTGGTATGTGATCAAAGTGGATCTCCAAAGCGCCTATGATATGATGAGATGGGAGTTTATTTTGGCAGCATTTCAAGCATTCTACTTTGTGTTGAATTTATTTGACAGCTTATTTTGGAAAGCCTAGCAAAATGTGTGTGACCACCTATGTCTCAGTGTTGCATTAAATGGTGGTTTTCACAAGCACTTCAAAGCAACTCGGGGCTGTAGACAAGGAGACGTCCTATCCCTCCCATTTATTCACAATTGAAACGCAGGTTCTGACATGTATTTTTGAAAGTTTTGCAATTGAAGCATTACAAATTTCACCTCAAGTATAACTGCTTAAAACTCGTACATATTTGTTTCACAAATAGCTTCCTCATTTTTGCAAAGGCTAATATTGGCATAACTAAACAATCATTGTCATTAGCACGGAAAAGAGTGAGATTTTTTATGTACTTATTCGATTGGTCTTTGTGAGAACATCTTGGAAATCTTGGGCTTTAAATACGGCTCATTACCAGTTAGATACCCCAAGGTTCCTCTTATTACTAGAAGATTGGGAAGAAGGATTGTAATGATTTTATTGATCGTATCATTGTCAATGTTGATGGTTGGGCCTTTAAGTTCTTTTCTTTGCTAGTTGCAAACAACTCATCTAATCAGTTTTTACAAGTATTCATGACTATTGAGCAATAATATTCCTAAAGGCATGTAAAAGATGTTGAAAAATGGCTTGCAAAATTCCTTTGGTTTGGATCTGGGTCTAATAGAGTTGCTAGAGTAGCTTGGGATATTGTCTGTAGAACCACTGAGAAAGCTGGGTTGGTAATCAAGAGGCTCAATAAATATTTAAAGCATGCTTTGAATCTTCGTCACTTCTAGTAGCTGTTCAATAGGAATTATACAGTCAGGGTCCAATGGGTTTGGACTATGCATTGTGGCACAGAGGTATTATCGGTCTGTGATTTGCTTGGATGGTACTCACTTGGGAGGTAAGCATATCGATCATCTTCTTATTGGCAAATCATACATGAGAACAGTTAAATCTTGCCATTGGCATTTGTTGTAGTTGATGCAGAGACTAGCCCTAGCTAGAAATGGTTTCTCTGTAAGGTATGCCAACATTTTCTTGAGGGTATGCCAGAGGTTTGTGTTTTCTCTGACCAACATGCAGGCATATTGGCTATTATATCCAACGTATCAGCGAATAATGGTTTACAAGTGAAGCATTAAATTTGCTTCAGACATCTTAAGAACAATATGATGAAATGGTTCCACAACTAGCTTATCAAATGTTTATATGGTTAGCTGGCAAAGCATGTCAACTATGCAAATATTTGGTGGCCATGAAGAAAATATTATAAGTTGACCCATGCCCAAATAGAGCTGGTAGACGAGCACACAATATGTTAGGTGCCCTCGATCGACTAACATAGACCATGTGTAATGATGGAGGGTATTGCTGGGGTATGTTAATAGCTAATAGTGTGAAGTACTTCTATGGTGTTCTCTTACATGCGAGAGGCTTACCATCACTGCATTGGTAAATTACACCTTTCAGAAGCTATAAGGATACTTTTTTGGTAGGTTGACACATGCCATGGACTTGGCTATTTCATCCCAAAAAAGTCAAAGAAATGTACAAAAAGTAGGAGACATCTTCATACAGTGTGCTAGGATACGATAGACATGAAGGTTCACACAAGGTCAATCCCTTGCCAATGCACTTTAACAAAAGGCCTCACATCTAGGTGGTCAGGTTTGTAGAAAGAACATGTACTTGTGGTGAATGAGCAGCTTATCATTTGCCATGTTTGCATGCTCAAGCAGTTGCATGATATTTAGGCATACCAGCATCAAGCGTGACATCTACACAATATACAGTGCAACCATATAGGGCCACGTACTCTATTGTATTTCAGCCACTTGGACACAAATAATATTGGCCATCAAGACCAAAATGGCAATTATACCCGAACCCCTACTGGCTGCGCCAAAGAAAAAGAGAATGGGACAAAGGTCAACGCATCCCCAACAAGAGAATTGTTCCAATAGAATTGCAAAAGATTGTGAAAAATGTCATCAACCAAACCACAATGTAACCAACTGCCTCTAAAATCCAAACACGTGGAATATATGTTGTTATGATAAAGGTGTAATTTAATGTAAAATATTGTGATATAATTTATTGTAATGTAATGTAAAATTTTGTAATGTAATGCATTGTAAGTATCATATTTGTTCATATTCTATGTTTAGTTAGTTTCATCTTGTTTACAAGCTGGATTATACTACTTAATTTATAAGTACATCCTCTCATATTGTTTCTCTAATGATAAGCTTCCAAAGTGCTTCTTCTATACCTTATAATGTAATATAGTGAATAAAAGTGTCAATTGTATTTTTAATATGATCTATTCATTATAGACTTAAATAAATCCAATGTACGAGAGAAATCATAGAAGCACTATATATGTTAAATAACTACTGGTGATTGCCTATCGATTATAGGGTGATGGCTCGATCATATGGCAATTTGTGTACATTCCATGATCAATATGTATATGCTCCCGACATGATGTATGTTTGAAGAGATTTAATCAAAACTTTCTAGGGCTCCTACATTCCAGCTTTAAGGTTCAGGGTTAAGGTACATTCATGCATACATTCATCTCAAGTGGAATAGATGTTTGAAAAGATTCAATTGAAACTTCCTATTTCAATTAATTATGATGACCCAAGTGAAATTGACAAGGTATTTTCTTATATTCATGCTAATTCAATGGTAGATGCGGACTCTTAGTCTAGTAGAATTGATGATTTTGTCTCATGGAAATTCATGCATATTACACGCAAGAAGCCTACACTAGTTGCTAATAGCATGCTAATTCAATCACAAAGCTTAATAGCATAGGATAGGCCTAGAAGCAACTGTTTGAGTTGCTAATGCTTGCACTCAGGAACTCAAACAAAAAGCTCATTCTCTACCATGTTCTCATGCATTATAGATGTTCATGATCATTTGCAATTGCATTAACTGTGGTGTCTAGTGAATCTAATATGTGTTTTAAAGGATAATCCAAAAATCTAAGATGAGTAGCTTCACGAGACCCATCCTAGGATATATAAATATGGTTCATAATATAGTAACATCATAATCAATCTCTTTATTCACTTAGCATATACAAATATGGTTTATGATTACAAGTTAAACAAGAGGCACATACCAGAATAATCCAATAAGGGGGAATACTTTTTCTTATTTCCAATTTTCTATGTACACGGACTATTGTGAGAATTTTTTTCAGTTGTCAAGTCTTATCAATCACTTTTTGTTTGAGTTAGACAAGAGGCCTATACCAAAGATAGTAGTGATTGTCAATCATTTAGTTTTGAAACTACTTCTATAACTTGTTTCTTCCTTCATAACTTAACAAATGCAGATATACCATGGTTCTTAGGATAGTTGATATATGCATGAGTTTTTTCAACAATAATGCCATCTCCAAAACTTTTATTTCTTACAAAGCTTTGATTGTTGTCCCTAGAGTAACCTTCATAGAAAGATGTCAATTTTCGTTGTGATATAGGCTTTAAGGGTTTAAGGGTTCAATGTTTAAGGTTTAGGGTTTTTTATTTAAGGCTTAAGTGTTTAAGGTATAGGGTTTAGTGTATTAAGGTGTTAGGGTTTTATGGGTTTTGGGTTTAGGGTTTTAGCATTTGGGATTTGGTGTTTTAGGGTTTAAAGGTTCAAGGTTTAGGGTTTAGGGTTTAGTTATAACTAGAGTGTCTACCCGTGCGATGCACGAGTTTCGATATTTATATAATATGATATAATATTAAAAATCTATATCTATACTAATATATTTTTTCTTTCCAATTACCCTATCACTCTATTATGCCGCCGATTACAATTTCTCTTTTTTTTTCAATTTATAATTTTTGTTAATGTTCATTGTTTATAAATAACAAATAATCTTTTTTAAGATTATTGTAAAAGATAAAAAAGCTAGTATATTAGAGCCCATACTTGTAGTGTGTTTGGAATAATCTTATTTTAAAATGCTTATTCTATTGAAATTTGGAGATATCTTATAAGATTTAAGATATCTTATCACATGTACCATGCATTCTATAGTTATAAAAAATAAGATAGGATAGATTGCTTATTTCTTATAAGATAAAAAGTATGATTTTGCTTTGAATTTTCATAGGATGTATGATAAGATTTCTTAAAGTTTATAAGATGTACCCTCATTTCAATAAGATAAGCATATTAAAATAAGACTATAACAAACAGAGCATTAGTTTAGCTTTACCATGTATCATCATGTTTTTTTTTTTTTTTCCACCTAGAAACATTTCCTCCCTTAATAAATCTTTTCTCAACTAATAAATATAATTCACAAAATAAATTGAATACTACTTTAATTAGTAAAAACACCCGTGCCATATAAAATTTATTAATCTTTTACCATATACAAATTTAATCAGTATTAATTGCAATGTATTATAAATTTGATTATAATTATCTTTTACCATATATAAATTTAATCAATACTAATTATAATAAATTATAAATTTGATTTTATTAATTTTTTACAAATTTATATATGGTAAATTTACAATCAATTATAAATTTGATTATATTGAATAACACGTGGCAATTGTACATGAAAAGTAAAAAATTGTGAGAATAAATATGGTATAGTGAATTCTTTTTTAGTATATAGTATAGGTTATAGTGTTTAGGGTTAAGGGTAAGATAATATGAATAATTTGTGATTATTGAATTTTTTTACTTTGATTTGAAAAGGCACTTTATCAATAAACAACATGGACATGACTCTTCGTGATTTGGCATGAATGTAACACTTATCTCTTCTTTCATTTTATTGCTAAGATGCAGAGCTTTCCTTTTAGTTGCCTTTAATTCATAAGTACACCATCTACTATTGTTTCTATTATGAGAAGCTCCAAAATTGCTTATTCCATTCCTTGTAGGAACTATGTCTTGAGTTGCCTATAAGCAGAATTTGCTCATTTCCATTATCACTACCTTCAACTTTAATAAGAAATTGCATCTTGAGTCACCAACTAGATTCGTGCTCTCCTTCTGACTTGTATGAGACATAAGCGAATCAATTTCATCAATTCCATGTAGGGTTTAGGTTTTTTAATGATTAGGATTTGTTCTACTCCTAAGTTCCTTTTATGTCTGCTCACTCCAAGTCAAATTGATATTCTTTAGTCAAGTTCAAACTCCTTGTGATTGTGATTCTATTGGTCTTTTGGGAAGTCTTGTTGCGTAAGTCACTAGAGCCACTAAGACTACATCCAAGGAGAGAATTAATCAAATTGAAACTCCTTATGATTGTGATTCTAGTAATCTAAGTCAAATTGGCAATGTTTTAAGGTTTTATTGGTTTTGGGTTTTAGGGTTTTATGGTTTAAGGTTTTAAGGTTTTAAGAATTTTGGAGTTTTGGGTTTATGGTTTAAGTTTTAGGGTTGAAAGATTCAAGGTTTAGGGTTTAGTTTTTTAGGGTTTAAGGTTTAGGGTTTTATGGGTTGAGTCAAAACTTCCTAAGGCCCCTAATTCCTTCTTTCTCTACTATCAGAAGGAAAAAGTACAAAGATGTTCAATTAATATTCTTTGGAATCATTCAATTAATTCTTCTCTCAAGTTCCTTCTTTGTCTGCTAACCTAATTAAAATTAATATATGTGAAGTCATCCAAATTGATATTCATGCTCATTAGGTTTTAGGGTTTAAGAAAACAAAACAATTAATTCCTGTTAAGATAGTAAGTGAAAAATGAAATAAAACTACAGACAACTATTGAAAAGTAGATTAAAAACCCAAAATGAAACAAAGTTACTTTATTTACAAAGATAAACTATGATTTACAAGAAATATTATCACTCAGTTCCACCACCATGACCTCGCCCCTTTTTCTTACGACCTGGTTGCTCTAGTAGTGGCTGTTGTGGACGCTTTTCTCGAGCACGCATCTGTTGTGGCTGTGACGATAAAGGCGGTTGCTGCTGCAACTGCTGAGTTTGTGGGGCTGGCTGTTGTAGAACACCTTGTTCATTAAGTGATGGGTTAATATACTCTCTGGAGCCCATGCCAAGGACGAAGGCAGAAGGAGTTTCCTTTGAATCATGCTGCTGCTCAGCCATCTCCTGGTCCCTACCATTCTGCTGGCCCGTCCCTTGCTTATCAACACTAGGTTGGCCCGTCCCCTGCCTACCATGCTGCCGCTCAAGCATCCCTTGGTCCCTATCACTCGATTGGCCTGTCCTCTGCGTATCAACACTAGGCTGGCCCATCCTCTTCCTACCTTGCTGCCGCTCAAGCATCCCCTGGTCCCTATCACTTGGCTGGCTTATTCCCTGCCTGCCATGCTGTCGCTCTGCCATCCCCTGGTCCTCACCACTCGGTTGGCCCATCCCCTGCCCACCATGCTACTGCTCCGTCATCCCCTGCTTCCCACCACTCGACTGGCTTATCCCTTGCCTACCAAGATTTGGTTGGCCTATCCCCTGCTTACCATGCTGTCGCTTAGCCATTTGCTGTTCCTCACCACTTGGTTGGCCCGTTCCCTGCCTATTATGATGCTGCTCAGCCATTCCCTGGTTCGCAACACTCAGTTGGCCCGTCCCTTGCCTACCAACATCCGGCTGGCTCATCCCTTGCCTACCATGCTGCCTCTCGGCCATCCCTTGTTCCCCGCTACTAGGTTGGCTCGTCCCCTGTCTACCAACATTGGGTTGGCCTATCCCCTGCCAACTAACGCTTGGTTGGCTCATCCATGGCCCACTAGCATTTGTCTGGCCCATCAATTGCCCATTGAAATACTGTGGGACCACCCACTGGCCGCCAGACATAGTGGGATATGTTTGTATGTAAGCTGGCGGCGGCATGTACATCTGGGTAGGTTCATACGAGTACTGGGACGTTTGCATAGGCATCTGGTGGGAAAGAACCTCACTTCTTAGTGGTGGGATGCCTTGGCCTCTAGGGGTAAACTGTGTGTAGCCAGACGATGATCCACCAACCTCGTACGTTGAGGACGATCCCCCGTGATAACCAAAATATGCACCTTGACTCTGCATCTGTGGCGGTGGAGTATTATAATGGGAAGACGGCCGATTTTGCCAATGTTGTTGATGCGAAGTCTGTTGGGCCAGATGTTATTGTTTGGTCCGCTTGGGTTGCTGCAACTGTTGCGTCTGCTGCGGTGGCTGTTGTTGTTGAGGAGATAGATGTGGTATCTTATAATATGCTAGTAGCGCAATGAGGTTCTCATGCTGGGTGGCTTGTAGTGTCCGTTTGGCATTCTTTCGAATAACCTTCAACTCCCTCTGTAAGGCCCTCCAAAAGAAAGACCCCTAGGTGAACTGTTGCTTGATGCGCCGCAGATGGTGAAATGTATATTGTGCAAATGTCGCCTGGTCAAAACATAACACTAAATATCAAACTCACATTGTTAACTCAAGCATGGACAAGAACATTATTCTAATCACCAACTGTGTTTCATCCTCTGTCGTCTCAACATAATCAATGCCCTCATGCATACTCAGAGCGTCGATATGTAGAATTGTTACCCCACGGTACCACTGCATATATGCCTGCAAGGCTGCTGGATCTGGCACCATCTCCAAGTCAGCAGTCACAACACTATTTTGCGACTCTTCCACAAATCCTCAGCTTCTCGTAACTCGGTGTTAGTGGCCTTCTCAATTCCCTGTAGGTGTCTTGCCGAGGTTGGCGGAGCAGGAGGATCAGGAATCGCCTGTCGCATGCCGAACTGTCACATAACGCAGTCGGGACGATGCCACTCCACAATCACCCCAAATACCAGAGGGATTCTCGCCCTCCACACAGCGGATCCCAATAAACAATAATCCGGCAACTCTTTTAGCATGTAGTCGAATGGTTGCCATCTAAACTGTAATCGATATATTTTCAATGGAGTTAGTGAAATATCAACAACATGTACAATAAAGTATATATGTTAAAAAGATAACTTTATCGAACCTCATGGGGTTGCATGTCGTCAATCATGCCCCGATAAGTGACAAGTCCTTTCTCGGCCGCCCATATGAACATTTTAGGAACATCAAACGTGGCTCCTCGAGGCTTGCCAGGTAAGTCTTCATCGACCTCTGCAGCATGCCTCCTGGCGGCTATATAAGCTGCTGTAAGGGGAAGGAGCGTGGGTTTAAAGCACGTGCATCTATCCCAGACCCAAAACTGTAATGAAAAGCTATGTTATTATTAAAAAAAATGACTTTTTTAATTTGTAAAAATATGTACATGACGAAATGACTAAATTTAATACCTAAATCAGTGTAACTCCTCTGCCTATGCCAGACCTCCTACCAGTGCTGGTCTTGCATAACTCCCTATACAAAAATGCCAATGTCGCTGCACCCCAGTTGTATGTACCCACATGCTCAAACACTCGCAAATGCAACAACCAAGCTAGGTCACCCTTATTGCCACTAGTGTTTGAGAACAGGTGGCAATTAAGAAACAAAAATATCCAAAGTCGTGCCCGCTGACGCGCCTCCTGCTTACTAGGATTCTCCGGACGAGCCGCTTCTTTATATAACTGCTTCAGGTGAGGTAGATTAATTGTTCCAGCTTTCTCATCGATATGTTCCTCGCCAACATTGACGCCATATACTGCCGAAAAAGCGCAACCCACTCCTTTTTTTGGCGATTGGCCGTCTATAACGCTGGGACAAGGATACCATTAACGGACAAACCCCAATATACGGCCACATCTTGAAGGGTGATTGTGGCTTCTCCAACGGGTAAGTGAAAGGTATTCGTTTCTGGCCGCCACCTCTCAATAAATGCAATGATAAGGGTAAGATTGAGCGTATGGAAGCCGGATGCATAACACCCGTAAAAGCTAGCGAGCCGCAATGCCTCCTGAACTGATGGGTGTTCAGGCCTCTTAAATAACTCCCCATCACTCCTATAAACTCTAACTTGCCCATTTGCCTGAGAGGTTAAATTGTAGGTCCGGTGCTGCATGTAATAACGCGGAAGCCTAGCATCAATTGGCTTAGGTCTATCAGCCATAATGGATCCTACAATCAAAAAAATCAATATACTTTTAAATTAAATAATAATAATAATAATAATAATAATAATAAACCACACAAATTGAATTTATACAATAAAAATACAACATATCACATAATTTTAACAAATTAACAATGTCATCGTTAAAAAATACTAAAATACTAAAATACTAAAATCCTAAATCCATATTAAAGTAACTCTATGTAACTTAAATCCCCATTAACCATAACAACTACATAAATTTCTTAAATTATTAAAAATAAATAAATTCATATTAATAAAAAAGAGTACATAGATTTCTTAAAATCTTTAATCCTTATTAATCATCAAAATGACATAAATTTTCTTTAGTTCCTAATAATCAATAAATTCATACAACTACATAATCTTCTTTTTTTTCACAAGAAATTAGACTTTCATTCAATAACTAAACAATACATACTAAGAAATACAACAAAAAAAGTACAATCAAAACAACAAGAACAAGAAGCATCTCTAAATTTAACTAAACAAAGAAGACCCACATAACCTCATTATATAGCACGGCACACACCTTTTGCAAAACTTCCAAAAAACCAACAAAAATGGCAAAACAAAGCCACACTTTCAACAAGTGAGATGAGAGTTCACCATCCCGAACAATAAAAGCTTGGGCAAAAAACTGACTAAACCAGCCCTAAAGCAAATAACAAAGTCACATATAATCATTAAACTACAAAAATTTCTTAAAATCTTAAGAATTAATAATTTCATATTATTTAATAAAACTATATAAATTTCTTAAATTTCTCCCTATTAATTAATAAAATGACATAAATTTCTTCATTTCCTAATAATCAATAAATTCATACTAATAAAAAGAACTACATAACTTCCTAAAAATTCAAAATTACTATTAATTTAAAACTATATAAATTTCTTAAATTCCAACATCCCTATTAATAATTAAAATGACATAAATTTCTTCATTTCCTAATAACTAATATAAAAAATACATAATTTCCTAGAAACTCAAAATTACTATTAATCTTAAAACTACATAAATTTCTAAAAATCTTAAAAATCAATAAATTCATATTATTTGGTAAAACTAAATAAGTTTCTTAAAATCCTAAATCCCTATTAATTATTAAAATGACATAAATTTCTTCAATACTAATAATCAATAAATTCATAATAATAAAAAATCCTAAATCCCTATTAATTATTAAAATGACATAAATTTCTTCAATTGCTAATAATCAATAAATTCATAATAATAAAAAGAACTACATAATTTCCTAAAAATTCAAATTTACTATTAATAATAAAACTACATAAATTTCTTCAAATCTAAAAATGAACATATTCATATTAATTTTTAAAAAAAACTGCTCAAATTTTCTTAAATCTTAAATTCCTATTAATCATATTACTACATAAATTTCTTAAAATCCTAAATTCTTATTTATCATAAAAACTGCATAAATTTCTGAAAATCCTAAATTCTTATTAATCATAAAAACTGCAACTAATAACACCAAAAAAAATAACATAACTTTAAAAATAAAAAAAAACTCATAACAAAATAACAAACCGACAATGTAACATACCAAAAAAAACATCTAGAGAACAGTTTATATTACAACAAATTAAACATAACTAAGAAAGAACATACAACATAACTAGAAATTAGCATAATAATTAGAAAAAAAAAAACTTGTATCAAAACAACAAAATAACAATATAACATATCAGAATTTCATCATCTAAAGAACAGTAAGCAACAATATAAAAATATTACAACAAATTAAACATAACTTAAAAAAAAAACATATAACATAATTAGAAATTAATATAATAATTTTAAAAAAAAAAAAAGAACTTACAAAATATAGGCAGATTTCTGGGGTTGAGGCTGGTTTCATAAGAGAGGGTTTGGGGGAGGGAGCAAAGTTTCGTAGTGGGTAGTGAGGAAATGAGAAAGGTGTGTGGAGTGGGCTGATGATGGGTGTTAAATAGCCTGCCATGATCGGATTCTGGGAACCCGTTCGGCATTTCACATACCGAATGGGGCCTGTGGGGGAATCTCTAAACAGTTCAAATTTTGAAAAACACGAAGGCGTGCAGCTTTTTGTGTGGCTTCGGGTTTCGAGAACTGAAAACTCCGAACCCGTTTGTCTCAGAAGCCATTTGGCTTTACTTATTTTTAGCTTTTAAGTACGAAATAGTAAGAAGTATGCAAGCGGGTGATTTTTTTTTAAGTATCTATAAATACTAAAATAGGCTAAGCCAAACACCCTCTTTCGTTGCGATTTTATTCCATCCTCAACTAGTTAGTTAACGCTTTCATGATTGGATAAAATAGAACTTTCTGGTTTTAGGAATTAGTCGTGTGAAATTTTTGAGATGGCTTGTGTAAACTTCGTACATTGTGGATGACAAATTTTCTGATTGGCTCTGCAAGGGAAGAAGTTCCTATTAGGCATTTTGGTGCTCAAGGGTCTCCCTTTTTGGATTGTTTTCGGGTCAATAATAAGTGAATTTGCGTAATATAAGTAGAAAAAGATTTGGTTTGAGTCAGAAGCACTTTGCTTAGCATGTCTTGTAATACATGAGGTAATTCTACTATAAATAGCTCATAGAAGCTACCGAATAAGGTAAATTCAACCGAAGAGCAAAGTGCCTTGATTGTTTTCAGCTTTTTCCCTTTCCTTTTTCGGTTCTGGTGGGTGGGGAGAGGAGGGGTTCTGGGTCATTGCAGGGTCAAACACACACAAAACTATGGAGCTTATTGCCGAAAATTGAGGGGTGCATACTTAAGAATGATACAAGTGACAGTAGAATGTTTCTGAATGTGAGAGCTCGTTTTCATGATCACTGAGTCTCTCATTGTCTACTGTTTGAATTTGCGCGCAAGTCATCTGATATTTTTTTTTTTTTTTGTAAAAGGAGGTTAACCCCTTTCCCACCTGACCAGAGGCCTTATGACCAAGTGGGATGTTAAACAGGGATGTGCATGAGTGGCAGCCCTGCCAAGAAGAGGACCAACGGGTTTCGAAATCCAGAATGCTTCACAATATTTCAGAGCAGATCACGCACACGGCTCGAACGCGTTGTCACTCACCTATGCCCTTGGGGGCCAAGTCATCTGATATTCGTATTAGCTTATCTTGTTGGCACTATCTGCCATGGGAATATTGTGCTGTATGATGCAAATTGTAGACATCTAGCTTTATATATAATATAGCTTTTTACAACAACAAAATGTTCTTTATTGACTTACATGTGAAGTCTGACAATCTAATCTTTGAATGAGGAACTTTCTTGGAGCTAATATTAATCTCTTTCCAGCAGGAAACATGCTTGGTTCTTGTGTTACTTGTGCAAAATGCAAATAGATCTTCTGCCTTGATTGTGACCAGTTACATCCGTGAAAGCTTGCACAATTGTCCAGGGAATGCGAGCTTCCATCACTCTAAAGCAATCGGCGGCGATGTGGAAGAACGAAGATATTGCCGTGCACCGTCTGTTTTCTTGATGGAGATTGCTTCAATCACTACTCCATTCCGTTATTTGTGCTCAAGGATTGATCAGTGTTTGCCAAGCAATCCTAAACGAGAACGCTTACTGTTTAGCCCTGAACAGAAGTAAAAGCACAAGATTACTGCAATCAGCATGAGTGAAGCTTCACTGATACAGGACAAGACAACATTCTGGCACTTGGAAAACTAAGGAAGTAACCCATGGGTTTAGATATTTAATCGGAATTGAGGATTTGCTACCTAGTCTTCGGACAAATGCTGTGCTATGGTGGACCTGAATCACCATCAGGATCCTAGGCTCTTAAAAAGTTTTACTGTGATTATATACATGTTGTTGCTCGTTTTGGATTCTCCATGTTTTACTTCTAAATTATGATAATACTAGAGGAATGATGAATGGAATGATTACAACTTACGTTTGGATCTCCAGGAATTGTTGGGGATCTTAGAACCTTAACTTGTACCGACATACGAAGCTCAACAAAGCCATGAAGGCGTCGACCGGTAAACTATATCCGCAGATACTTGGCTAGCAGCTTAAATTTTCTTCTTCCTGCTCGGTCTCGGGGGTAAAATCTAATCGCTAAGCCACTCTCTTTCATTAATGATGGGCTTTTTTTTTTTTTGTCACGAATTCTCTTTGAAGTTGATTCTTTTTTATGTCTATAGTTAGTTATTCAGGACCTTTGCCCTCTCCCTTCTCAGTATTTCCTCCACTGACATCAGCTTTGTAAATCTGACCAAATTCTAGTCTGAGGCCAGTGGAAGAGGCAGCAAATGATTGCGATATTGTCACGTCGTCAAATTGGCGCCTGCCGATGGTAATGCTACTGCTGTCACGGGTATGTGTTGTCGTCATCGTTTTCATATTGGAAAGACTTTGTCAATGGCCAGAGCAGGTACCAAGTTTAATATGGTGTTGGAGGCTTTACAGTCTTCGAGGAAAACTTGCATCTGTGTTTTTCCAAGTGAAGATGGGTTGCCAAACTTCAACTGCAAACATGGGCTATCTGCATCTCTGTTTGCCCCTCTTGAAGTGGCTAAAATGAGATTCAAGGATTTCACATGGATGGATTCAATGTAGCACCTCTCCATCTCATCCAATCAACAATTAGCTGTCGCACTTGTGTATGTGATGCCAAAGAGATATTGGTGACTTCATATACAAGTCTACCCTTAAATTGACCCACATATGGCAACAGTAGTCCGCTTCGTCCTGCCCCAGCCCCCATGGGGCAGGGCAAGTTTTTGCGGAAAAAAACCCAAGGTGGGGCGGGGTGGGGTTATCCCTCCTACCACGCTTCACTGGGTCCCCAATTCTGCCCCATGGAAAATCATATTTTCCAACAGCCACTTAGTTAACTTAATGAACAAGAATCTTGCAAAAGAACAAAACCAAGTCCCTCTATGACAACATAGAATAGAGTTACTGGTAAGATCCCTTGCAGATACGCATCATGTGCAGGTTAAATTACAAGCTCGAGATTGCTATTTCTACCTGCATGGCGCTAGGTTAAAGTGCTCAGAATACGTAGATCTGGCACCCAATCCAGCCTAGCATCCAGAAAACTAGTCAAATGACGCATCACCACAAACCCTAGTTTGACTTCCTGCAAAAGTTCATTGCTAGCTGTCAACTTCTCCACGAAGGTGATGCTATCCTCTGGCAAAGCCAACCGGTTTGACCGATGGGGAGCACCATTGACCTTCTACGATAAAAGGTGCAACAAATCAATCAAACCAAAGACATTAAGTCAACCAAAGGCAAAGGATAACAGGAGGAATCATATCAAAAAGACCACTTGAATCATTTCGAACATATAAGATTTCAGGGTCAAAGCACCACCTAAATTCAATCAATAAAAGATATTTCACATGTAACTAACTATAATCTATTTGGTTGAGTGAAACTTTACAGGCTATTTGATTGTCATAAATGAGCAACAAAATGGGAAGCTTGATGTTACTACGACTTCCCAGCATAATACCAATTGATGCTTGCCCATCTCAGGATCGAACAGTAAATGTTTAATGTACAATTTGCTGGAAAGAGGCCTGCAAGTCTTCCTCGAGAACATACAATGAAAAAAAAGAATATATGCTTAAACCTGTTGGAGAAGACAAAAGGACGGGAAATTACTAATGTGATTCACAGGAAATCAAAAGCACTAAATTTCAATTAAAAGTTACAACGCAAAAGCTCACCAATCAATAGAAACTCCTGTGGTGTCAGCACAATCATCAAGAAGACAAATTCTTGTTAAATTTCCATTATGTGCCTACTCGTATCTGAAAACTATATTTTGCAGCAAAAGTCTCTTGGCCTCTGTCATTTACAAAAACAAATTGATTATGGAAGTAAAAATCGTCTCGCATCTTCTGGTCGATATCTTCATCAAGCAGGAGGGAAGCAGGTATACTCCAAGCAACTATCCACATAGCCAAAATTTTTCCTCCAGTGCGGTCCATCACTTCACTCGGAGTCTGAATCTATAGATAGATACAACCTCGGTCTTACAGAACGTCGTTGACGAGGAAATGAGAAAGGACTATCTGACCTCTCCCTACTTGTCTTAACAGATCTATTATCATTCATACCAAGAAGTAAAGAAGCTGCAGGAAAAGGAGGGACAAGAACTTGAGTCCTAAAAATCGCACAAAGCATATCTGGAAACTGGCTAGACACGGAAAGGATTGCAGAACAGAATCCCAATTGAAAATTTGAATGCTGTAAAAGCTGGAAATAAAGTAGAATGGCAAAAACAAAATTTAAAAATAATCCAACAAAATATGTTTGTCATTCAATAAAAGCTCAAAATATTCTTGCGAGAAAAAGATGTAATTTCCTACAGTTAAAAATTGTATAGATAGAAAAGGAGGTAAAATAGCCATGCATAACCCCTACGACAACAGGGATAAAATCTCAGCGACTGCATGTGGTTAAGCAAAAATGGAATCAAATACATAAGCACGTACCAGTATCAGCTAATGAATCCAAGGCACTTCCTTTAGATTGCAATTGGTGTCCTGAGTTTAACCCATTTAAGGCTGCGGGGTCACCTTGACCTCCTACACCACTACCTCCACCAAGCCTAAGAGAAATCCAATCCTCAGTGTGAACACCATTTGACATATCTGCTTGATTTGTCAAGTCAGCAGGCGCTGATAAATCTGATGGCGTAGTAGGCAGAAATATTTGAAGCGACGGGTCACTACCACCAAATGCCAAGGGGTTATCAACTAAACCATCAGTCATATCAGCATTAGCGTGTTCAGCTGAAGAGCCAGGGGCAAAAGCAGCTGACCCCATGGCAGGCTCTGTAGTCATTGTGTACCCGTTCATTGATGTGGGGCAATTAATGGAACTATGCCGCTCATCAACCAAAGCATCTGATACATCTGCATCAGAACTAAATAACTGGAAACCTGGCCCTCCCTGACTATTGGAAGGCAAAGACCACATACTCATTCCAAAATCATCATCGGTGGTATTGAAAAGACCAAGACAAGAACTTCTTGGTGGACCAATGGCAGGATCTTCATGATAAGAATCAGGAACTCCACGTGAAGGAACTGAAAATGGGAGTCCGGTGCCATCACTATTATTCTTGTAGAGAGCTTCATTAGAAGTAACTGGCTCATTTTCTTCGTCTGAATCACTCAGGACAATAACTTCAGCCCCTCCTGGAGGTCCAGATGGATTCCGATCAACAAATACACATGCCGGTTCCATGTGCAGAGAAATGGAATCAAGCTCAACCCCATTGTTGGCAGAGAAATCGATGTTCCCACCACCATCTTGGTTAACACTGGGGTCTTCGCCATCTTTGCCACTTCCAGTAGCACTGCTGCTCATGGGAATAATATTCTGGCAATGGTTTTCAAAATCATCCTGTAGTATATTACCAGGGAGGAACTTTTGTGTATCATCAGGTTGTCTAATTTCCCAGAAACCATTATGATTTTTCTTCATTCCAAGTTTCAAGCCAGCATGACCTTCAGAACCACCTTCCTGTTTAATCTGCCTAAGAAGTTCTGGCTTGGGTTTAGATTCTCCTTCTGTCGGGAGACAGAGACTACCATCAGGCAAGTGCCAAAGCCCAAGCTCTCCAAGGCTCCTACGATCACCTTCTGCTTTTGCACGCCAAGAACCATCAGGCTTCACCTCAATCTCTGTCACATCTTCTCCACAGTTTTGAAGCTATATAACAAGATTAGTAGCACAGTTAACGAATGCGAATAATCAAAGACTATAACATGAATGGATAACTAGGAATACCTTCGACGTAATTCGATTGAAATAGGGGTCTATAATGATATTTTCCAGAGCATAGTTCTTGAGACAAATGGGGCATTGCCACTGCAATCACAACATTCACTAATAAATACAAGCCGCTAAAGTAAACAAATGGTTGATTTTAATCTAAGGCAACAAACATATTCATGATTCATGAACATCATAAACACCCACCTTCCTAGACCGCTGGTTCATCTCCAAAAAAACCTGAAGATCAAAGCAGCCCATATGTACGCAAGGTTTAAATCTTCCAGCTACCTTCATTCTTGAACCACTCATCTGGAGTATGCACGCACAAGCATAAGAACCCAACTAAGAACCCAACTAATACGCAAGTGAACAATTACCAGTCCATAAAGATACATTCAACAACTTTTTGTATACATGTTTCTCCAGAAGATATTGAGGAACTGCATGTGTGCGTGTGTGTGTATATATATCATATAGATCCTCATGTGACACAGAATTAAGTATAAAAAGTTCTCGTCTAATACAAAATAAAAACCAAATTAGATATGTAATCCTACTCATACTCGTAGTGCTTTCCTCGGTGCATTAGTCAAATAGGTATAATAGTTTAGAGCAATCTATGTTGCACATACATACATTTTCCTCTTAAAAGATTTGGATCCTTTCATTTGTCATATGAAATATATCACACATTTTTGTCACAGCCATATCTAGCACTTGCAGGTTATGCACAAACGAGAAGCTAATTGAACTGAAAGGACTAAATATTACAAATACAGCCCTAAGGATGTGTCTCCATAAATCTGACAAGTACATTTAGAGAAAGAGTAAAAGATATTAAAATACAGCAGAAATGCTGATCAAGCAATTGCTTGCCAGATAAGATATATATTCTCAGAATTTTCCATAGGCACATTATTCAAGTAGTTCGAAAAGAATTCCATGCCACACAAGAACATTTTAAGAGCCATGATGAACTGAATGCAGACACTGTGTACACATCAAAACAGAAAATTCACCCATTCTCGAAGTTGGTAAGATGCTGTCTGCAGGTGCAATAATATTGCAAAATCATAGAACCCAAAAGAAAGATTTAATTCATGACTCAACTGATTTGAAAAATTAAATATGCAAATTTTAAGATGGCTTACAGGGCAACGCAGATTGACAGAAATAGAATCAGCAACAAGTTCTAAATCGCTGTCACTATCAGCATTTTCTGTGGCAGCACCACCACCACCAACACAGCGACGAACCCGAGCAAGTGCATCCTCAAACCGCTCGCCCTCAGCCTCCTTGGGGATCATGCTCAGAATCTGAAATATAAAGTTAATGTATTGTGAGATCTAAGAGGATAAAGCTAAAAAAAAAAAAAATTACCTATATACTCCAATTTAATCACATAAATTAGTATTTAAATTCCCTAATAGTGAAACAAGATTGTTACTACCCTATGTCTAACCAACCAAAAGGAAACACTAAGAAGAAAAAGTAATAAAAAGATTTAATGTAAAGACAACAGCATGAAGAGAAAAGAAGGCTGATTGACATTGACGAAAAATTTTGGTTATAGACTTCACAAGTGCGGCTGCAACACTTCACATCAAACAGCAGGGTGCATTTACGTATAAATTTTTTATATAAATTAAAAAAATTAGTTACGAAAATATATAATAATGAAAACTTAATACTCATAAGAAACATAAATAAATAATTAAAATAAATAATATATATTTTTAATTGTCCTTCATATCTCAAAATAAGTGAATATTCAACTTACTGCCAATATGATAAAATATATCTCATGTGCAAGTGACCAAGCAATGATTTATTGTGCTATTTCCTTTTTTTTCTCTCCTTTCTCTTTTCTTTTTCTGTCTATTTTTATTTATTGTTTTACTTCCTTGCTTTTTCGTGGTACAGCAGATCATACAAATTCATTTTTTTTCTTTTTTGGTTCCAAATTTATCTTTTATTCTCTTGGTAAAAAATCAAAAAAGATAATGATAATACCATTGTCACGACAACGAGGGGTGCATCCTTGTCATGAGGCGGTGCATTTTTGTCACAAAGGGATGCACTTCATCTATGAATCCAGGAGATGCACAAGCACCCCCAGGAGATATGTTGCTCCGCCACTAATGCCAAAGGTCTCAAAGTTAGTTTATACACCACCCACTCCGACTAGTATATGTTAGTTACCTTTATACACCACCCACTCCGACTAGTCTATGTTAGTTACCCCTTTAGTATCTAACAATCCAAATTTCACAACAGATCTGTAGGTTACGTTTTACTATCTCCTCAAAATTAATTAACTCCTCCATTAATAACTGATACCAGTAAACTATAGCAGGAATACAACTACAGTAGACTATAATTGGAAAGAAGAAAATAATCTCATTTCTACTGTCTTATCTGTAAGCACTACTTAGAAATATGGCAGCAACTCGGAAAGGTAAACGTTACTGTACTTTCCAAGTTATAACTGAAAGCAGTGAACTATTGTTGGAAAGAGACAGTAAACCATATTTGGAAAGACAAAAATAATCTCATTTATTCTGTGTCATCTGGCACTATTTAGAAGTATGATGGCGATTCAAAAAGGTAATATGTCCTCAGATAAACACGTACCCCCAAACCATCTAGTCATAACTTCTGCTCACCTTCAATTTTCTTACTTTCATATGCTCATAAGAGTTTCCTCTCTTTCTTTTATCCTTTTTTTCAAGGAAAAATAAATTCTAGTCCTAGAACAAGCTACACAACCCTGTTCTTAAACCCAGAGGTGGAGCATCATGGGGCTAGGAGGCAGACTCATCCTTGGTAGAAGTAAATCAATTACATACTTGAAAGGTGACCTTCCTCCACTGGGGGAAGTTCAAATCAAAATTTTTTCATTTAATACTGAATTTTCTAATGGAGGCTAATGTTTCAGTTGACAATTGTAAGAAAAGGAAAGGGAGAAAATCAGGATCTTTAATATTCATTACAAAAGAAATTGATGGTGAACCAAGTTATTCATAATAGTCTACAACAAAGAATAGGAAGGCAAGGGATTAGGAACTGAATAATCAAATAGCTAAATAATAATAAAAAAGAAGAAAAGACTAAACCTTTAAAATGGTTTCAGAAATTTTTTTACTAGAACCACGAAACATAAAAACTTGCCTTTATCTTGTAAAAGGAAAATGGTAAATTAATTATTACTTCTTTCCCCGATTACAAATTGAATAGAGATAATTGAACAGCCAATTTTACTATTTGAAGAAAAGCACCTTCACTTTTATGATAAACTTTCTGTTGGCACTGTCATAATTTATACTTATGAGATTCAGTTCTGCACCTTCAGGAAATAATTACTGCCGATATTTTAGGAATTAGATTACAATGTGCCTATAATATGAATATAAGAAAGAGGTTTTGAATGTCCTAAGCCAACCGCCAGACATTGCTTTGCAAAATCATTCACTCCTTGCTGAAATTGTACATCATGCGGTTAGATCTTGTGCGCACGCCCCCCCCCCCCAAAATAAAAAACGCACCCCCAAAAAAGTACATATTCCAAGCTTTGCACCGCCACTACCCAGCCCTTTTGAAGTGAGAGACATACAAAGAGACAACTATGACCTCTTTTTCCTTTTTCACTGATTTGGGCAGGATAAATACTTTTGAGCCCATCTATCATGTGATAATTAAAAAAGATAAACGACAAAGCTAAAGTAACTTTAGAGACCAATTTCTTACAAGGCAAATAAAGAATACAAAAGCTCAAATATCCATAAAGCAGATGATCTTTACTTGTTGAACAGTACGCCGCTTGACAATTCTGACTCCCAGACAGAACACACGACCATCACATCCTGTTAAGGAAATCTTATTATTTCCGTCTCTGGTGCATGGAGTGATCTGACAAAACAAGAAAATGCAACTAATAAATACATTCAAGACGGTCAAATTTCTTGTTTTACAACAAATTTGTTGCAAAATAAGTATAATAATCATCACAGTCTGAAAACCAACACCCTTTCCTTTTTTCTTTAGGTTTTAGTATAATGATTACAACAGTCACCCGCACCCACCCAGAAAAAGGACAAAAGAACCCTATTATCTCTCCTGCTTCTGAGATGAAAAAAAAGGGAAGTCCTAGTAAGAGTTTGCAGAATAAGTTCAAAAACAACCAGCAGAAAGAGTTGGCAGGACGCAGTAAACTCACAATAGGCCCATCATCTCGACCATTAGCACCTAGCAATTGCGAGCCAGGTCTGTTTATTGCACGTAAAGGAACACCTGTCAGGCGACAAGCAAATCAGGTTATGAAGGCGAACAAATGTACTTCAGTGAAAAGAAAAGTTTTATGGAAATAATCCAAGTGAATATGATTAAACTCAGAAAGATTAATAGGGAAACATCTACACTCAAGATGAAACAAAAGTATTGTCCTAGCATAAGTTCTAAATAGGCAAAAACTAGTCAAATTATACATTAATGAGATGTTAGAGAGAACCAAACTGCTTGAGAAAGCAAATTACTCGCAATTGGCACATAGCTTTATGAGTATGAACATGGAAGACATACCATTAACCTGTAGGTCTGCGTATTGTGGCCAGTGCATCCTAAAAGGTACCTTATCATTAAGAAGCATGCACCAAGCCTAACAAGATAACACAAAGAGTAATCAACAACTATATACAGCTAGCTGTAGAACTACTTACTACTCTATTCTGACATTTAGGATGCAGTAAAATTGACCAACCTGCAAATCATACTCTTGCTTCAACAACAAATCCTTATCAGCTCTTGTGAGTTGAAAGTTCTTCTCCACACCCAGCACAGGATTTGTGCTGGAAATAATTTTAAAACAGTGTTATGAAATGAGGAATGATGCAGGAACCCATACCAACATCCAGAAGAATTGATATAACTTGGACAAACTGAGCAGCCAGAGTCGAGGGGAAGAAACAAACCATAACCCTTCAGCTACTTCCAAGGAAAAAATATATGAAGTCCAACCACATATCAAGAACAACTGACACTCCTACCCGTTCATAGGGATAGACAAAGAAAGGTTCTGCTGAAGAATGCTTATCATAGAACACAATCCCAACAAAGAGATATACACAAGACTATATTTCTTTTAACCTAAATTTGCATACGTATTTTTTTTCCTTAAACAAGCAGGCCAGGTTCTCTTTCATCTGGATCAGATAAAAGAATTTTGTATAAACAGTACAAAGATTAGGCACAAGCTTACACATCCAGGACTATATCGCAGAAAAGATTCACTAACCAGTGAAAAGAAGAAAACACCTCCAAAAGAGATGAACCGGGAGAGAGCAGAGTGCGGGAGTTCAGGTTGCACACTGCTAATCTCTGCTCCTCGAGAACAACAGAAAGTATTATTTGGTTCTCATCCAATTCCAAGTAGATCATATATGAATCTTTCATAAAATTGTTAATACATGATACATAATAGTTTTTACCAGATATGATAGTTCGCCATTTGTTTTCCAACCATCAAAACCATTTTCTATAGTTTAATCAGAAAAAGAACAATTCTAGCGACTTTCAATATTGAACAGAGATGATACTTTGAAGTCCATTGATGATAAAACTTGCAAACAGCAAGGACAATGTTAAAAGTTGTACTCAATGGCTAGTACAAATGGAGTGTTTAATTTACCATATGAAGTAGAGGGTAAAATGTATATATCTATAAGCACAATCTTCATCACACATGAGCTTATATCCATATGATTATAGACCGTCAATGCAACTCAATGTACAACCTCTAGACAAGTAACTAATGTACAACTTCATACCAACATTGATCTTCACCATATCTATAAACAGATTAAAAACAATAAAACAGCATACACTAAATGGACTAGAAGATCAAAACAGGGCAGTCAATAATCAGCAATTACAACAAAAGTTTAATCACTCACCCATCTGTAGGAATGTTTGTAATCGATAACTTCACAGGATACAGAGGATTTGCAATTGTCACCCAGAAACTGCAAAGGAAAAATGGGAAGTGTAAAAACATGCACGCTTCTGCATGAAGTTCAATAATGAACAAAATGCAGGGAAGCCTAAAACAGTCTGAGCATTCAAACAAACTACAAGGAACCAGAAAACAATGTCTCAGCCAGTAAAATAAAAACAAAGTTCATCACAATCTCTTCAATTTCACCTCTCATACAAGGCTCAGATTTTGTCAACCACAACCCAATTTCAAATTCAGCATGACTAAAAATAAACAATGACCATGTGAATTAGCGCTTCAGCCAGTACCAGATGAATCAGAAGAGGTGACCATATGAAAGACGACATACCAGCATCAGAAAATAGATAAAAGGAGACGTCTCTAACAAAAATAGTTATTTCAAGAGGACGACACCTCACACAAAGAGACATGAAAAATGAAATAGTACAACTAATCAAAGGCCAACAAAGTTGGAAGAAGTTCTAACTATGAGACAACACTAATGAGAATAAGCCTAATCCTTCATAAACAATCAATATGTGAGAGCTGGAATACTATTCCAATTCCTTTGCTTTCTTATTGGTCAAATCAACCCCACCCCCCACCACCACCACCACCTCCAAACAACCACCCCGAAAAAACCCAGCTCCTCCATAGAAGTAATTGAAGCATGCAGAGAAAGGAAAATCAGAAAACAAAATGCATAGCCTTCTATCTTATCCAATTCCACAAAAGAAATCCCCAAAAGGAGAGCTCAACAGCTGGTAATCCAACCATGGGCCTGCACCATCCCCGATCCTCGTGTACTCAAAAGAAACCATAAAATTGAAAGCACAGGGGTGTAAATTAACAAGCAGGTCACTTACGGATCAGCCCGACAAAGTCTACAAAGCTCACAGTAAAAGACTTCCGGAGGAACTGGCAGAATACCATCCATAGGTTTTTCTGGGATAATAACGCAGTTGATATGCTGCCACACATGGCATCTTGGATCTTCACACTGCAAACAAACATTAACAATGTGTCATTGAAGAATTCAAGAACTGAGCTAACAGGAAAAAAAAAATCATATGAAATAAACATCACGAAATTCAAGAAAGCATTTAGATGCTCAAAGATGGGTTATAATACATGCAACAAGAAACAAAGCAGATAAACATTAAAAAATTTATTCCAATTGAATCTCTTTAAGAAGATATTTTTCCAGTCACTGAGCATGTAGTCTATTACTCTATGAATACAGGATTTTACAGCCTTGATTTCTTTTGGTTTCTTAACGTTTTAATCTAGGAGGAAGAAAGGAAAATAACATAATCACAGAGTCATATGAAAACTACTACCACGTGTCTGACCTTGATCATGGATTCAGTGGCCAATGTGCTTCCACAAGTACACCGAATCTTTTCCATTTGATAAGAATCTTCAACTTCTTCTTTAGACTTCATGTTATTGCTGTCTGACAGAGCTTGTGACTTCGATGCTAAATCGGTTGCCCCAGAAACCTGCATCTTCCTGGAGGATATCATGAACATCAAAAAATCATATAACATGTAAAGAAGCAGGGAATACTTCATAACTAACTTTGGTAATGCAATGGTTGAAACAGGACTATTTTCTATTACCCCGAGGCAGTTGTAGTAATGATAATCATACAGTAACAGAACAAAATCAGAGGATAAATAAAGTCACCAAAAGCTTTAACAATTATGTCTTGCAGCAGATACAGCAATCGAATGACACACCTGTAAATGTCATCAACTAATTTTGCTACATCTTCTTTCCCAACAGCATTTTTCTTAGCCCACATTCCTGAAACTGCGCCCATTTATAAATCACAATTCAGTGACATCAAGTAACAGAAGAAAGATGCCAACATCTTCAGATTGACTTCTAACTGGAAAGAAATAAAAAGAACAAAAAGAAACACAAACTATCCATAAGCAAAAGACCCAAGATAAGATGCACAGAAACAAACACAAAGCAAGCTAAACAAGAAATTTGAAAGTGGACCACCATTTAGACATTACCATAAGGGACATCCCCGCTATGCAAAATCAGACCATGTCTAATTGCTGGCCACAATCAGCCACATGGAATAATACCCCACACTTGAGGTTATGAACTCAAGGCAGGACAAAAAGTACCAGTGAACAAAGAGATCAAGATATGAAGGCTCTCTACAAGCTTCGGCCAATCTAAAGGAAAACTAGTTGATTATGAAATTTCACATTCAGTGAATCAAAAAAAAAAGAGGCAAATTGCAGAAGCCAGTATTAATTCACACACTTCAAGAGAACAAATTTTTATATTAGAAAGGACAAGGAACAGTCAGTAAAATGAGAAAGAGAGCATCAAAGGTCCTTCAAGTTATGCAAATACACAATTTTGACAGATCTTTGGCCATAATTGCAAAAAGTCTTTCTTTTTCTTCCCTTCAATTCTTTTTGAAAGGCAGAATTAACTTGCAGAACAAAATGCTCACACCACAAGAATGTAACTAATTACCTTGTTCATCTGAAAGAATGGCTAATATCCTATCGACAAGATCCTGCACAAAATAGTAGGATAACATAAGACACCCAATAATTACAAATCTATATGCAAAAAGGAACAGACCTTACACCATCAATACAGAAGAGGCAATGGGCCAAGTGGCATATCAGACAAGAACGGAAAAGGTCATACATACAAAGTCCAGGCTTGGAAGTTGGAACATGCTACTTCTAAGGAAGCTCAGAAGAAACAAAGATTATAGGGTAATCCCCGTTGGACAAAAAAAGTGTCTGCCCTTTCCTTGAAAACTACTAGAGGCAGATAGAACAATAGCTTCAGCACAGTCCAGAATAAAGGTACAGAAGAGATCAATCCATTGTAAAAGGCTTGCTCAGTGCAGCATCGGAAGCAAGACAAGTAGTGCGGAAGTTGCAGAAAGGAAAAATAGTAAGGTAGCTGCAACAGAAGTGTAATTCCAATCTCATGGGATCTTCTGATGATGAAGTACTGGATTAGCAACATTCTTCAAGGAGAGCCAGCAAAATGTACAAGACGACAGGCCAGACTATGATTAAATAAGTATTTCCTAGGTAATACAAGACATTTTCCATTTCACTAGAAGACGCTTGTGATCTTTTTTTTCTGAAACAAAAGAAATATATAAAGTGACATGTCTTTGGATAACTCTGGATGAGAAAAAAACTTTCAAGACAGGTAACAAAAAAGAATAGAACAACATCAGCCAATAGAAGGCTAGATCATAAGAAGTGATTAAGGGTTATCAAAAGCAATCACTTGAGAGCACACTATAGTTGAACATATTTATTGTCTTTGCCAACCAACTCCCTTCAGCTTCACCCCTAAAGAGGGGAGGTGGGGTAAAATGTCCCGAAAAGTGTCCCAGAAATACAAATCAACATCAGAGATCCAAACATCAAACCTGCTTTTTCCCTTGCTTTGAGAGACCAAGTTGAGTAAGGACATCCTTCAGCTCCTTTATCCGAAAATAAGCCAATTTGTCCTATAAGAGAGAAGAGAATAAATCATAATCCGATTCAAAGCAATAGATCTTAACAAAAGTCAGATGGAAAAGAAAAAACTTCCCCATCACAAATAAAGAAAAGGAATGAGAAAAATCATGACCTCATGGAAAAATGAAACAGATATTAAAGTGTAACCCACTAGAAAAATGGTAAAGAGGAAACAGAATGTCTAAAAAAGAGAAGAAAAGAAAAAGAAGCTTCCCATAATAATACAGTGCAGCCTAATAGAAAAATAGTAAAGATGGAAGAAAGGAAAAAAATCAGAAAATGAGAAAATGAACAAGGGGAATCCTAGGCACCCGGGTACAAACCAGACATTCTCGAAGTTTCTACTCGGACATTCTCCAAGTTTCTACTGTGAACAGACACCCTTTGGGCACCCAGCTATACACCCATTTTACCTAATCAAAGCTCGTGTTTAGAGTGAGCAAACAAATAGAAAATTTGGCATTCACTTGCATATTCAGCCATCAAACAGACGATTTTCCATCTGAAAGCCTATTCTTTATTTTTTCACTGTTCAAATGACACAGAGAAATTTGAGGCCAAGCTGACTGAAGCATTTATCTGGAAAAAATAAAACAACATGCATTTACCACTCAAAATCATGTCTTGAAGGAGATAAAGGTTCCAACTTCAACCTCTACTTATCAAATGAGAAGCCGCAAGGCACAAGTGACAGTTTAAGGTGGCCTAAGGCTTGCATGTAAAAATAGCAAGCCCTTGGCTGGCAATAAAAAGACAAATTCCTTCTGAAATATGGCAAAGAAAGCCACCCGAGGTCTGTTCCCTAGGTTGTTAATGCTTCAACACTGATATAGAAAAGGTAAATAAACAAACTACTTCAAGAAGTGATGCAAGATAAAATATCAAGCATCCTGAGAGAGAGAGAGAGAGAGAGTGAGAGCGTCGCCAAAAGTGTGGCAAAATCATCAAAATAACCTAATTAGTGCCAGAATATACTGACAGGAGAGATTAACGTACATAAGCATGAATAAACTGAACTGTATAACTTGAAACATCAACAGGAAACCAGATTCCAAGTTGATGCACCACATTGCTTGGCACATAATAAGGTGGCAAAAGCCAAGCAAAGAGACTATGTAATCAAACCTTCCTAACTCAATACATGTCACTAATTCCACTTACCCCCGTCTGTCAGACTAAGGAACCAAGATATCCGTCCCTTCTTCAACACAGTGTCTGTAAAAGAAACATAATTATAAACACCCAACACTCTGCCCACTAAACCTCATTGTCATTCGTCCAGGCAAAAGGTTCCAGCTCTTCTTTCACCTTAGCCAGTCAATGAGAAGGTAGGACAAGCTATTGCTCCCATTACCAGAATTACTGAAAGTGCTGGAACCAACATAAAGAAGAAATGGCTTCCAAACGTTTCCATATTGACTTCATAACTTTATATGTTGCAACATGCTAAAATTAGCAGCTTTCTACTGTAACATGAAGTTAAATTTAAATCAATTATCGTTTTAAGTCATTATCTTCTGCAAATGAATAATCATTTCATAAATTTTGTTGCACAAGCACCAAGGAGACATGGTAAAAGATCTAACATCACCAAATTCTGAACTTAAAAATAACTAACTCTACCAATTATCAGCAGCCAAAAAAAAAAAGTTTCAAAATTCAAACAAAAAAAAATTAAAAATAAATAAAATTAAATACCTTGCAACTCGCAACTAAATCCATCTTGACTTGCCTAATAAATTAAAACTTTCCTTTAAACTTATATCCACAGCTGCTGCTCATCAATCACAAAGCCAATCAATGCAAACTGTTCCTTCTCCAAATAACAAACAAGCGATCTAATCAACATGACAATAAAAATTAATCCAACACAAACAAAAAATTAGAAAAAAAAAGAAACTAACAAAAAATAAACCGAACATCTAACCACGCATACGATAGTATACATATAAACTATATAATTAACAACAATATTGAACTAAACTTCACGCGATGAACAAAATTAATAATAATCCAATTCATAATTAACCGAATAGTAATAAAATATCAAAAATTAACAAAAAGAAACTCATTAAAAAAACAGTTACATAAATCAATAACAAAATTAAAATTCAAAATTTAACTTACACAGTGTTTGGATTCGATGAGAGGGTTTTAGGAGTGAACCAGAACAGCGACTTTGCCTTTTTTCCTTACTTTCTCTCTCTTCTTCTTGTCTCTCTCTCTCTCTAGAAAACGCGCAATTTTCTCTCTGCTCCCGTTGTTTCTTTTTGACTAATGAAGGCAAGAGCGAGAAGAAAACAAAAAAAAAAAAAAAAGAAACGAAAAAAAAAAGGAAAACAAGAAAAACCACAACAGCACTATACTAGTCGGAAGCTAATGTGGCGGACGTGTCGTCGATTTATCAAATCCGGTTTGTTCCGTCCGGACACGTCCGGGTTTTGTTTCCGTGCTGCTCACGTGTACGTGTGCCTCGTGCTCTTCTTTTTTATTCTTTTTTATTTTTTTCCCCTCTTTTGTTTGGCTTTTAGGTACCGACTGTAAAACGCGAAATAAATTATGTATTTTCTTTGGATTGTGTGTTAAGAGGGTGTTTGAGTTGGCTTATTTCGATAAACACATAAAAACATATTCTTTATATTTTTTTATTGTTTAGTACTTATAAGTCATAAATAGGCAAAGCCAAACAGCCTCTAAATCCTATAATATGATGTCGTTGTAATCTATTTGGTTGTCAAAAATATGTTATCGTTTATAAGTGCAATGTATGAAAAAAAAAATTTATATACATTCTAAAATATATTTTTTTTGAAATTTTTATTCTTGATAAGTTTTTAATAATTATTATTTCTAAATAAAGGTTTGAAGTGATTGAATAAAATACTTAAATTCAATAATAAAATAAAAAATATTTTATTTAAATTAGAAAATAAGATTGGCAAAAGAGAACTGATTCAATATTTTTTGAAGAAAAAGATTTATAGAATGACTTGATGCATTAATTAAAAAAGACATATAAATACTAAGTGTAACCCGTACTGTGTGGGAGAAACGAATATTTTTATATACCATACAATCAAGTTTTTTACTCCTAAAAATTTGTTATTTGAGTATTAATAGGAGTATAGAATGATAAATAACAACATGAAAATAAATACTGAACAAAAATATTGAAAGAATAATAAAGTAAATTGTCTAGTTCAACCACAAAAAATGGAGAAGCTAAAGAATAATGTCTAGTGTATGTGTTCACAAAAACATGTTTACTTCAATAAAATTTTTGCTCTCACACAAAATTTTGAAGATAGGTTTAGTCTCATTGTGTATACCTTCTTGTCGGTCAAAAATAGTTCTCAAAGTATTTTAAAAAATAAATTCATTGGTGAAATTTTTTATACAAGAGAAAAATAGCAAGACATAGTGACATGAGACACTATTAGAAAAATGAATGAACTCTCTTTTGTAATATATATATAGGATTTATTGTAAAAAATGATGTTTTTATTTCAAAAAAAAGTATTTTCTTTAAAAAAAGTTAACTCAAACTGACCCTATATCCCCTTATAAGATAACAATGGAAGACTCCTATCAAAGTTTTGAACCTGTTTGGATTAGCTTTTTCATAAAAGCAAACACATTATTTTTATAACAAGTATTTGAATTAGATTTTAAAAAAGTTCAAACTTTAAAAAAAAATTTAATTTCAACTTTTTTAAAAAAATAAAATTGTTTAAAAAAATTAGAAAAATATTTTTAAAAAACTAATTTAAACAAGCCCTTTATAACTATAAGAAGTTATTAAATTATAAAATGTTACATGACATAGTGTATAAATTTGATAAATCACCAGTAAGTTTATTTCGCCACGTGAGAATTTCTTTTGTAGAGGAAAGATATCGAAAATTTCTATATAGGCCCCACTTTACGAGAAACGACAAAAGACGAAAAGAGGGACGAGTTGAACCGAAATAGCAAATTCCAGTCTGACCCAAAAAAAAGAAAAAAGAAAGAAATAACAAGTTGGGGCAGACAACATGGGAACTTTGCGGACCTCATCATTAGCCGACTTTAATGATACTGGAAAGATCTAGTGAAATTGCAGGCAGCGTACGGTACCAGATGAAGGTCTACAGGAAGCCTAACATAGGTAGGAGGTATATTAGAATTCCTCCTTTTTCGTTTTTTAAGCCAACTTTATCGCTCTTTTAATATGTAATAATGCAATAATGTTTCTCTCTCTCTTTTTTTCTTTTTTTTTTTTTTGGGTCGATCAATAATGTTGCTGCCTAAGATTAGCGAACTTTGAATAGTTGCCGCGATTCATGCAACTCCAAGCACAGAAAATTACAATCTCGTCCTCTTTCTGTTTGGTCAACAATCTACTCCCTAACCCCTTGCTTGGATTGAGGCAGGAAATTTAATAGAAGAATTATAAAGAAAAAGAAAAGAGATGGGTAAGTCATGTTTCAATTAAAATATTTTTCTAAAGGAAAAAATATATAAATTATAAGTATTTTTTGTTTGGATTAGGAAAAAAAATGAAAGGGAATGATAAATTTTATATGTAAATTGCTATGGCCAAAAATTGTTTGGCCTAGAAGGACCCTCATTGATACTGGGTTCATAGCCCATTTCGCTGGGTCACTTGCTCAAAGGCCCAAGGCCTCCACCTATGGTTGGATGATTTCATACCTTTTGGAATGACTCTGATCAGGAATTAACTTGATCACCTTTCTGAGATATGTATAAGGGAAGATAAGCTCAAAAGCACCAGGGGAGGCTAATCTTATAGTGATCAGGCTTAGCATAATAGCATAATCGATAGATATCCCAAGTGGAGTTCGGCTAGGAGTCAAGTTCTATAACTTATTCAGAGCTCTCTATCTTGAAACTATAAATACATGGCTTAGAGCGAAGGAAAAGATCATGGATTATACCCTAACATACATACTAAACATATTCAACCTACCTACTCAACGTACATACTTAGCTTGCATGATCAGCCTACTTTTCTAGCTTACCATATTCCAACCCAATTAGTATTACTGTTTGTCTTATAACCCAATTACCACATGCCAACCCAATCAGTATTACCCAATTACCACATGCCAACCCAATCAGTATTACAGTTTGTCTTATAACCCAATTCTTAATTTCTTCTGTTTATATAAATCATAGCAACACTGATTTGAGTGTCGGAGTGTCTTTGGCAAGCACCACACCAATGTCACTCATGCTGCTCTTCTCACCTTTTTGTTTTGCAGGTTACTGGTATCCCGAATTTGTGATTGTAGATTTTAATGTTTACATATATGATTGAAAATCAAAAGATTTGAATAATTCCCTCCTCTTATTCTACCCTAATTCGGAGGGATTGAATATAAAGGACTTGAGGGGATGAAACTCATCCCTTTTTTACTAATCTCCTCTATCTGCTTCTTAACCAAACAGAGAACGGATTTCTTTGCTCCTTCCATCACTTTTTCCCTTCCCCTCATTCCTGTCAATCTCAACAAACTGTAAAAGTTAACGGAATCCTCTCTGATTTTAAAAATGATGTAAACTTTCCTCTTTGATTTTAAAATTAGTGCAGATTCTTCTGTATGCTTTGACATAATACACCAAATACATCCCTAGATGAGGAAAAAAAAAATCTTCTAAATTATGTAAATTACTTATTTTAAATGATTCCTTATTAATCAATATAAATATATTCAATGATAATTGAATGCATATAAGCAAAGAAATGTCATATATATTTTTTTATTTTAACTCTAGAAAGGTGTATTTGCACCTTGTTTAAAATTAGAAGACGGAATCTGCATCATTTTTAAAATTAGACGAGAAAATTTGTACCAATTTATTTGAGTTTTTTTTGCTATTGATAAATTAAAATATATTATAGATGCTTGTTTTACATTTTCCGCTTACTCTAACATTTAAAACTAACGACAGAGGCCAAAGTGTAATGTTTTGAAACCACAAAGGGATCCGAGATTTCATGCAACTTTCACAAAACTCAAAAAGTAAAATGCATTTTACTCTATTTATTATGATACCTCTACATGCATATTTATGTAATTTAGAACCAATAAAGTTAATCTAAATACTTATTGTAATAATAATATACTTTTTTAATAGAAAAAGTCAATTCAAACAAGTCTTAATACAAATTTATCTCTTTTATATAACGGCTAATGCTTCCAACCTCGCACTTTACCTTCAAATCTGTCTTAGGTTACAAGGACTTGTTTGGTTAGTTATTATTAACATATGGAACTTTTGGATTTGACAAGGTAAAGTAATAAAAGCGTCTACCATCAAACTGATGGAAATGGACTTACTATTGGATGTAATTTCTAAACCTCTCATAAAAAGGAATTAACTTCTAATAAGGTAAATTCTAATTCATTCAATGGGCGAACTAGTGCGATTATGCTTTCGGCTGTGCACGGCTTTTATTTATTTATGTCAAACATCAAATATAGTTATTCACTTATTTAAAGTTCTATTTATTTATTTAAGTTTATTTACTTTTAATTTTTATTTTTAATTTCTAACTTTTAATTTTAAATTTTTTATTTTTAATTCTCTAATTTTAATTTTTAAATATTTTTACTTTTTATTTTCTAACTTTTATTTTTAAATTTTTAAAATTTTAATTTTAGCTTTTTAGCTTTATTTTAACTTGTAAATTTTTATTTTTTAATTATTAAATTTATTTTTATTTAATACATGATGTATACTATGTAACCATTAATGTGTTATAATGACTTAAAAATTAAAAAAAAAATAATATATACTGTGTAAGCATTGATGTGATACTCTAATTACAATATATATATATATATATATATATATGTAGAGAGAGACAGACAAGCACTCTCACACATACAGAGATTAGGAATGAAATGACATTCTTTACTGTATTCTAAATTCCACTATTGGTATGATGTCATGCAGTAAGGAATCACATTCTATGAATATATTTTTGTTAGGTGAAAGTAAACTTAGATTAACAATAAAAAAATTACAAAAAGTTACTAAATAACTAAGAGTTAGGAAACAAAATACAGTTGAGAGCATACGGAATATCACTAATCCAATCCAAGGAAGGGCTCCACTACAACAAGATCTAACAATCCAATCTGCAAGTTGGTTACAAAAATGACTCGTAAAATGAACCTCACAAAGTAGAGGAGACTGAGGCACATAAATACTTAATGTCCTCGACAATAGTCTGGATGGTCTAATTAGCTTCAACACTCGATTTTTTTAAAGCACTAACCATAATCTTAGCATCACTTTTGATCACATACTGCAAGTTTCCGGAGCGCTTTGCCATGAACCGTTCATAGAGAACTACTCATGCTTCAGCAAGAAGAGTTGACGAACACTTTGTTTTTCATGAATATTGATCAAGAAGTTACCATGTATGTCCCTAAAGATGATAGCCTTAACTGCGACACTAGTTTGAGAGTTAAAAGTAGCATCACAATTAAATTTCACACAATTCAAACCTAGGGACTGTCATTGTGTTACCATAGGCGATTGATGATCATAAGTGGCACTACTGTTCGTTGTTGGATTATAGGGATGGACAGACCATTCGAATTAGAGAAGATCGCTGGCTCGACTCTTATATTGACTTCTGCTTTAATAATTCCCCTAACATCTCTTAGGTTTTTCACCTGATGTAGAATAGCAAGGCTTGGAAAATTAAGCTTTTAAACCAAATGTTCCCGCAAGCAATCAAGGATGATATCTTGGTTATTGACATTCCTTTCTCGAACCAAAACGACAAAATCATCTGGACATTCATGAAAAATGGAGGGTATTCTTGTAGGAATAGGTACCATTGTTTAAAAACGAGGGTAATCAGATTGCTTTGTCAAATATGAACCATGGGACAAGCTCCTTTCACGTGACAAATCCAGTTATTTGGAACATCATTTTGGAATTCAAACTTTGCAAGCAAAACAAGATCTTTTTGTGGAAAACAGTTCAAAATGCTCTATCCACAGAAAATAATAAATTATCTTGTGGGTGGTTAGATTCTCCAATAGTAGGAAGATTGTCCCTGCAGAAAGAAAAACTAGTAAGCAGTGAGTGGTGTAAATGCCACTTGATTCTTATCCTCATAAATTTGCCAATACTTAATCTTTCATGTTCTTGAAAGTCAATATCTTCAATCTCTCCAAGGTGCTTTGCAATATGCTTTTCGTTGTCTATTGTGATATAATCTCGTGGCAAGTTGTACACCTGAATCAAAAGAATGTAAAATCCAAGTTCATTTTTGCTAAAATAAGACTTGGTCACCATCGTTGAATAAGCAAATGACACATATCCACCGCCTATGGTTGAATTTCCATATTTAGCGTATTCATCCTGGTCATAGAAGTTGAGAATCAAAGTATTTGGTGCCACCTCCATGGCCTAAATCTTATTCCTTTTGCCAACATTTTTCATGATGATACTAGCCGTCACTGCCATATTGAAACTTCTTTTGGCCAAGATTTCCCATGAGTTTTCGGCTAGCTACATTTTTCTTCTTCATCAGGCTTAATAGATGTATAATTAATGTCTGCATGTGTAGCTTCAAAGAGTTTTCAAAGATCATTTATTTGTTTTTGGAAGTCCATTTAAGAGGGTAGTTAGGTATGGTTTATGGTGGTTTTGACAGTGTTAGAATGCAAGGGAAATGTTGAAAATAGATTGTAAAGCCACAGAGAAAGGATCCCACTAATCAACAGAGGGGATAGTTCTAGTGGGATAACGACAATAAGTTTGATGTAGGCAACTTATCGAACTACTTTTGTTGGAATATTTCTCTTTAAAGTAGGCTATAGTTATTTTTTTTTTTTTTTGGTTTTATACATGATAGGATCTAATACCATGTGAAGAATTACTAGGGTTCCATCCTACAAACTAATTGGTCACTATGAGGAGTAGCCCCAAAATGAGAGGGAAATGTATTTTCTAGCACCTCTTACATGTGACTTGGAACCAAAAAAATAAGTCAAGAGCTCAAGTGAACCAAAAAACCAAGAACAGATACTCAAATGAGCCAAAAAATCAAGAATAAAAGCTCAAATGAGCTAAAGAACCAAGAACAGATGCTCAAACGAGTTAAAGAGCAAAAATGGTTCATATGTATACAACATAAGCAACTGGATCGAGACCCAGCTCTAATACCATGTGAAGAATCACAGCATAAATTAGTTGATAGTTATTTCTTCAAATAATGGCTCAAATAGGTACGTATATGATCTTTATATTGTGCTTATACTTTTCTCTAGAGGGAATTCAAAAAAGGGTTGGTGGAAAGCATTCCATTGATATGGGAATAGCCATTATCGACAAACTACATGGCAATGTCCCGTTCTCATGTTCATAGAAATGAAATCCTTTGACAAATGACTAAAATATTCATTCAAAAATTAATATATAAAATTAGCCTTTCATATAAATGATCTTAGACAAACCCTATTATTGTTGTGGTTGTTGTTATTGTTGTTATTATTATTATCAATATTACAATAATATGTACATGATAACACAAGGTTACTCATATCATTTTATATAAATTATTGGGTTTGGAATTAATATTTTTATTTCTACCATCATTCTTAAAGAATAGCAATTAATTATTACATTGATTGAATTTTCAGTTTCATTCGATTTCTGTCTAACTTCATTCTACCACACCAATCACACAACTTGATGTATAAATTATTAGAGGATGTTTAGCTTTGCTTTCTCTAAGCTGCTTATAAGCAATTAATGCTTATATAGTTTTTGATGCTTATAAGCAAATTACAATTAAGTAGATAAGTGCCTGGATAAAATGTACTTATAAGCTATTGACATGTTTAGTAAATATATACTTATAAATAACAGTATTTGTTAAAATGACTAATAAGAGGTGTAAATGTAATTTTATTTTGTCAAATTTCATGGCTTATAAGCAACTGAAAATAGTTGAGAGAATAATTTTTTTTTGTTACTTATAAGCCCACTTTACCCACTTATAAGCACAATTTGTCAAACAGTCAAATTTTATTTTTTGCTTATAAGTAGGTTTGACTAGCTTATAAGCACTTCCAAACACCCTCTTAGAAGGTGTTCGACTTTGCTTTTTTTAAGCTGCTTATAAGCAATTGATTCTTATAAGTAGCTTTTGATGCTTATAAGCAAATAACAAATACATACAAAAGTGTTTGGACAAAATGTGCTTATAAATTGTTGATATATTTGGTAATATATACTTGTAAGCGGCAATATTTGTTAAATAACTAAAATAGACATTTTATTAATTAATGAATATTTATTTTTATATTTTTAAGGGGTAATAAATATGATTTTATTTAGTGTACTCTTATGGCTTATGAGCAGTTAAAAAAATTTGGGAATGGTATTTTTTTGGCTGCTCACAAGCCAACTTTACCTGCTTATAAGCTGAATTTACCAAACACATAAATCTTTTTTTTTTTTAACTTCTAAGCAAGTTTGACTAACTTATAAACACTCCCAAATACTGTCTTAATATAGTATAGATATAAAAGAAGTATGTATGTATATGTTTATATATATATATATATGTATATGTATATATGTATGGGTGAGTATATGTAAAAGGAAATAAATTTATTTTCTACCCACATAAATTTTTTTATCTTTTGATTTTAGAAACTATTTTTCAAAGTTAATGTATAAAACCAAAAAAATGAGAACACCTATGAACAAGCCCTTGTGGGAACAAAACAACTAAAATATATTGTTATTTTTCATCATATTAAAAACATTTTTCTCAAACATCAAAACAACTAAGGGCTCGTTTGGTAATGCTTTTGCTGCTTGTTTTCTGTTTCTGTTGAGCATTTTTTTTAAAACAAGTGCAAAAAATATGTTTGTTTTCATTTTGCGTTTTTAAGGAAAACAAAAACAAGCAACAGACTTTGAGAAACTCGAATATACAAGAAAAAGTGGTTTCTCTTTGTTGACAAAACGCGTTTCTGGAATAGCGGTGCTGTGGTTGCTCTCATTTTAATGAGGTTGAGAGTTTGACTCTCTCTACTCACATTTTTTTCCCTCTCTTTTAAGCCTTTTAGATAGAATAAGAAACAAACACTAACGATAAAAATTTCTCTCTAGTAGCAGCTGTACCCTTTTCTCTCTCCCTTGCTGCTCCAACACTCCTCTTCAGATCCCATCATTAGGTATGTAATTATCTCTTCTTCTTTCCATGCTATTATCACTATAGTATCTCTTTTTTTGGTAAAATATGTGCTTTCAATTTTTTTTTGGGTTTGAGTTTGCAAATTTCAACTTTTTTGGATTTAAGGCTACTACATGAATGAAAAATATATGCGTTTTGTGGTGTCAAAGAGATGAAATTTTGTTTTTATTTTTAGTCTTGGATAGATTTTTGGTCTACTTTATGATAATTATTTATTATTTATGCTACATGAATATATCATTCTAGTTTTCATTACTCTGCAAGAGCAAAAACAAGGTGATGAAAAAGCCAATAAAGAGCTGTTAAAAGTTAGATGTGTGAAGTCTCTGTGTGTGTGTTTAGATGATTTCAAACACAACTAGCTTCTTTAACTAAAATGTTTGTGCACTATGCAACTCATACATCACATTATAATAATACTATAGCTCGTGCTTGCCATATCATGTGTGTCTGCCACTTGATCAGCAAAGTAGAGAAAAAAAAACAGTATAAATACATAAAGCAAAAAGAAAAGGAAAAAAAAAGGCTAAATTAGACCCAAAACGCTTGATAAATTCAAACGGTGGTGGCAAAAGAAAATTCCCTTTAGTCATGCATTTATTTAGACAAAAATTGTCTTTAGCTTGACCAAAAGAAAAAGAAAAAAGAAAAAAAGAAAAAAGAAAGATTGTCTTTAGATTTTTCCATACATTATTACAACAATCTAATATGTAAAAAGTATTTATGTAATGTTGACTGTTAAGCACTAGTGGTTATAATAATATAGGAAAAAGCAATTTATCAGAAAATTCTTGTTGGCGCCAGACGGGGTTAACAAACTTGATGTACAATATAAAATATGGAAAGAGTACAAGAGTTTGGGATTTGCTTGGGTACAGAGACAAAGAATACATGCTTGTACTGTGATTTTTTGTTTTGCTATAAAATAATTAACAGGGGATCTAAAATGGGACTTTCTTTTTAATTTCTTTACATTCTTTCAATGTCTTTTACTTGGTGTATCTCAGGTAATCTTGTCTTGTCTTTCTTTTTTTTTTTTAATTAGTTTGTTTTTGTTTAAGATAGATAATTCTCAAAATGATGGCAATGATTGTGTGGAGATTGATGGGAAGGATATGTGGAATGATGCAATGGAAGAGTATTTGATTAGTTTGATGGTTAAGGAGGTGAAAAAAGGTAGTAGGACCACAACTACTTTTTCGAAGAAGGGGTGAAAAACAATCAAAGAAGCACTCAAGGCTAAATAAAGAATACTCTGCCAATCAATTGAAAAACAAATATAATAATTTGAGGAGTAGACAAAGAAATTTCAAAGCTTTGATTAAGGAGAATGGAATAGGTTACAATGCAATAACAGGAGAAGTCATTACAAGCGATGAAATTTAGGATAACTTGACCAAGGTAATATCTCTTTTCATTTGTTTTCTTGGTATCATTTATATGCATAAATTGTAAAGACTAACTAGTGTTCTATACACATTGGTAGGTATATAAGTTGGCAAAAAGGTTTAGAAGGACGGGGTGTCTAGAGTATAATGACTTATCCTTCATTTTTAGAGATACACAAGCAACAGGCATTAATGCTCATCCCTCCACTAAATCACCTTCAGTTAGTAAAGATGAATGTGATAGTGTTTCTAATAAAGAAAAAGTAGATCTTAGTGCTGATGATATCATTTTAACGGGTCCTAATGCTAGTAATTCTCAGCCTAGCGCATCACAAAAGAATGAACCTCATGCAATTTCCATGAGAAAGAAGAAAATGACTTACTCTAGCATGTAAGAAAAGGATTTAGCCACTATTGGTGAGGAGACTAAGAGGAAGAATGACTTGCTTGAACAAAAGTTAGCCTTATCATCGTCATCCGTGGGAGATAGTGGGGTTGAGGCGACTTCTTCTGCTGGTAATGAAGTCACCACAATGAAGGAATGCTTGAAGGCTTTAAATGCATTAGGCATCGAAGGTCTTATGTATGGAAAAGCTGTGAAAGCTTAGCATGATTCTAGTCTTTATCGAGAGATCTTTTTGGATATGCCAGATCATAGAAAGAGAGATTGGGTGCTTTCCTTATGACTTTTTATGTTGATTTTAGGCACTTGGTTGTATTTGGTGTGTTAGTTTAAGCACTTTGTGTTATTTTATGACTTGTTATGTTGTATTTTATGCACTTGGTTATATTTGGTGTTTCTGTGACTTGTAATATTTCTTTAAGCACTTGGATGTATTTGTTATTTGACTTGTTATGTTAGTATTGTTCATTAGGTGTCTTTATAAGTTAATAATATTATTTCTATGTTCTAGACATGTGGATGACTTATCAGATTTTGACTCCGATTCCGAAGATGAGATGTATGTTTTCATTACTTTGGCATTAATGGAGTATGATAGTTTATATTTGGAAAAAGAACCATGTCGAACTTCTACTTAGGTGGACATGAGTAGGTGCAGGAACTTATTCATGGGAATCCTACAAAGATTTACGAATCATTTTGAATGGATAAGGATACTTTTAGTTTACTTTGTTCAGAGCTAAAGGAATTTGGAGGTTTGAAGTCTATTAGAAAGCTTATTGTAGAAGAATAAGTTACTATTTTTGTAATGACAGTTCGCCGCATAAACTTGACTAGTGATAATGTCGAGCGCTTTCAACACTCTACATATACTATTTCAAAGTATTTTCACAAAGTGTTGAGAGCAATAAATCGTCTCACAAAAAGGGTCATCACTCTACCATCAATGGATGCCATTCCTCCAGAGTTAGAACGTAATCCAAAATATCACCCATATTTCAAGGTATCTATTAATTGATATTTCATTACTTTTTGTATTTTGAAATCTTTATTTTAAATTTATGTCTCATTTTCAATGCTAGGATTGTGTGGGGGCTATAGATGGAACACATCTTAGTGCTTCCATTCCAACCGATCAGCAAATTCCTTATTGAGGAAAAAATATTGATCCAACATGGAATATGATGTGTGTGTGCTCTTTTAATATGTGTTTTACCTTTGTGATGACTGGGTGGGAAGGTATGACAAATGATTCAAGAGTTCTTCTAGAAACTGTGCATGACGAGAACAACAAGTTTCCGATGCCTCCTATAGGTATAAAAAATTCAAGATTTGACTCTTTCTAATACATGAGAATATATTATCTATATATTTTAATGTGTATTATAGGAAAATATTATCTTGTTCATTTTGGCTATACGAACATGCCTGGATTTCTTTCACCATGTCGGAGGGATAGATATCATTTGAAGGATTTTAGGACATGTGGCAAGCTGAGATATCTAGAAGAGCTATTCAATCATAGGCATTCTTCTTTAAGGAACGTCATTGAACGTTGCTTTGGCGTCTTAAAAGCTAGATTTCCTATACTTAAACAAATACCAAGATATCCTTTGAAGACTCAAAAATATGTTGCCATGGCTTGTTGTGTTCTACACAACTTTATAAGGAAAAATGCACCAAGAGATCAATTGTTTGTAGAGTATAAAGAAGAGGTGATAATTGAGGAACGTGAAAATGAGAATGCAACAAACAGAGTTTAATATGATGTTACTCTAGCTCAACGACGTTACATGGATTCCAAGAGAACTTAGATTGCAAAAAAGTTGTGGGAAGATTATAAGCTTGAACATAATATGCCAAGTATGGTAGTTGAGGAAATTTGATGTAGTATCCACTAGTTTTAGTATTTTTTTTTTAGTACCTAACTTTTATGGTGTATTTGACTACTATTTATGATGCTAGTTGTTTTTGATGTCTTGTGAAATTGTAGAACTTGTTATTTCAACCAAATTCTACAATTAGTGAATGTGCATTTTTATTTTAGTAACTAAATTTTTTTTATAATATAATTGCCGTATTAAAATTTTTATAAAAATGTCGCACAAAAATTGTCCATTTTCATTATTCTTTTACAAATGTGCTTCATTTAATAAAAAAAATATCAAAAGAGAAATGAAAGGAAAAAACAGTTTGTAAACTATATGGGTTACCAAACAGGTTTTTTGTTTTTGTTTACAGATTCTGGAATTTAACCAAACATGTTTATAATTTTTGTTTTTAATTAATATTGACAGTTTTTTATTTATGATTTTAGTTTTTATTTATCAAAATTTTGACAGCATTACCAAACAAGCCCTAAAAATATATTGTTATTTTTCATCATATAAAAAACATATTTCTTAAAATAATTTTAAGAAACAATCGCAATAAAAACAAGTCAATCTAAACGGGTCATAACAATAATGCTCTTGGCCCGAAGATCTTAGACTAGCCCGACCCGATGAAATTGGACTATCCGCTCCCTCTCCACTTAGCTTGAGCGAAGGGAAAACTCAAAAAAGACTTCTTTACTTTCTTATTAAAAAAATATACAAAACTAATCAGAGGCATTTTCAGTGTTCTTCACTTCATCGCATCGTTCTTCTCGAAGCTCTGATCAAATCAAAACCTAAAACAATGATGATGGTAAGTATACTTACATACATATATGTATATATATATATATACACATCAAATCAAAAATATTTACTTTCCATTTATTTTATTTGCATCATTTTGCAGGCAAACGATTCTGCTTCATCTAAATCGACCTTGCTTGGCTCCGCCGATGATTCTCAGAGGACTCTGTAATTCTCCTCTCTTTTCTCTACGTATATATATGTATGTATGTATGTGTGTGTACATACATAGATGTGTGTGCGTGTGTATTTAGGAACTTCGATAGAGATCTGTTTGAAGTTATTATAAGAAGAAATTAGGGTTTTAGCTGCTTGATTTGGGATACATGTAGAAGCATAAATACAGATCTGTTGATGTTACTGAAAGTTAGTCTGGTGTGCAAAGCTGCATTTTGGCTTTTGGGTTTTGGGGGGGGGTGTAAGAATTGGTCTGACCCACTTTGGGCTCATTGTAGGCACTCTTGTTTTGGTACTTAATTTGCGTTTTTGGAAGAGGGATATTGAAGGATTAGGGTTTTAGCTATTCGGGTCGGTTAATTATTAGGGCTTATGATAATGTGTGGTGACATACTTGTATAAACATTAATGCAGATAATTGAAGTTGTCATTTGAAAGAAGTTTGGAATTTAGCTATTGGATGTTGTAAAATAAAAAGGTTTATAGGAGTGGGTAGAAAAAATGTAGATGAATGTGTAATGGAAAATGCTAACATCATTGACATATTAATGTACCGTGTTTTTGGAAAAGGAAAACGAAGATGCATGTCTTTAAACGAAGATGCATGTCTTTACTTGGACTCTTGTTATTTTCTTTAATCTGGGGATTTGTGATATGTGATATCTGGATACAGCTATCCGTATGTAACTGGTACATCAGTTATTGGAATCAAGTACAAGGATGGGATTCTTATGGCTGCTGATATGGGAGGTGAGATATTGAGACTATATTCTTTTCTGATTAACGAAAATTAAAAGTTATATTTTTTGCTTTCCTTTGTATGCCAGTTCGATTCATAATTTTTTGAGATTGTGTTGTTTGAACAGTGGGAATTTTGTCCTGAGTGAGGAAACTGATGATTTTGGAAAATAGTACCTTTGCATGTTAGAGTAGCAAAGTGTCTAGTGGTATTTAGAGAGTTGGAAAACTGACATGCATTAATTTTGGGACAAGGTAAATACAAGTAAATTAGGGCATCTTTTTGTTCTCACAATCTTGTATCCTAATTTATAGGAAATATAGTCTATTCAAATTTCAATGAGTAAACTCCCTTTCACCTGCACATTAACATTATTGCAAATGAAAATGGAAAACTCATAAGTTGTGGTATGCAATAATTTAGTCCACCCATCATGTCAGGAAGGAGACTTGCATGTCATGGCTGGTTTTTCATTAAAATTAGAATTTCATCTCAGTTTCTACTCAATTTTGTTGATTCCCCATATCATGTAAAATTGCTTTTGGTTGGCAGGTTCCTATGGGTCTACTCTTCGATACAAGAGTGTGGAACGAATTAAGTCAGTTGGAAAACATTCTCTTATTGGTGCTAGTGGAGAAATCAGTGATTTCCAGGAATTATTGCGTTATCTTGATGAGCTTATGTAAGTATCAGCTGTCATAGAAAGAACCGGTTCTTATTAAGTATGTAGTGAACTAATATTTGGACTAATGTTTATTCATGCCACATTGTCGTTCGTTTTTGGACTAATTTGGTTCCTGATGATTGTGCTTGATATATGAACTTTTATTGTGATAGTTGTTGTCTGTTTTATGCAGCTTGTATGATAATATGTGGGATGATGGTAACTCCTTGGGTCCAAAGGAGGTTCATAATTACTTGACCCGAGTCATGTACAACCGCCGGAATAAGTTCAATCCTTTGTGGAATTCTCTGGTACTTGGTGGAGTGAAAAATGGACAGAAGTATCTCGGAACGGTATTCCTAATCTGATTTTGTGTTATATGCGTGTTTATGTCTTTGTAAATATACAGGTCTCTACACTGAGGTCAGTCAGTGTTTATGTAATAGTGTTCATTCATGTGCTGTTGATTAACATTTCCAGGTCAATATGATTGGTGTCCATTATGAGGACAATCATGTGGCAACTGGTTTTGGAAATCACCTTGCACGGCCTATTCTACGTGATGAATGGCATGAAAACTTAAGTTTTGAAGAAGGTGTCAAGCTATTGGAGAAGTGCATGCGTGTGCTTCTGTATCGTGATAGATCAGCTGTCAACAAGCTTCAGGTTTGGTTTCTACTTCTTAAAGCATTGTAATTGATTTCATTGAGATGGCGGTTCCTTCTAACATGCTGTAATTTTTTCTGTTATCACTGCTGGAATTTTTCGTTTCCTAGGAATAGTCTCACTTGAAATTTCCATTTTTTGTGCTTAGAGATCATAATGGATGAATTATTTATTGTCATATGATTTCCTTCATCAGAGCTTTGCTTTTCCTCTGCCAAATATGTTGGTCGAGATCTAATAGTAAAGTGGATAGGTTAAATCTTTATAGTATAAATGCGAGGAAGCTAATATGTTTCTGCTTTAACTCTAAAATTGTGAATCTATTGGAGGGATGCCTGTTGCTTTCTCTTTATTCTTTATTATATTCTCTTCCACCTACAGTATGCTGACATCGAATTGTAAAATTTACGTCTTTGTAAGTTTTTGAAAACGGGGTTATCTTGAATTGGCCCCAAGACAGCAGACGAGGAGGGGGTTGAAGATCTCGGGGTGGGGGGAATAAATTTCCCTCAAGGATTACGCATCCTTGTTATCATTAACTCTTTGGGTCCGGTTTTCCTCCTCCCATTCCTATTCGTATAGGTGTGCAGGGGAAAATAGGAAAAAGTAAGATACATGGTTCATTCATTGACCCCAAATCTTGTCCATTTTTCACTAGTCTTCTACTGAAAGAAAGAAGTGGTTTGACATGTCTCAGAAACGAACTTCATGGTATTATAGTTTCAATACTTCTGTGTGTTCTAGTTAGTTATTTCAAAGTAGTGTTTTACTATCTTTTCTTGCACATGAGTATGGCATGATGGCTAATTTGCATGTAGAACCCCTATTTCTTCTGATGAAGGCATCAAAGCATAAGATAGCAATTGTTATTAACTATTCACGGCTTAATTTTTAATTATACTTCAGAAACTCAAGAATAGGAAGATTTTTGAGTGATAGAGCATTATCTGACAGAAGCAAATAAAAAATTTTGCAGATAGCGAAAATCACGGAAGAGGGTGTGACAATTTCTCAGCCATACTCATTAAAGACTTTCTGGGATTTCTCTGCTTTCAAGAACCCATCAGCGGGTGCTGAGGGCTCCTGGTAGAGTGGCTTTTAGTTGTGGCTGATAATGCATTTTGCATTTCCTCAAACATAGTCTCTCAGCGTATTCGTGAGCTCTACTTGGCAGCATCTTTATCTTGTTAAGAACTAGTAATGCCACCTAATTTCATCTGTATTTGAATTTGGTACCTCTGGCTGTTGTTCTTACCGACTGTTGGATCTTTTTCGACGGGATTTGATTGAAAAGTACCAATATGGAGCTATCTTCTTTTGTTCTACTCTTGTATTTATTTTTCGGTTAAATTTTACATCCGTTAGTTGCGAAACTATCTGTCTTTCCACAGGGGTAGTGGATAATGCTTTATTTTTCATATCTAATTTTTGTCTTCCCTTTTTGCTTCATTTGGATACCAGGAAAGTAACATGGTTAATGTTCCTCGTGGAAAATTTCTGACAGTAAAAGAAAATGAATGCGTTTGCTGGAGGATAAAACTGGGCCGTGGGTTTATGTAAATAATAACATGGTAAATTCGAACCCAAGGCGATGACTTGGGTTCGAATCACATGAGGGGCAGGCATAGGGTTAGAGGTGGGGTAACCCCCTTCTTTTGTCCCTCTGTGCGTGTTTTTATTTTTGATCTTTTGATTAAGATGAAGAATTTTATATTTTATGGTATAAAAGTCACAAATTATCATTTGTTTCAAAGTTTTGTCCACCTATTGTGATCTGCGTAAGGACAAATATGAAAGAAAGAGGTAGGATAAAAGGCAGGGTGGTTCCAGTTGAGAAGGACCAAGATGAAATACGAGGCAAGTATATAGAAGGCGGGGGTGGCCGTCGTTGATTATCTTGAAATCGAAGACATGTAAGAAAGTATTCATCGAGGCACCTGTTAGGTTTCAAATTGTAATATCTTAAGAGGAGTGAAGAAAGATTGAAATCAATAAGATGGAGAAACACATAAAATTTAGTATGTAATTGTGCATGAAGACAATAAAAAAAGAATTTAGTATGTAATTGTGCATGAAGACAATAAAAAAAAGAACATGAATTTCGATAAGAATGAGTGATGCTCTTGGATCTATATAGATTGGTGTATTGATTCTCCCCGAATAAAGTGATGGTAACAAGTCTAGTGTTGGAGTAGGTTTTTTTTTTAGTTTTTTAGGGACAAGACAATTCATTTTTAGATTGTAAATCTCGGATAAAAAGTTCAATTTTATTCCTCAACAACTCCACAACTCAGTTGCCAAATAAGTTAAAACATTTAACCCAAAGGAATTGAAATTGAGCATAAATTTTAAACTGTGTTCAATTTTAATTCTTATAGTTGGAACATCGCTTGAGATTAGTGATGGACTAGGTGTGGATGGTCAGTTGATTTTATTCTTGTGGGTTGGAATGGAGACGACTTGTTCTGCTTTCACATGCAACCAATTCAATTTTGCAACAGTGGACAACCAACCATTCATTAGTAATATTACTTTTTCTTTCAGTAAGCTCCATGACTCAATTGAACAAAATTAGAAAAAGTTTGTGGCCCGTAAATCGTATTTCTAGAAAAGCTCAGCCAAGTATCATTATTTTGCTTCTAGTAACTTAATTTCTTGGTGAACGTTGCATTGCGCTAGTAGGGGCTGTATTTGTCACAATCTTATAGTGTTTTCCAAATATTTATATAACCACATGTTCGATGCACAGAGAATGATATATGTGATTAGATATATTAAAATTATAAAGTTTTTGTATTTGATTAAATAGTTATTGAAACAACTATATAATATAGAATTAGTAAAACAATAACGATACATATAAAGAAAGGGCATAGTATTAATTAAATTAAAACGTTTAATATAGGAATGGAATTGAATAAATGAGAAAAACAAAAAATGACCTAAGAATGAGCATATTTAATTGATAAGTAATTATGAAAAACTTGTCATATAGAACGTCACTTGTCAGTACAAAATTACAACTTATTTTGCTTTATTATACAGTATATATTAAAATATTTTCTTAATTAAATATTCTAACTGACAATTCATGTTTAATAGGCTAAAAATATGAAGTTGCCCACACCTTTATCCAAGGAAAATGACAAGCCCCGTGCCTTCTACTGGATACTTGCTTATCATGGATTTGAATCATCGTTTCTTTTATATTCTCATTTTCGAAACAAAACGAATTATAATCTATACTATATATAAAAGTTATGCTTTTTTGAACATTGTGAGAGTGCCATGTTTGAGCATTGTAAGAGTGCCATGTCAACATTTATATGACATGATTATTTGATTCTTTTATTATTTTACTTTCTATTATTTTTTATCTTTATGAATATACATTATTAGCTTAAATTGAAATATTAAATAGACAATCAATTAATGTTTAAGATTGAATTCATTTGTGAATTCTAAAAAATTTATTTTTCATCTATTATGTATATATATTATTAGCTTTAGAAATTTAATTTTTAATCAATTAATTCTAATAATATTCATTTGTGAGTTTCAAAAGATTAAATCCGAGTAAATTTAATGTTTAATATTAAAAAAATATTTTTTTGATCATTATGAAAGTGTCATATCAGTGCTTGCAGTGGATATTTTATTATTAGCTTATACAAGAATTTATTATTTATTTATTTATATTATTTTTATCTTTGCAGAGATGACTAAATTATTATTTTTAATTAAAAAATTAAATAATCAATCAATTACTGCTTAAAACATAATTCATTTGTGAATTTGAAAAGGTTCATTTATTATCTATTTTGGATATATATTCTTAGTTTTACTAAGAAATTTAATTTCCAGATAATTAATTTTTTAAAAATAATATTCATTCGTGAATTTCAAAAGGTTTATTTCTTATTATGGATATATACTATTAGTTTTAGTTTAGAAATTTAATTGTTAATTAATTAATGCTTAAAAGCCTTCAAGTATTTTTATTTGTGAATTGTTAAGATTAAATCTGAGTAAATTTAATATCTATTGTTTAAAAATATCCATGTAGAGCACAGAATAGTCATGACTAAATTGGTCATATACTATTAAAAATAAATAAAATCAACTTAATTTAACATTTCCTATAAAAAATAAATCCGTGCAGAGAACGGATAAAAGTGCACTAGTAATCTATTAAATTTAATGTTTAAAATCTAATTCATTCATTTCAAAAGGAGAAAAAAAGACAAGAAAAAAATTGTTTCAGAATTTTTTTTTTAAGAAAAGATGTATGATGCCCAGAAAATCAGTTCTAACTAGATGCAAGCCCATGGTATGCACAGGTGCTGGGTTTAGGAATTGCAACGAATTGGCATACGTTAGTAAATTTAATAAAATTAGTGCACTTTTATCCATGCTTTGCACGGATTTATTTTTTAATAGTAAATTTTAAATTAAGTTTAATTTATTCATTTTTAATAGTAGATGATGAATTTAGTCATGAATATTCTATGCACTACATGGGTTTTGTTTAAATAATAAATATTAAATTTTGTTTAGATTTAATTTGTCACGCGCCCTGCTACTAATACCAACTCTCGGGCGTGACATGCTGCAGGCATAAGCCCGCAAGGCAAGCAGGAAGACACCAAAACGCAGTACAAACCTGTACATATATGCAAGAATAGCCCAAAACATGGTATTCACCTTCCACCAAAGATAATCATTCAACAACACTGAGATTACATTCACACAAGCTGTACTCAAGGATTTACATCATGTTAGAAACCACACCAAAATTATATTATATTAACCATCCTAGACAAAGGCAAAAATTCATCAAGGCAGGTGTGACCCAAATCGTATGACTGGTTCTTTCCTCGTTATCCTGTCTCTTCACCCTCTGGAAGGTAAAATAAGACATGAGCCAAACAAGCTCAGTAAGAAGGACACCCCAGAGTCAGGCTTAGGGCTGTCCCAGGACAAGAAAACAGGACAAACCATCGCATCACATGCACCTAATAACCATAAAAAGAACCAAGGTAGAATAGACACTCTACCGTTCAAACTCGAAAATTGATAGGCAACACATCTCAAAATCATCATTTTTTGTACCACGTGGACCATTCATAACCATTTTAGGAACATAATTCACAAAAAAAAATCACAAAGAATTCCCCTGAAGCTGTGATATATAATATACTTCCACGTCGTTCACAAATACACTGGGCTTAGACCTCTCCGTTAGGCCCCTTCGGGTTTGGTGAACCATCTCCCACCGACCAAGGCACAGTATGGCCACTTGTGGCCCTATACCTCCGTACGGTGAATCATCTCCCACCTACTGGCACAGTAATTACAAAACTTCCTCAAATACCAAGCAGACTCACCCGCCAGATGGGTGTCACAGCTTCAGGAGTTGACGTGTAATTTCATAAATCCACAATTCAAAAACACAGTCTCAAGCACATCTATTTGCCATATAATCGGTATAACTTAAAGAAATAGTCAAGAGAATGGTGAAAGGAGTGAATATGGTAACCCTGGCAGCTTCTGTGAGGTGGTTCAAATGGAGTATCCAACTTACCTTATTTGGTTTGTCAACAAAATAAATCCTCCTTCTAAAACTTAGTCTCTGACGCTACTTGATATTGCCAACAATAAAAAAATGGAATTCTTAGAAAGAAAGCACACAAAAGTATGTAAAATAGTGATTTTCCCTTTTTATTTCATATATAACCAAGGCAAATTAATTCCAAATAGCCTAATTTAAGCAATTTGTGAATTACTCAACATGCGGCATACAATAGTAGTTAAACTAATTCAAACCAATAAACATGCGGGCTTCAATTTAGAGATGTAAATAGCATATGAACACATACATATCCCAAGGAATATGTCAAGCAATCACATTTTAGAACTCAAATTAATTAATTGAACTTATCTAAATTACTCCACTTATGATTCTTCTTGTTTTCTTCCTTCCAATTCTTTACAAAAAAAAAAAAAAAAAGCTCAAAGGGGGTAAAGGTGAATCAATAGAGAAGAAACAAGGAAAATGGTGGGCTTTCTGTTTTCTTTCTTCTTTTTCTTTGCAGTTCTGTTTTCTTTCTTCTTTTTCTTTTTTATTCTTTTGCTTAGCTAGTATAAAAGACCCCAAATTAGCCAGTCAAACACACCCATACACACACTGCCTAAATATATAAGTATGCATCTATACTACCACATGGCTTTGCTGGGTATTACATTTTCAACCCTTTCAAAGAGTTTCGTCCTCGAAACTTGACTTACCCAGGTCCTAAAAGAGGAAAGGATATTTCTCACGCATTTTTGATTCTAAGTCCCAAGTGGCCTCTGTTATAGTATGGTTACCACTCCATTGCACCTTGACATATGGAATTGTCCGACGCCGTAAAATCTGTTCCTTTTGATCCACAGTACCTACCGATTGTCCCAGATATGTCAAGTTGTCACAGAAGAAACAAGGAAAGGGGTGGGTTTTTTTTTTCTTTCTTTGCAGTTCTGTTTTCTTTCTTCTTTTTCTTTTTTATTCTTTTTCTTAGCTGGTATAAAAGACCCCAAATCAGCCAGTCAAACACACCCACACACACACTGCCTAAATATATAGGTATGCATCTATGCTACCACATGGCTTTGCTGGGTATTACATCTTCTACCCTTTCAAAGAGTTTCGTCCTCGAAACTTGACTTACCCAGGTCCTAAAAGAGGAAAGGATATTTCTCACGCATTTCTGATTCTAACTCCGAGGTGGCCTCTATTATAGTATGGCTACCACTCCATTGCACCTTGACATATGGAATTGTTTGACGCCGTAAAAGCTGTTCCTTTTGATCCACAATACCTACCGATTGTCCCAGATATGTCAAGTTGTCTTGCATTGGTACCTGTTCATATTGTATGACATGACCCAGATCTGAAATATACTTTCAGAGTTGAGATACATGGAATACGTCATGAATGTCTGCTAGTGCTGGAGGTAGTGCCACCCTGCATGCAACTTCTCCAATTTGGTTTAGGATTTCGAACGGCCTTACAAATCGGGCACTTAATTTCCCACGGCTCCCAAATCTATTCACACCTTTGGTAGGCGATACCTTTAGGAACACATGATCGCCGATCTCAAATGCCAATTCCTCTCACTTCAATTGGCCCAACTCTTCTGCCTATCCTGAGCTCGTTTAAGCCTTGCCCGGATAATTTTAACTTTCTCCTCGGCATCTTCGAGTAATTACGGCCCTAGAACCTTTCTTTCGTCCATATCCTAGTATAATGGGGTCTTGCACCTTCTGCCATAAAATGCTTCATACGGAGCCATCTGAATTCTAGACTGGTAACTATTATTATACGTAAACTCTACCAACGGCAGATTCAGATCCCAGTTACCACCCTATTCTACGTTACAAGCTCGAAGCATGTCTTCTAGGATCTGAATCGTCCTTTCTGTTTGGCCATCTGTCTGAGGGTGAAAGGCAGTACTTAATCTCAATTCAGAGCCTAGGGCTCGTTGTATACCTTGCAAATATTTGGAGGTAAATCTGGCATCTTTGTCAAACACAATTTCTTTCGGTTTACCATGCAGGCTCACTATTTCATCTAAGTAACGCTTAGCTAGCTTTTCCCGGTCCTTGTCTACCCGAATTGGCAGAAAATGTGCTGTCTTAGTCAATCGGTCCATGATTACCCAAATGGTGTCATGTTTACTCTTCGTTTTAGGCAACCCTGCCACAAAATCCATGGATACGCTGTCTCATTTCCGTTCTGGTATCCTGAGAGGCTATAATAACCCAGAGGGTTTATGATGTTTGGCCTTTATTCTTTGACATGTTAAACATTTAGCTACATAATCCCCAATATCTCGCTTCATATTATTCCACCAAAAATATTGCTAAAGGTCACGGTACATTTTTGTACCCCCTGGATGCATAGAAAAAGGGGATTGATATGCTTCGATTAAAATTTCTTTCCTTAACTCTGGATCTTTAGGAACACATAACCTGTTGTTGAACAAAAGGGCACTATCCTCCCGTATATGGAACTCCAGTTTATTTCCCTTACTTACTTCATCTCTGATCTTCTCTAAGAAGGAATCATTCTTTTGGGTCATTCTAATTTTCTTAGCTAAAGTAGACTGGACAATTAAAGAAGCTAACATACATTTTTCACTAGTTATGATCACTTCTAACTGCAATTTCTCAAATTCTCGAATTAATTCCTGCTGTACAATTGCCAAGCTGGCCACGACTGTCATCGGTCTTCTACTAAGTGCGTCTGCTACCACATTGGCTTTCCCTGGACGATAATGAATATTCAGGTCATAATCTTTGAGGATCTCTAACCAGCTTCGCTGTCTAAGATTTAGTTCTTTTTGGGTAAATATGTATTTATGGCTTTGATGATCAGGATAAACATCGCAGGTTACCCCATAAGGTAGTGGCGCCAAATTTTCAATGCAAAAATAACTACTACTAATTCCAAATCGTGCGTAGGATAGTGCTCAAAGTTCTTCAGCTGTCTAAAGGCATAGGCAATTACCTTTCCATGCTGCATCAATACACACCCTAAACCACTCCTAAAAGCGTCACTGTAGATTACAAAGCCCTCTGAACAAGGTAGAAGAGCCAATATTGATGCAGATATTAACCAAATTTTCAGTTCTTGAAAACTTCTTGCACAAGTATTTTCCATTCAAATTTTACATTCTTCCAGGTCAGATTTGTCAAAGGTGAGGCCAAGAGGGCAAATCCTTCCATGAATTTTCTATAGTATCTCACCAAACCCAAAAAGCTGCGTACCTTAGTGGCTGAGGTTGGTCTTGGCCAATTACTACTGTCTCGATCTTGTGAGGGTTAGCTGAAATATCATCGTTGGAGATAACATGCCCCAGGAATGCCACATGATTTAACCAAAACTCAAATTTCTTGAGTTTGTGAATAGTTGATTTTATCAGAGTGTTTGCAAGATGGTTCTCAGATGCTGCTTATGCTTTCCAAACACTTGGAGTATATATGTATGTCATTAATAAACACCACCACAAACTGGTCTAAATATGACTTAAACACAGTGCTCATCAGATCTATAAAAGCTGCAGGGACATTAGTCAACCCAAAAGGCATCACCACGAATTCACTATGCCCATAACGAGTTCGGAAAGCAGTTTTTAGAATGTCTTCAGTTCGAATCCTCAACTGGTGATAATCGGATCTCAAATCTATCTTTGAGAACATAAAAGCCCCTTGTAACTGGTCAAATAAATTATCTATTCGCAGCAGAAGATGTTTATTCTTCGCGGTAACTTTGTTCAATTCCCTGTAATCAATGCACAACCGTACGCTTCCATCTTTCTTTTTGACGAATAACACTGGAGCACCCCATAGTGAGACACTGGGACGTATCTGACCCTTATCCAACATTTCTTGTAACTGAATTTTCAATTCTTTAAGTTCTATGGGGGCCATTTTGTATGGTGTCTTGGATATAGGTGGGGTACCCGGCAGGAGTTCAATTTGAAATTCCACCTCCCGCTCTGGGGGTAACCCTGGAGCATCATCTGGGAACACATCCGAAAATTCTTGAACCAGAGGGATGTCTTCCAATTTCGGTTCTTCTGCTCAGCAGTTACCACATGAGCTAGGTATTCTGCACAACCTCTTTGCAGTGACTTTCATGCCTTCAAAGCATAGATAATGCAAGGTGTTTGCAAATGTCTTCCCTAGATTTCAAATTCCGGCTCCCCTGGCAATCGGAATATGATTTTCTTTGTGATGCAATCCACGTGACCATGATAAGCGGATAACCAATCCATCCCCCAAGATAACATTAAAGCCTTTCATGTCTAAGTTGATTAAATCAGCTAATAATTCTTTTTCCTCTAGATGTACTACACAGTTTCTGTAAATCATATCTGTCGTAATCGAGGGCCTAGTGGGAGTTTCAACACACAATTCTATCCTCAATGACTCAGATGTGATACCCAATAAAGATGCAAATAACGGGGACATAAATGAATATGCAGACCCAGTGTCAAACAGAATATGAGCACAAACATTAAAAATTGGAAAAATACCTGTTACCACAGTATCTGATGCCTGTGCATCCCCATATGTCATGGCATACACCCTGGTCCTAGCCTGAAATCGTTGGCTACCACCCCTGGCCTCTGACTGTTGCGTTGGCCTAATCGCTGGGGACTGAACCTGACTCGATGTAGATGGTTGAGTAGGCTGCACCTTCTAGCAATTCCTAACACGATGATCTAATGAACCACACCTATAACAACCTTAGGGATCATATGTCTAAGAAGTAGACGATTGTAGTGCAACCGTGGAGGGCTTTGGGTAATTCCTTACCTGATGCTCTGTAGACCCACATTTATAACATCTACCAGTCAATTTCATGCAAGGTTCTGTTGGATGAAATCGTCCGCAGTTGCCACAAATTGGATCTTAAAATGCACCCTTATCTCCAAATTGCTGCCCCATTGGTATTTGTTGAAATCCTTGTCCTCTAACCCATGGAATAAATGGCTCAGGCTCGAAGCTGAATTGTTGGACGGGAGGCTTCCTCAAAGTACTAGAACTAGACCTGCCACTTTGCTGCATCATCCCTGATCTTCTTCTACCTTCACTAGATGCTAGCTTTTAGAAATGCTGTTTCTTTAAGTTTTCTCCTTTTTCTACTATTAAAGCTGTTTCCAAGACATCTTCATAGGACTTACAATGGTGGGGAGCGACAAACCAAAGAATAGATGGTTTAAGACCTCTCTAAAACTTTTTGGCTTTGGACTGGTCATCGGGAATCAAATATGGAGCAAACTCTACTAGTACTATAAATTTATCAGCATATTCACTCACGGTTCTATTGCCCTAAGTCAGAACAGAGAACTTATGAATCTTACCGGCACGGTATGACCCTGGATAAAATTTAGCTTCAAAGAGTTCCCAAAATCTTTTCCATTCAATATCTCTCGGCTCTTGGGATCGTTTCTGACCATGAGCGTGCAAGACTTGTGAAAACACTAGTAGTAAGGCGAACTGTTGTCGCTTTATCCAATCGCAAAACACTTCATAAATCCTCTATGGTCCCAGCCATTCATATGCTTCTTGAGGATCGTGCTTCCCCTTGAACTCTGGGGGATGATTCTCTTTAAATCTCCTCAATGCCTCCGCATCTTTTAAGCCCTGAATCTTACTACCTATTTGGGAAATACCAGTTGCTATTTGTTGTAACATCTCTCCAGTAATAGCACAGTATGAGCTAGATTCTTCCCGAGGGCGTTTCTCTGTCCTCCTACTCCTATATTCCTTCATAACTTCAGCCAAGAGAACATTGTTACCCATTTCCATATCAAAAGCCCCCTGATCCATATCCTGTACACCATAGCAAACGACAACTTTCTATTTTGTTAACTAATAAAAGGATATGACACAGCAAGCAAGGCCAATACCCTAAGGACCTAACTACCCACACTCCACGCCTCACAGGTAATGACCTATTGCTTTGATACCACCTCTGTCACGCCCTCTGCTACCAATACCAACCCTCGGGCGTGACATGCCGCAGGCATAAGCCTGCAAGGCAAGCAGGAAGACACCTAAACACAGTATAAACCTGTATATCTATACAAGAATAGCCCAAAACATGGTATTCATATGCCACCAAGGATAATCATTCAACAACACTGAGCTTGCATTCACATAAGTTGTACTTAAGGATTGACATCATGTTAGAAACCATGCCAAAATTATATTACATTAACCATCCTAGACAAAGAGAAAAATTCGTCAAGGCAGGTGCAACCTAAATCTTATGACTGGTTCTCTCCCCGTGATCTTGCCTCTCTACCCTCTGCAAGGTAAATAAGATATGGGGCAAACAAGCTCAGTAAGAAGGACACCCTAGAGTCAGGCTCAAGGCCGTCCCAAGACATGAAAACAGGACAAACCATTGCATCACGTGCACCTAATAACCATAAAAAGAAACAAAGATAGAATACACACTCTACCGTTCAAACCCAAAAATTGATAGGCAACATATCTCAGAATCATCATTTTTCGTACCACATGGACCATTCATAACCATTTTAGGAACATAATTCACAAAAAAAATTACAAAGAAGTCCCTTAAAGCCATGATATATAATATACTTCCGCGCTGTTCACAAATACATTGGGCCTAGAGCTCCCTGCTAGGCCCTTTTTGGTGTGGTGAATTATCTCCCACTGACTCGGGCATAGTATGGCCACCTGTGGCCCCACACCTCCATACGGTGAATCATTTCCCACCTACGGGCACAGTAATCATAACACTTTCTCAAATATCAGGCAGTCTCACCTGGCAGATGGTTGTCACAGTTCCAGGAGTTGACATGTAATTTCATAAATCCATAGTTCACAAACACAGTCTCAAGAACATCTATTTGTCATATAATCAGTATAACTCAAAGAAATAGTCAAGAGAATGGTGAAAGGAGTGAATATAGTAACCCTGGTAGCTTTTGGGAGATGGTTCAGATGGAGTATCCTACCTTGTTTGGTTTGTTAACAAAATAAATCATCCTTCTAAAACTTAGTCTCTGGCGCTACTTGATGTTGCTAACAATTAAAAAAATGAAATTCTCAGAAAGAAAGCACACAAAAGTATGTAAAGTAGCGATTTTCCCTTTTTATTTCCTATATAACCAAGGCAAATTAATTCCAAATAGCCTAATTTAAGCAATTTTTGTGAATTACTCAACATGCTGCATACAATAGTAGTTAAACTACTCAAACCACTAAACACGCAGGCTTCAATTTAGAGATGTAAACTAGCATATGAACACACAAATAACTCGAGGAATACGTTAAGCAATCACATTTTAGAATTCAAATTAGTTAATTAAACTTCCCTAAATCACTCCACTTATGATTCTTCTTGTTTTCTTCCTTCCAATTCTTTACAAAATAAAAAAAAAAAGCTCAAAAAGGGGAAAGTTGAATCGGCAGAGAAGGAACAAGGAAAGGGGTAGGTTTCTTTTGTTTTCTTTCTTTGCTATTCTGTTTTCTTTCTTCTTTTTTTTTTTTGTTTATTCTTTTGCTTAACTAGTATAAAAGACTCCAAATTAGCCACTCAAACACACCCACACATACACTGCCTAAATATATAAGTATGCATGCATGCTACCACGTGGCTTTGCTAGGTATTACATAATTATTCACAAATAAAAAGTACTTTAAGGCTTTTAAGCATTAATTAATTACTAATTAAATTTCTAAATCAAAGCTAATAATATATATCCATAATGAATAAGAAATAAACCTTTTAAAACTCACAAATGAATATTATCTCTAAAAATTATTTTTTCATTAAATTTCTAAATTAAAACTAAGAATATATATCCATGATAGATAATAAGAGAATCTTTTGAAATTCACAAATGAACTATATTCTAAGGATTAATTGATTGATTACATAATTTGTCAATTAAAACTAATAATTTAATTATATCCGTAAAGATAAAAATAATAAACATAAAACAAATAAAAATTTATTGTATAAGTTAATAATAAAATAACTGTTGTCATATAATCACTAACATGACACTCTCATAATACTCAAAAAAGTATTTTTTAATAGTAACATTAAATTTACTCAGATTTAATCTTTTTAAGCTCACAAATGAATATTATTTTAAGAATTAACTGGAAATTAAATGTTTAATGCTAATAATATATATGAAATAAACCTATTGAAGTTCACAAATGAATTTTATCTTAAGCATTAATTGATTGACCATTTAATATATTAATTAAATCTAATAATGTATATTCATAAATATAAAAAATAATGGAAAGTAAAATGATAAATAAAAAATAGCAATGCCATGTAAGCGCTAACATATCACCCTTACAATGGTACTGATATGGCACTTTCACAACGCTAAAAAATGTTAAAACTTTTATATAGAGTATAGATGACACATAACTTCTTTCACATTGGTCAACATATAATTTGTTTTTTAAAAGTTGCATAGAATTCATTTGGCGGTGAACATAGTAATTACTGAGTAAATAGAAAAATACAACTATGTGTGAAATGCAAACGTTATTTCATTTATGCACTAACCAAATATGAATAAAGAGGAAAAAATTGCACATTCCATGGCGTATTTTATGGTTTAATTACAAATATAGAATTCTCATGGGATAAGGGGAAAAAAAGCGAGATATAATAAGACACAAATTAGTAAATATCAACGTTTACACACTACATCATATATATATCAAATTGATAAGCAAACCCCGGTCAGGCTGTTGAGGTACTTCAAATTGAGCCTAGCAATTCACCTCATCAAGATAAGCGCTTATGTGGAGTTAAAAATGAGAAACCATAAAGCTATTATGAGGACACCTGTACCCGTGTAATATTTAAGTTTAAAATTTTTTATAAACAGTGAGATTTAAAGAAAACACATTGTAAAACCATGGCCGTTGACCAAGAATTTGCATCAGCGGGCAAAATAGTGGCAAAGTTTTGAACTACAAAGGGATGCAATAGGTGGGAACATTGGAATCAAAGTGGCTGCAGTTTTAGTTAGAGTAAATTGTATATTACCTTTCTATACTCTAATTTATGTGCATTATACTCTTTGAAGTATTAAAATTAGCAAATTATTTCTTGTCCTCTGATTTATGTGCACCTTATCCTCCTATAGTATCAAAACTAGCTAATGCCCCTTGAAGTTTTTAAAAGTGTACAAAATACTCCCCTTTCGTCATATATTTCAGGGGATATATGCATACTTTTAATAACTTCAAGAGAGTATTTTGCACACTTTTAAGAATTTTAATAGGGTAATTAGCTAGTTTTGATACTACAGGGGTTGGGTGTATATAGGTCAATGTATAGGGGATAATTAGCTAATTTTAATACCGTAGAGAGGTATGGTGCACATAAGTCAGAATATAAGGGATAATATGTAATTTACTCATTTTAGTTATAGTAAAAAGATAAATAATCTGTAGTTTACAACAATGAGAGAGTCAAGGAAAATGGAGAATCTTATGTAAAAAATATTGGACTCCACAGTTTAATAAGATTATGTATAAAAGCTCATATTATGTGTGTGGAATTAAGTATTAGATATAGTCATTGAGCTTGTGAGGGGTAAGCCTATGACTAAATTAAAAGTTATGATTGATCCCCTCTCTTATTTCTGATAAAACACTACTCTTTTGAAAAGACATGACTATTCTTTTAGTCTTTATTAAAGAGTAGACTTTTCTCTTACTTTCCCATCAATGATATTTGTAATCAGTGTTCATAAATTTATTATGTTTGTGGCATATAAAACTTTTTCAACTTCTTAATCCTATATATTACTGGCAAGGATCTTATCATCTCTTACTTCTATCATTTCTGACAGAGTAAATACTAGTAAAGACCCTTTATCTTTTTATAGTAGTAGCATTGTGGTCCGTATATTTCAAGATGAATTTTTTAGCTCTTGAGGTGTGTGAATTGGGGCGCCCTCAATACAACTACCACTTTCCATTTATAATTTAATATTTTTCGATGTAAGTTGCACATATTTTTGGAAAACCTTAACAAGACAACAATCAACCTTAAATTTGTGACAAGGAATTAAGAAATAACTGAATTGGTCGATACTATTACTTTTAAGCGTACAATTCACAAACCGTAAATATTCTTTTTTTTTTTTGGTCGTTCAAACAGTAAAGATCCAGAGTTCATTTAAAACATATCGGACCAATTCATTTAAAACGTATCGGACCAAAGTACTACAACCATATGATAAATAAACTTTATTTTATATGCTTTTTCCGGAATGAGGCGTACTATACTTCTAAGATTTGAGAGGATCCAAACCCGCTTTCATTACATTATTCAATATGCTGTCCTACTAAGTTGTTTTCTGTCAAATCAGTCTTGGACAAAACAGAAACAACAACAGCATCAAACCTTGAGCTTTTTTTTCATTCTTCTTCTTAAACTGGTTTCTCTTGTGTATATTTTTACAAAAATCGAAAAAAGAATAAAAAATGAAGGGAAAAATGTCACCACCCATCATCACCCTCCCCACCATCTATGGCCTCGCATTGTGTCTTTCAGGAATCACTCACCCTCTTGCTCTCTCCAAAGAGTATGTATCTATCTAACTTTTTATGAAATCTCGTGTGGCGAGAGTTTCGTGAACTTCTTGTGTGGTTTTTCTCGCCTTAGAACTTTCGCTATCTCTATTTTTTTAACCCCTTCCTCTCAGGATTTGAATTTGAGACTTCACTTTTAAAAGAATGATAGTGTCAATCACTTAAACTACCTTCTAATTCCCTATTGCTATCTCTCTTATTTTTACTCTATTTTTTATTTTTTTGAAAACAAAGCATATTCTTGCTTTTTCTTCTTTGTCGAATAACGAGAGTTTCGTGCACTGATTTTTAATAGGACAGGATGGCAGATCATGAGCGCAGAAGGAAGGCAATTAAGAAGCTAAAGTTTGAGGGTGGAGAGGGGTTGCATGCAGATCAAGAGTTGAGATCTCAAAGTGGTACACAGAGAATCTGTGAAGAGATCGGGAAAGTTGAGGCTGGTCAAGATCTTGTTACAGCCTGTACAGCAAAGGCTGCTTAACATCACTTTTTTTTTTCTTCTTTTAGGGGGAAAATCTATTTCAATGTTTGCTTTTAACTTTGTTCTCTTTATTGGACTATTAATGGATTTGTTCCATGTCAAGTACGGTTCTATCTCCTAGTGAGACTATTTGGTATTAATTAATTTAGAAGGTAAGATTCTTACCATCCACTTTTATGTGTATATCTAGATGTATTTATTTTATTCTATTTTTAATCTCTCACCCCGACATAATCATCGATTCTTATAAAATTTAAACTCAGATCGTTATTTTTGATAAAAATAATCTCAACTATTTGAGTTACTCTTAATCCGGTAGTTATCTTAGAATTTATGAGCTAATTATTCATGCTTGTGTTTATGAATTTATTATTTGTGGGATATTTATTCCTGGCTTTCGATTGGGCTGTAGCATTGCGCTTTCAGTGTAAGATTTCTATTGCTAGGGTTTAACTTACTTTCTCTCTAGGAGAGTCATATTTGGCTTTTTTGGAAAAATACTTAAAACTTTCATTTTGTGCTTCAAGAAGTTAGTGCGTTTGGTTTGCTTATTTTTTATTTTCATGTATACAAAATAAAATTGTTATTGAAGATATATTTGCTTAATTTGTTCTTATTTCATTTTTAGAAAGTTGAGAACCGTTTTCTTTAAATATTAGAAAACATTTGAAAGTTACTTTCACTATTTTCTTTAAAAAAAAATCGATAACACGACTCTCATTTTTAATGAAAAGCAGAGGACAATGCAATGCATATAAAACTAGTATAGACATAACATTCCAATAGGAAAAATCAAATATTGAAAACATGATTCTTGTTTTCCTTAGTTTTTATTTTGTGGATTAAACAATTTTCGCTTTTTGATAGCTAAGCACCTTTTTTTTTTTTTGCATTATGTTAACGTGACAAGTCAAGATTATTTGTAGAAAGCAAAAACTTCAAAAAATATTCTCCAAAACCAAACGAATTTTGTCGAATTGTCTTTTGAAAATGTCAACAGTGTATTTAGTGTTGCATAATTAAGTAATACCCTATCTAATTTCGTTGTTAACATGTGTTCAACCTCGCGCAACCCTTTATCAGTTTTGTTTATTATTAAAATTATTATTACGTGAAGGAATAATACTAATTTCTAATTATTAATTTAAGACAATTTACTTTTTAGGACAAGTTTCAATTGGCATTTACCCATTGAAAAACACATTCTTTTTGCGATAAGTATTTATTTTGATTCTCAAACAAAGGTAAAACTCTTAAAAAAAGGTTCAAATTCAACTTTTTTTACAAGTGAAAATTTTTATCTTCTCAAAGAAATATTTTTTAAATTACAAAAATTAAAGTATCTAAAAAAAAGTACAATCAAAATGAACATTGAATCTCCAACTTGACATTTCAGCGAAATTACAAAACCTTTTTCTTTTTCCTTAGCCTTGTAACCTAATTTTGTTATAAAGTTTCTCTTATAACATTGCATTGTACTTCGTTCATTCCCGTCAAACGTTTGTGTTCATTTGATTGAATAACAATGGTTTCACTCTAGCTAATCAAGAACCACTTCTCTCAGGCAATTTCCTCCTTTTGTTTTTTAATTAATTTCTTAATATACGAGAATATTAAGCCACCATTTTCCAAGGACAAGTTCTTATGGGTATTCTCCGCCACTAGAAACGCTACTTCTCGTCAAACCACCTGATACAGAGAGAAACGCTACTTTCCGTTGGACCACCAGAAACACCACTTCTTATCCGACTTGCATGAAACGTCACTTCTCATCCGACCTGCATGTTCGTAGACAATGCAGACTAATAGAATGTCTGACAAACATCTTTATGACGGTCATCCGAAAAGGAAATGCAGGCAAGTACAACATCAATCGTATAAAACATTCTCTCTGCCAATAAAGACCATGTTCAAATCAATACCGTGTTGTTCTACGCAGCTTCATCACTTTTGTATGCTTAAAATAATACTTCAACTCCATAAATGGAGAGCACGCAGACAGATGCAGAACCACTAACCATAACTCAAAATAGTTCAATAATAGTATCTTTAGAAAACCAACACCCGATGAAAGCAAATAACAAAAATACCGAGTTGCTGGGAAAACCCAGAACACCTCAAATCACAAGAGAAGCAACAATCAACACTCAATCTGATAGGATCCGCCACCGCCTGTCGAGTACCCAATGCTGGGATCGACTGCCCGATAGACCAGGCAGAAACCTACAGAAAACTACTACATAATAAAGCATAGCTTGAACTACTACAGCAGAACTAACAAGGACAATGTTCTCATGATAAACTTTATTGAAATAGTAGAGTTCTTTTGGAGAAGCGCCAGTACGCACAGTTCATTTAGCACCCTTCTTGGCAGCAGCCTTGGTGACCTTGGCACCTGTTGGATCTTTCTTCTCAACACTCTTGATAACACCAACAGCAACTGTTTGACGCATGTCCCTCACGGCAAAACGACCAAGTGGTGGGTACTCAGAGAAGGTCTCAACAACCATGGGCTTGGTGGGAATCATCTTAATCATACCAGCGTCACCATTCTTCAAGAACTTGGGCTCCTTCTCAAGTTCCTTACCTGATCGCCTGTCAATCTTGGTCAAGAGTTCAGCAAACTTGACAGCAATGTGGGAGGTGTGGCAGTCAAGAACTGGTGCATATCCATTTCCGATCTGGCCTGGGTGGTTCATGATGATAACCTGGGACGTGAAACTGGCAGCCTCCTTGGCAGGGTCATCCTTGGAGTTGGATGCCACATAACCACGCTTGAGATCCTTAACAGCAACGTTCTTCACATTGAACCCAACATTGTCCCCAGGAAGAGCCTCCTGGAGAGCTTCGTGGTGCATCTCAACTGACTTAACTTCAGTTGTCAGACCAGAAGGACCGAAAGTGACAACCATACCAGGCTTCAGAATACCAGTTTCAACACGACCCACTGGGACAGTACCAATACCACCAATCTTGTAGACATCCTGGAGAGGGAGACGAAGAGGCTTGTCTGAAGGCCTCTTGGGCTCCTGGATCTGGTCAAGAGCCTCAAGGAGGGTTGGACCCTTGTACCAGTCGAGGTTGGTGGACCTCTCAATCATGTTGTCTCCCTCAAAACCAGAGATGGGGACGAAGGGGATCTTGTCAGGGTTGTATCCAACCTTCTTGAGGTAGGATGACACTTCCTTCACAATTTCATCGTACCTAGCCTTGGAGTATTTAGGAGTGGTGGCATCCATCTGCACATGTCAAATGACAAATAGCTAATTAGCAACTATCACCAATTAAACTATCTTTAATATGGTCACACTATAAAAACAACAGAAGCTATTCAAGGAACAAATAAGCTGACCTTGTTGCAGCAGCAAATCATCTGCTTGACACCAAGGGTGAAAGCAAGAAGAGCGTGCTCACGGGTCTGCCCATCCTTTGAAATACCAGCTTCAAAACCACCAGTGGTGGAGTCAATGATAAGGACAGCACAATCGGCCTGGGAAGTACCAGTAATCATGTTCTTGATAAAGTCACGGTGTCCAGGAGCATCAATGACAGTGCAGTAGTACTTGGTGGTCTCAAACTTCCACAAGGCAATATCGATGGTAATACCACGCTCACGCTCAGCCTTGAGTTTGTCGAGCACCCAGGCGTACTTGAATGACCTCTTGTTCATCTCAGCAGCCTCCTTCTCGAACCTTTCAATGACACGCTTGTCAATACCACCGAGCTTGTAGATCAAGTGACCGGTCGTGGTTGATTTCCCAGAGTCGACGTGGCCAATGACCACAATGTTAATGTGAACTTTTTCCTTACCCATGTTTAACTTTTAAAAGAGAAGCTGCAATTGGAAGGAATGAAACACATCAGATCAACAATTTCTATTCCATTGCAAGATAGATTAATAACCAAACTATCCAGATGAAAAATAAAAGCAACCCCTAAAACATCTAATTCTCACCTAAAAAAAGACAATGAATTAAAAATACATACAAAAGATAAAACGAAATTTAACAAATTCTCATCTGAAACAAATTATAGCAAATCTAATAGAACAACACTAATGATATATAACAAAACTAACAGGCCAAAATATTTTCAAAATTCAAAATTACAACATTTAACATTTAGTTATTGAAACATACCAATCAGTTTGAGATAAATCAAGCACAAGATCATGAAAAACAATCGTTTAAACTAATTCAGCTAATTGTTTCTTATACCACAAGTAGCAATGCAATCTCATACATAAGCAAGGAATTTAGATATTCTCATATCAAATAACGTTATGAGAGAAATTTCACAATAATTGTATATAACTACACGAAAAGTTTATTACTATTAGATCTCGCGTATCATTATATCATCTACGTATTAATGCACACAAAAACACACACATATATACACAGAATAGCACAAAAACAAATAAATCAGATGCTTATAATTCATGCTTTACATATATATACACACAACATACACACACTTATATATAAACATACATTTAATTACAAATATAAATTCTTACAAAAGCTTACGAATTTAATGAGAAAACCTAAAGATGCAAGTGTAATAGTAATTTCACTAAATAACTAAAAATTACATACAAAATTAAGCTATGAACATATTCAAATTCATAGATAAAAATCCATAAAAAAATACACAATTATAAATGGAATTCACAACACGTACCTTCGAAGAATTGAGGAATCGAAGACGGAGAGCGAGATTTGTGGCGCTCGAGATCGACAGAGAGACAGTAGGAGAGAAGGAGGGGGAGGCGATGAGGTGTTTATAAAGGGCTGTAATGTGGTAAGGGTTTTTCTTGGGCCGTTGGATATAGACGGTTGATCCTACGGCTGAGAATGGTATGCTTTATTATTATTATTATTATTAATAATAATAATTATTATTATTAACCTAGGCCTTTTTCCACATAAGTAGGGTTTTTGTTTAAAAAATGAGGATCTTAATTCAATTTTACCCTATTGTCTTACTTTGTTGATTCTATTGATTGGTATTTCATAAGGACCGAATAGGATATTTTTTTTTATCTAATAACAGTAGGGACAGTGTCAAAAGTTTATCTTAATACGATTATAAGATAGCAATAAGTGCAGGATTTCTTTTACCAGTGTAGACTAGGGGTTAGCAAAACTTGCCCCTACCATGCTCTATTACCAACACTACACGTAATTATAACGTTTAGAATTACACTCTTCTATTGTAATTTTAGATAGGTGCAAAATGTGTTGGAATATTTTTCTATGCCACTAATATTATAATTTGAAAAGAAATGTAGTGTGGTTTTACTTAAAATAAATAACAACTTCAAAAGATATTATTAGATATCGTATAGCATTTTTTTGGGACAATGATTTTGTAGCAAAATGCAACACGCTTCACGTACAAATACCAGATAAGCAGCCTGGTTATCTATATTGCTTCCAAAAGGTACACAAAATGACGAGAAAGAGATGTTGGAATATACATCCCTCATGCTAATTCTTGTATCATCGTAATTTGACATGGAAAAGTTTAAGGGCTTCACTGAAATTTTCAACCGAAAATATCTCTTTTACTGTTAAAAACATTTTTTTTTTCCAATAGACATTTTAGTTGACTTTGAAAAAGTTAAAATTGTTAAAAGAATCTAAAATTTGAACCTTTTTCGTAAGTTAAAATTTTGAATATCTTTCAAAAGTTATTAAAAATACTATTTTTATAACCCAATTCAAACATTGGCCCTAAATTTTACATTTATCTCACGCCAAAATACTAAACTACCATTTTGATTGCTCTGTTGCAGATTTCCCCAAGCAACAGACTTTATAAGTTTTTTTTTTTTTAAATTTCATCCTAGGAACAAAATAATATTTTATGTAAATATTAATATCCGTACAAGATGATCAAAATAATCAAAAGATTATAGTTCTAAAAAAAGAGCATAAGTTCTAACAAACTAAAAAAATCTATCATAATCGTAGAAATCATCCAATTTGCTACACAGTTAGTATACATAATGTATGAGCTACAACTATTAAAATGTCGGCCACTTTTAGATGAAAATGGACATTGCCAAACTTAACAAGGAAGGAAGGGATCCTGATTTACAGCACGTTTGGCTAAGCATATTTGGGTTTATAAGTTACAAATAATAAAAAGTATGTGAGATAATATTTTTTAAAAAATTTATAAGATGTAAAATAAACAGAACCAAACAAGCTCTTAAGTATCGACTTTAAGTGTATAATGATCCTCTTCCACTTTACGTGGTTGGATCAAATTTACGTTGAGGGTTGTGGATGATAATTCTTGACCTACAAAATATCTTAAAGTAGTTTGATGTGTTTTTATTTATAAAATTATTTAACTCTCGTAATACACTAACATAATGTTTGGGAACATTAGTGATATAGAATCAAATAAACAAATTTTATGAGGATTAATAATATTTCCAAATGAATTTCTTTCTTTAAATTGTAAAATAGTATTAAGTTTATTTTATAATTTATAAATTCAAATTAGATTTGAAACAAATGTAGAATTGATATTAAATATAGGGTTTATTCCTCTAATAGTTCTTGGACTATTTTCTTTGTCACATTTTAGTCTCTTGACTTTCAAAATAAGCTTTTTAGTCCCTAAGCTATTGACTTTGTCACGTTTTAGTCCTTTGACTTTTAAAATGGATCTTTTAGTCCTTGAATTTTGATAAATGGGACGTCATTAGTCCATTGACTTAGGTAAATAGGACGTCGTTAGTCCTTAAAAAGGGGTTCATTTTAGAAATTCAAGGATTAAAAGGTTCATTTGAAAAGTCAAAAGATTAAAATGCAACAAAGTTAATAATCCATGGACTAAAAAGTTTATTTTGAAAATCAAGGGACTAAAATGCTACAAAATCAATAGTCCAGGGACTATTAGGGGAATAAACCTTTAAATATATTTTTATTTAAAAAAATGGTAGTTTTAGGGCTTGAACTTTGCGAAATATAGAATTAAGGGCCTAATTTCAAAATCTTTAATCGAAGGACTTGAACATATAAAAAATAAAATTTTACGCACCATTAAGTAATGGTGTTAATTTTTTGCTTAAGTGGCATTTTTTTCCTTTTCAAATCTTAATTGGTATTTTGTTTTTCTTTTATTATTTAGATGGATTTTCCTACATATCATTTCAAATTTACGTGACATGTAAACACAAACTAATAAATTATAGTTTATAAGTTTGTTTAAAGTTTGTGCATATGCCACCTAGATTTAAAATGTCATGTAAGAAAATTCACCTACGCTATGAAAGAAAAATAAAATACCATCTAATATTTGCAAAGGAAAAAAAAGCCACATAAACAAAAAAAATTAACACCTTTATGTAAGGCGTGCAAAATGTCATTTTTTTCATAAGTTCAAGCCCTTATTAAAGTTTTGAAATTCAGGCCATTAATTTCATATCTTGCAAAGTTCAAGCGTTAAAACTATCATTTTCTCTTATTTAAATTCTCTGTTATTATTTGAAAAAAGAGTAATTTTTGGGCTTAAACTTTATAACATATGAAATTAATGACTTGAGCTTCAAAACTTTTAATAGAAGGGCTTCAACTTATGAAAAAGTAACATTTTACACATTAAATAACGGTATTAATTCTTTGCTTATGTGGCAATTTTTTCCTTTTCAAATTTTAAGTGACATTTTATTTTTCTCGCATAACTTAGATGGATTTCATGCATGGCATTTCAAATCTACGTGCCATATACATATGCAAACTTATATACACATTTAATATAAGGGCTTGAACTTATGAAAAAGTAACATTCTACGCATTAAGTAACGGTATTAATTCTTTGCTTATGTGGCATGTGATATTTTATTTCTCTCTTATAACTTAGATGGATTTTATGCATGGCATTTCAAATCTATGTGCCATATATACATGCAAACGTATAAATTATAAGCTATCTAATATTTGTACTCATATATAAATGTTAGTTTTTTGTGGGTTATGGAAATATAAATTATGCTAGACTTTAACTAAAACTAATACCAAAAAATAAAAACATCGTTATAATAAAATCAATTAAATTAATTTTGAAACGTACCTTAACTTGGGCTACCTGTTATAATCCTGCTATAAAACTATAGCAGCATTTTATGGTGCGTATATCTAAACTATGGGCTACCTGTCTCTCTCCAACTTCTTTATGGTGGTTATCGATAGAAAAAGCCAACCTTAATAGTTTAGATTATTAGTATTTTGGATGGGAGAGCCTTAAAAAATTTTATTAGGTCCCACATCAAGATGCCCTAAAACTTTAAACAAGCTATACACTTTGCATATTACACCATTAAAATAATAATATTCATGAAATTGACCTAAGCCCAACTAGAATGGATCACTATAAAAATATTCTGGGCTTTAAGGTCAACCTCAACCCGTTTTTAAAAAATATAAAAAATCTCAATCAATGGTAGTCCACAATTTTATAAAAAATTATAACAGCCTCCCACTTAGGCAACACTTATTGATTTTTAATTTAAAAAAACATAAAAAGATTGCCTCTCATTTACCCACCCATTATTCACTAACAATTCTTTATTTTTCCTAAATGCTTCTTACAGGAAGGCCTTCGCCATTAACAACATTCTATGTAATTATTGCTTTGCCTTTGGGCAAAGTCTCAACTTAAACAATTTCTTGGTAGTTTTTTGCTATTTCATCCTCAACACACCAAAAAGGAATTTGAATATATTCCGAATTAAATAATCTAATATGTTGGGAAAGTATCTGAGACTCCCTTTTGAATGAGGTCAATCAAAATATGAGGCTCTTAGCTGGATCAAAGGGAAATTTCTAACAAGCCTTTTGGCTAGAGAACTTTTCTAGTCTTGGAAGGGGTAAGGAGACTTTGCTCAAATTGGTTTCACAAGCAATTTTGTCATATGTTATGTCAATTGTTTGTCTAGCTAAATTGGTGTGTAAAACTCCTGAAAAATTTTTTGTTGACTTTTTTTGGAGTGGTGAAAAATCCAAAGGAACACATTAGTTGCGATGGAACTGTCATGCCTCCTAGTTACACAGCCTAACACTTGGCATGACACACCATGGGCTTAAGCCTGCAAGGTGGCCAAGTGTCCCTAAAACATATGTAGAAAACACAAGAATATGCCTGCAGATAGTAGCTCAGAGCTCTATGTGTGCGCGTGTGTGTGTGTATATATATATGTATGTATGTATGTACGTACGTACGTACGTATGTATGTATGTGTATATATATATCCCTAGATCAGGTTATTTACAAGAGTTAAGTTAATGTCTATACATGCTATCGCTCCAAATTTACATCATTCCAGTAAGGAGGACAAAACAAATTATATTACAACAGTTATTCAAACATAATGAACAAAAGAAAATCTAACAGAATCGCTATGATATTAGGATTATTACTGGTTTTCTCGCTCTTGCACCGGCTACCACTTTTTGCAATTTAAAGAAATAGAACATGAACAAAGTAAGTCCAGTAAGAAAGACACCTGGCGTCAGGCTCAGTGTAGTCCCAGAACAAGAAAACGGGGCTAACCATCACATAGCATACATAAACCTCAATGATGATGAAATAAAGATAGAACCACGAGATACAAGTCAAACTTATCATTCATATATCGAGCGCATCTCAATTTCTCGACCATTCGAATCATTCAAACTATCTATAACTTTACACCAGCATGTTACACATTACATCACAGAGTACCCCCTGGAGTCACGATACATAACACACTTCCACACCATACACAAAGACACTAAGCCTAGACCTTAACCCTAGGCCTCTTTTAGTTTGGTGACCCATCCCTTACCGACTCGGGCAGAAACAAACCACCTGTGGCCCACACATTTTCGTATGACAAACCATCTCCCATCTACAGGCACAAAGATCATATCAAATTCTAAAGTACTAGGCAATCTCCCCTAGCAGATGGGTGCATAGCCCCAAGGGTTTCCACACATAGCCAGTCATATCACAATTGCCAAACAGCAATACATAGCATCACTCACATTCCAAAACTTTAGACATAAATCATAATAATAAATCAAAAGCTGTGTTAGAGATTGGTAACTTTTAGAAGGTGGTTTAGATGGAACGTCCAACTTACCTTTTCCAGTTTGTTAACAAAATAAATTTGCCTTCTAAAACTTAATCTCCAATGTTACTTAAAGTTGCCAACAATAAAATAATTGAATTTTCTTTTTTAGGAAATGAGTATACATAAATAAATAGATAGCGATTTTCCTTTATTTCTTACACAAATCAAAGAGTCTTATTATATCTATGAACACAACAAAGCCTCAATTAGCATATTCAAGCACCTTGCTCATATTCTTTAACTATTAGATTAAATTGAGATTTCTCGTTTGATACTCAAACATATGCCACTAATTTAAACTAAGATTTTTAACTATTTTCTTTGCTTGCTACTCTCCACCTTAGCAAAAATACCACATACAAGACTAAAGTAACCAACCCTTCTATTTGTCAAATTTTTTGAACAAATTCTATTGAATGCATACAGGTTCTCACCATGACCTCGCATAAAACATTATATAGAATCTTCGAAAATTCTTAATATAGCTACAACTCACACATCATACTTGCTATGTCATTTTTATTTATTAAATTCTTTACATATCTAAGCATAACACCACAAACACACACGGTTTACAACTTAGAGCAAAGTTTATGCAATTTTTATAAATTATTAACATGCTATAGTTATAGTATCCAAATTAAAGTAAACAACCAACTAGGTTTCAATCCGAGAACATCTATCAGCACCTACACACATGTATCCTGAAGAATTACAACTACTAAACGTATTTATAGCAAAGATAAATTCATTGCAACTTACCTAAATCACCCAACTTACGATTACTCTTGTTTTCCTTCCAATTGTTTTGTAAAACACTTATAAAAATCAAAAGCTTAAAGGGAGGGGTTTGGTTCGGGCAGAGAAAGAAAAGAGAGAGATGGGTTTTTATCTTCTTTTGTCAATTTTTAACTCATTATGCTTATATGTATATCTTAGTTGCCTTTTTGCACCCTAGGTCCTAAAAGTTTTACTAGTTCATAAAATAACCACAAAGTCAACAATTAAGTTAGATGCACACATTACACATGTATATATATACATGTACCCCACGTGGCCCACTTAGCTTTGCTGGGTATTATAGGGACGTGCTTACCTTATTGAAGAATCGTGGAGGTCTTGGCCTTCTGGATCTTAGAAGTTTTAATGTCACTATGCTCGTAAAACAAGCATGTTGTTTGTGTAGAGGTGATATTAAGGGGCTTGGGCCCCTCTCCTCCCACTCTCTCAACTCCCAACTAGGCATGTTATGCTTTCATTACTTTGGCCCATGTCCTAAGTTCACCACTCCTTTTCCCCTCATTTGTTTTAGTTTTATGACTTTGTTTGGTAAAAGCCCACTGCCCCAGACCTTAACCCTTTTTCCCCTCACTTTTTTTTTTTTAGTTTTGTCTTGTACCTTAACCCTAAGACCCAATTTGTCCTCACTCCTCACCACTTTTCAATTCCCCCAAATACCAATCTTCACAAAATCCTTTCTTTGCCACTTTTAATTATCGTTCCTTTCCATTTCTTCGTTAAAAATTTCATTAGAGTTCAGACGATAGTATAGGGGTCCCTCCTCCTAACATTCTTTATCTCTTTCTTCACGATAAACATTAGAAAAAAAAAAGTAAGGTAGGACAAAAAAGTTCATTATACTTTATTTGTATTTATTATTATATAATTTTAACAATTTTTTTCTTAATGTTTCTTTTTTTTTTTCTAGGGAGTGCATATTTAAGGCAAGGCACCAATAAATGAAAAGGTAAGTAAATTTGTGCAAGCTATTTTTCATTATTACTATTATTTGTTTGATTTGTAATACTAATTTTTAGTGTATATCTCCTCTATTTAGATGATATTCTAAGATGTGATAAACTTTGAGGAATAAATGAATTATTTAGGAATCTACCTTAAAATCTCATGAAAAACATCTAAAAGCTAAAACTTTTTTCAATTAGTTATAAATATCTTCGTGTTATTCTTGAGAAATTTTTTAAAACTGTATATATATATATATATATATATACATGATTAGTTAGATTTATATTAGTTAAATTTATGCGTCTAATTATTCTAATTAACTAATTTGATGTTAAAACCATTTTCACTTTTTAAGCTAAAAAATGCATAGTACAATGATTATTCTTCTTTCAAAAAAAGGAAAAAATGTTGACTCAGAATTCCATGAGCAATCTTCTGAATCGGATATCACATAAATGTGGTTTTAGAACCTTTAACTAATGTCTAAGGGTTGAACATAAGAAAATTGATATTAGTTCTTTAATTCGTGACTTGGGATTACATCCTCACATTTGGGAGTATCTGGTGAACTAAAGAGATGAGATTTGAAGAACGTGTATTCAATTTGGTCCATGTCAGCATACTTAATCATACTATCTATACTCTGGACAAGATAGTCATCCCCATAGATTTCATATTCTCCTACAAAAGATGCTATTTTTTTTGTTTTTTCTTGTTACCTTTTGTCAAAAGAATCAATAGAATCTGGATAAGATGCATTCACTACTAAAGGATTTAAAAACTCAAAAAAGATAAATCAAGGAAATGATTGTGCTTTCTTATCCCATGTAGGAAAAGATCCAAGTTTAACTCATAATTTAGTTGTCAAATATTGTGAGAATTTGAAAAATCAATCTTCTCATATTGAAAATGTGATGTAAAGGCGAACTTCCTCACAAACTTCTAATAATCGCGTATGCCTTAAAGCTTTCGTAGATGCTATTCGATGGTTAACATTTCAAGGATATGCTTTAGAGGACATGATGAAAGTATAGATTTAAGAAATCAAGGTAATTTTCTTGAAATGTTAAGGTTGTTAGCAAGTTACAATGAACAAGTGTATAGAGTAGTTCTTGATAACGCCTTACAAAATGTAAAATACACCACATAAAATTCAAAACGAAATTTTATTTGTGATGACTGGATATGTTAAAGCAGCATTTGTAGTGGGATTGATGATGTAATGCTTTGCTTAATTGTTGATAAAGCTTGAGATGAATCCAAAAGAGAACAAATGGCTATTTTTATAGGTTGATAAGAAAGGATTTATTAGAGAGAGATTTTTGGACTTGATTTATGCTAAAGACATAACAACATTAACTCTTAGGAAAAGAAATCTCTTGTGCATTATCTCATCATAGTTTCAATGTTCAACATTCGTGGTTAAGGGTATTATGGAGCTAATATTATGCATAGAGAGTATAATAGGTTAATAGTTTTGTTTTTTAAAAATTGTCTTTATACATATCATGTGCATTGCTTAGCTTATCAGTTACAACTAGCTCTTGTTACTGCATCTAGAGCAGTTTCTGATATACATACATATTTCAAAACTTAAGTTTCATTGTTAACATTGTGAGTTCTTCTTCCAAACACAATGATGAGTTATAAACGCTCAAGTAACTGAAAATGACATTTAGTTGAATATGGTGAGATTGATTCTGGTAGAGTAGATAATCAAATAGGAACTTTGCGATGGCCTAGAGATATTAAATGGAGTTCCCATTTTAATTCGATTTGCAATTTGATAAGGATGTTTAGTGCAATTTCTATAGTTCTTCAAAACATAGCTACTGAAGGATCTACATACTCTCCATATAGGTATGCAATATTTGCTCTTAAGATATTGATGTCATTTGACTTTATATTTATTTGGCATTTGATGAAAGAAATCAAGGGGATTACTAATGTGAATTGAAAGTTTTACAATAAAAATGTCAAGATATTCTAAATCCAATGCACACAGTTTCTAGTGCAAAATTATTAATTCAAAAGTTGAGAGATGTTGATTGGGGAAATATTTTTAGAGAAAATGGCATCATTTTGTTTGCATTAGAATATACAAGTTCCTAATATGAATGCTTCTTATTCTAACATCTTCTCATCTCGTAACCAGAAAAATGTTGTAACAGTAGAGCATCATTATTAGGTAGACATATTTACAACATTTATAGATCAACAATTACAGAAGTTAAAAATCAAATTTAGTGAACAAGCAATAGAGCTTATTACTCTTAGTATAACGTTGGATCTTAGAGATGGTTACAAGTTATTTGTAGTTGATGATACATACGAACTTGTTGAAAAGTTTTATCCATTTGATTTTTCTGAGCAAGAGATAATTCATCCAAAGTATCAATTGCGGTATTATTAGCTTGATATGCGTAACCATCCTGATTTAAAAAATTTTGTCTAGCATATATCTTTGTACAAAGAGTTGGTGGAAACTGGAAAGTTAAAAAGTAATTCATTTAGTCAATAAACTGATAATGTCGATTTTATTAAAAAGTAAATCATTTAGTCAATAAACTGATAATGTTGATTTTAACTCTTTTGATTTCAACAGCAATTACAAAACGAGTTTTTTCTATCATCAAAGTTGTTAAAATAAGGATTCGCAACTGGATGGAAGATGACTTTTTGAAAGATAGTTTGATTATCTTCACAACTGGATGAAAGATGACTTTTTGAAAGATAGTTTGATTATCTTCACAATTGGATGAAAGATGACTTTTTGAAAGATAGTCTGATTATCTACATAGAAAAAACTTGCTAAAAATATTTCGGTAGATACCATAGTCGATGAATTTAATGCCATGAAAGAAAAACGAGGACAACTTCATTGATAAACTTTTATTTACATCACTTTTGTTCATGTTACTTTTCTCAATTATATCTTGCCTTCCCCTCCTTTCTCCCCCAATTTATATCTTGGTTCTACCCTTAGTTTGTTGCCGTCTATGGACTCTTTGGTCCATAGGGTTCTTAAGGAAATATTTCCCAAAACTAATTTTTGGCTAGTAAATGTGGGTTTGGAGAAGTTTATCAATGGTTGCCAGCTCCTTAAAAAGGAAACAATTTGGTGAGTTGGTAATGGCAAATCAGTTAGAGTTTGAGAGGACACATGAATAGTAGGCTTGCACTTTATCCTTTGCGTACCTAATTGTAGCATTGTTTGGGTCAACGATTTGTTCTTAGAAGGACCAAACAGATGGGACATTAATCTGGTTAAGTAGGTTGTCCCCCAACCTTTTTATGACTCTATTCTTAATATCTATCTTCATCTTTACTCTTTACAGGACAAAATTATTTGGCCCTTTTCAAGAATGGGGGAGTCTACTATGCGTAGTGGGTATTATATGTGTTGTAACGCCCTAATTTGAGGGCTAAAACCCTTAAGGAATGTGATACTATCCTCACATCATCCGGACAAAACATATTAAAAATCATTTGGAATTGCAAAATACCATTGAAGATCAAAGTCTTCCTCGAAAGCTAGCCTTAATGCATTCTCACACAAGAACATAAAATTTAAATGCAAAATGGCGAAGTCTCCAAAGTGCTTAATCTGCAAAGTCGAAATGGAGACAATTGTGCACCTTTTCTTTTTGTTCCCTTGGGTCCCAAGGTTTTGGTTTGCTTCCTCTGTTTAATATTGTGTGAGAGAATTAGAAGTTGATAGATTTGACAAAGTTGGATGATATTAAAAAAATGTGTCATCTAGAAAGAATGCGTCAAAGTCGGATGTGGTATACTTGAACCAAAGTCGAAGATCAACTTTTGCTTGTGGAATATTTGGAAAGGAAGATGTTAAGTTGTGATCGAACAAGAGCATATTGATATTGATAGCGTCATAGCAGCCTCTACACTCAATTTTAGCGAATTTTGGATTGCATTTAAATTTAAAGATAGCCAGCTATCTATTTCAAACTAGAGGAATGACTCAAACCTCTCTATTTGGTCCCCCTAGCTCTTAGATACCTCAAATTTAATGTTGATGCTTCCTTTCACACCTTTGAGGTCGAGGCAACTGCTTTTATTTGTCGAGACTCTAACGAAAATCTGATATAGGGCAATATTTGCAACATCAGCTTGAATAGTGCTTTGAAAGTTGGAGCCATGGTGCTTCATAATGCTTGTCTTTTTATCAAACAACTTAATTTACCATGAATCATCTTTGAGAATGATGCTAAGGTCATGTTTAAAGCAATCTCCTCTGGAAGGCTTTCTACCCCATGGAAGTTGGACCTTATCATTGAGGATGTTGTTGAAATTCCTTTTCTTCAATTTTAGTGTGTGGAAAGAATGACCAATTAACAAGTAGACTGGGTACCAAAAATTGGGCTATTGAGCATCTTGCTTGTAATTAGGTAAGTAATATCCAGGATGTAATATTTTAAGTCCAAAGAAAGTGCCCATTTCAAAAGACTTGTTTGTTAAGTAGCAGAACTCTGTAAATTTAAGAACTACTCATAAGAGAGTAAGATTTTCATTGTGAGAAATCATTACACTAGCATTGCTTTATTGAGTTGTTTTGGAAAGACCAACATTCTACAAGAGTGGGTTGATATCTATTTTACTTATTTCAGATTAAAAAATATCTCTTTGTAAAAAAAGAAAAAAAGAAGTAAAGTCAAGAAACAAAGCAAAAGAAAGAATAAAGGTGAGAGGATATTTGAGGTGATTGTGGAAAGGAACAAGGATAATTAAGTAAAAGCAACCAGCTATGCAACGCTCAATCGTCAGCCCTATGATCATCCACCCAAATCCAACGGCCCACGAAAAACCCTAACCACTTCTCAACCCTTTATAAACGCCTCATCGCCTGATCTTTCGTTCTTTCTTATTCTCTCACACTCTCGCTTGCACACCAGTAAGCCGTCGGCGAGAGATCTCTCTTCTTCGTTGCAAGTCTTCAAAGGTCAGTTTCACGATTTCTATTTATTGTTGAATGTGAATTTCTTTCTCTGATTTTGAGCTTCTTGTTAGCTTAATTGTTGGTGTGTGTGTGTGTGTGTGTGTGTGTGTGTGTGTTTGTGTATGTATTTATGCACACAGAGACGTACTTGTATATATGTAAGTAAATAAGCCTGAATAATGACCATCTGACTTTTCCGTTTATGTGCTTATTCTATAAGTATGTGTGTATGTGTTTGCGGATGGATGTATATAGATACATGCACAGATGGATAGTTGCTTCTTGTATACATGTGTTGATAGTCTTAGGTCGGATTAACTATTGTTTTTGATGATTTTTATGCATCATTTATCTAATTTTGTTATATATATATTTGTAACCTAAAAATAAATCTAAAAAGAAGGTTATAGCTTTTATAATCTTTTGTCCCTGTAACTTTTTTTTTTTAACTTGTGATTAGTATTTTATTATATAAAAATTTGTGAACTTTCATTTTATGCTATGGTTATATGTATAGTTGTCACTGATCTTATTTTATATGAGAAATCGAATATTTTACTGTTGGTCAGTTTATTTTTCACCCGGATTTTTGGTTGTTTTCTTTGTTCTTTTCATACTAGAAGTTGTCGATCTGACTTGGTTCAACGTCTACATTGCAGTATCTCTTTTAAAAGTTCAGCATGGGTAAGGAAAAGGTTCACATTAACATTGTTGTCATTGGCCACGTCGACTCTGGAAAGTCGACCACTACCGGACACTTGATCTACAAGCTCGGTGGTATTGACAAGCGTGTCATCGAAAGGTTCGAGAAGGAGGCTGCTGAGATGAACAAGAGGTCATTCAAGTATGCCTGGGTGCTTGACAAACTCAAGGCTGAGCGTGAGCGTGGTATTACCATCGATATTGCCTTGTGGAAGTTTGAGACCACCAAGTACTACTGCACTGTCATTGATGCTCCTGGACACCGTGACTTTATCAAGAACATGATTACTGGTACATCCCAGGCTGATTGTGCTGTCCTCATCATCGACTCCACCACTGGTGGTTTTGAGGCTGGTATCTCAAAGGATGGTCAGACCCGTGAGCATGCTTTGCTTGCCTTCACCCTTGGTGTCAAGCAGATGATTTGCTGCTGCAATAAGGTCAGCTTATTTGTTTCTTGAATATCTTCTGTTGTTTTCATGTGTGGAACCATCTAAAGATAATTCAATCAGCGATAGTGGCTAATTAGCTATTTGTCATTTGACATGTGCAGATGGATGCCACCACTCCTAAATACTCCAAGGCTAGGTACGATGAAATTGTGAAGGAAGTGTCATCCTACCTCAAGAAGGTCGGATACAACCCTGACAAGATCCCCTTCGTCCCCATCTCTGGTTTTGAGGGAGACAACATGATTGAGAGGTCCACCAACCTCGACTGGTACAAGGGTCCAACCCTCCTTGAGGCTCTTGACCAGATCCAGGAGCCCAAGAGGCCTTCAGATAAGCCTCTTCGTCTCCCTCTCCAGGATGTCTACAAGATTGGTGGTATTGGTACTGTCCCAGTGGGTCGTGTTGAAACTGGTATTCTGAAGCCTGGTATGGTTGTCACTTTCGGTCCTTCTGGTCTGACAACTGAAGTTAAGTCAGTTGAGATGCACCACGAAGCTCTCCAGGAGGCTCTTCCTGGGGACAATGTTGGGTTCAACGTGAAGAACGTTGCTGTTAAGGATCTCAAGCGTGGTTATGTGGCATCCAACTCCAAGGATGACCCTGCCAAGGAGGCTGCCAGTTTCACCTCCCAGGTTATCATCATGAACCACCCTGGCCAGATCGGAAATGGATATGCACCAGTTCTTGACTGCCACACCTCCCACATTGCTGTCAAGTTTGCTGAACTCTTGACCAAGATTGACAGGCGATCAGGTAAGGAACTTGAGAAGGAGCCCAAGTTCTTGAAGAATGGTGACGCTGGTATGATTAAGATGATTCCCACCAAGCCCATGGTTGTTGAGACCTTCTCTGAGTACCCACCACTTGGTCGATTTGCTGTGAGAGACATGCGTCAAACTGTTGCTGTTGGTGTCATCAAGAGTGTTGAGAAGAAGGACCCAACTGGTGCCAAGGTCACCAAGGCTGCTGCCAAGAAGGGTGCCAAATGAGGAGCCCAAATTCATTCTGCTCTTGATCTTATTAAACTGTGTCATACTTTGTTTTAGTATTAAGTCGCTGTTTTGTTTAGTATGCCATAGCTTTCCACACCCACTGATGTCTAGTAACTGTTCCCAGAACTTGGTTCTGGACAGATGGTGGTTGTTTCTATGGTACGAATCTTATTTATGTCGATGTTATTTCCGTGTGTTTTATGGTTCGAGGTGCATGGAATTTCCAGGCGGCTCAGGAGTTTTGTTGTTTTAATTGCGGATCATACAGTTTGAACTTAACTAGATCTTCCTTTAATTTTTGTCTGTGCTTCGCCTTGTTGTGTTTGCTTCATTGTGAATTACTTTGCTGTGCTGTTATTGATGATACAGGAACTTTTCACTGGGATGCTGGGTTCGAGTTATTTGTACTCTCAGAATGTTAATACCATTATGAGGTTGTAATGTGATGGATGGTTCACCCCTTTGGCTTTTGAAGTTCTAAGGAGTTAAATTGGTGTTGGTATTTGAGGTTTAGTCAGGGAAATTGAAATTTTGAATTAAAATCATTTTATCATAAACCAATGTTAGTTTTCAGATCTTTCCCCAGTTTCACATGATTTATTGGTGATTCACTTTGTGGTATTTTTCAACTAGAGTTGCAGATTGGTTGCCTTTGATGCAAACCAGATCTCTCTGTCTCATAGAATTTAGAGCTTGTTTGGTTGAGCTTACTTGGGGCTTATAAGTTGGAACTAGTAAAAGGCATGTAGTGGGTGTTTTTTTAGGTGTTTGTAAGTAGCAAAATAAGCAGAGCCAAGTGAGTTCTTAAACTTAGGGTCCGTTTGGTTGGTTCCCCCCCAACCAACAAAAAAGAGAACTTATTTATTTTAAAAAAGTTATATTAAATTTGTCATAACTATTTGAGTTGGTTTAAAAAAAAAGTTGAAATTTTGAAAAAAAGTTAAAATATAATTTTTTTACAAGCTAGACTTTTTAGGGCTCGTTTGGATTGATCTTTTTAAAAGTGTTTTTTTAACAATTTTTGAAAAATAATTTTTTTTAATAAGTTGAAAATTTTGGCTTCTAAAAAAAGTTGTATTTGAACTTTTTTCAGAATTTCAATCTTTTTGGAAGTCAAATCAAGTAGTTATTGTAAATTTAATGTAATTTTTTTAGAGAAAAAAGTATTTTTTTCTAAAAAAAAATAAATCCAAACAGGCCATTAATATTTTCAAGAAAAGTTGTTAAGAAAATCATTTTTAGAAAAAGTTAATCAAACGGGTCATTAAGCCATTACTTTTGGTAGAATAACAATGAGTTGTCTACCAAATAGTTGCATTTAACGGGTGTCCGGCAATAGCACTGTTTATAACGTTACTTTGTCAAAATACTGTTGACTTGGTCAAAATATTATTTTAATATTTATCCCTATTCGATAAAATAGGTTTTTAAATTAGCATTTTAGTTAGCTTATCTCAAATGTTATAGCGTTTAGCGTGTTAGATAGCTTATCTCAAACGTTATAAGTTTTAACATTTTAAAATAAGAAAATAGCATTTTAATTTTTTCTCCATTCTATCCCTAAGTTATTAGTGATAAGGACAAAACTTATAAAATGGGATTAAATTTTATTTGTTATTGAAACCAAATGTAGATAAAAGGTTATCTATTAATTTCTATTTATCTCAAGTTTTTTAATAATGGAAAAAAAAAAAAAAGCAACAAACAAGAACAAACTATATTATTAACACCCTCATATCAAATTTAGCTTGCAACATCAAATTTTAACTGATTTTAATTACGATATAATTAAATTAATTATAAAGTTTTATGAGTGATCAAATCAAAATTATTATTATTATTATTATTAATTTAGTATCACTATTTATTATTTTAGTATCAATATTAGTATTAAAATTATAAATATATTATCATATTTCAATTATAATAATAGTAGAAATAATAATTATTATATAATTAGATAATAACAATAACAACATTAATGAGCTGATTCTGATGTCTTTTTATGTTATTTTGCAATTTATCAGCTAGTTGAATAACTAGTTTTATTGAACATATATATTTAAATGACTAGTTGAATAGTTATCGACTAACTGTTAAAATACAATATCTATCAACTACTTAAAACAACTAATTTTGCCAAACAGACTCTTAAGCCTTTCCATAAACCCTAATGCAATACTCTAGATGACAATAAAGGATTAGGTTGGCCATTCATCTAAGTGACAATAAAGGACTAAATTTGCCATTCATTCTTTAGTAAAGTAGAACAGTACTAAGAGGGCGTTTGGCTGATGCACATAGAAAAAGTACTAAGAGACATGTTTTTTACTATTAATATGCTTAAAAATACCAAATAAGCAAAGTCTTTATAAACATCAAATAAGCAAAGCCAAACACTCTCTAAATATGAGAGCATGTGAACTTGATTGTTTGGTATCGACAACATTCTTTGAACGCGTCTCCATCGCAATTTGCGGATTCAGTGTTTTATTATCATTCAAATATTGGGTCCACCTTTCTTCTAAGGGTAAGTTTTACTAACAGATTCCTTTGCCAAACGTAACAAGTGTCACCGTCATATGCAATAACGACACATAGAAAATTTGACAAGCGTCGCCATCACACGACAAATTTCCAAAAGAGGCAACCATTGTGAAGAAAAATCGTCTTCTAAGATATACAACTATCTTTACTGCTGATTCATCTGGCAAAACACAATTTTCACGTCAAGTTGTAATAAAAAAAACATTCTTCTAAAGAGGTACCAGTCTATAATAGCAGTTAGTTTTTTGTTAGTTCGAAGTTTCAGGACCTTATTTATCACCTTGTTTGGATAAAGGGGGGAAAATTTAATAAAAGATAGGAAAGAAAAAGATTATAAAAGAAAAGAGAGGAAATGGATAATTTATGTTTAGATTAGAATATTTATACGAGGAAAAAGCACATAAAAAATTATGAGTATTTTGTGTTTGGATTAGGAAGGAAATAGAAGGAAAGGATAGATTTTATGTGTAAATTTATTTTTGTGCCCTTTTTCTTATCTTCTCTTTACATAGCAAGTTTAGTAATTAAAATAAAACTCAAGAGGTAAAATCATTTTTGCACAACTTTCCTTTCCTTTCCTCCCAAATTGGAAGGATTAAAAATAAAAGAAATGAGAGGAAAGTTCTTTTCCTCCAAAACTTTCAAAACAAACAAAGGAAAGGATTTGTTGGGAAATTAGGAAGCATAACACACACTTACACAGCGGAATTAAATCACGAGTAACGAGAAAAAAATACGCACTATTAAACGTGATTCGACCCTCTGCCTACGTCCACGATTCCCTTTGGGATAAATTCCAATATTCAACAATAATGAGATTACAACTCAGGTGATGACTTTTTGCACGGACAGAAAAGTCTAAACCCTTCCCACAAAGTTCTTATAATGGTTCTATCCTCAACAGGACCAGAACGAATATAAGACACTCTCGATGCGCTCAGGCTCTCTCTTTCTCACCCACACCCCCATGGGGTGTGGCCCTAAGGCACATTTTATACAACTAATGCAAGAGTCTTATTTATAGAGGAGATTTCCTTATCCTTCAAGACAAAGGATTTCTTCATCTATTAATCCTACCATAATTAAGACTCTTACCATAACTAGAATTTTAATTCTCATTAAAACTCTTTCCTAATTTGTATGGGCTTGGACTTTGAGCCATAACTCAACAAATTCCTCCCTTGGCAAAAAGTCTGAAGCTTTTTTGCCGCAACTGGAACCTCTTCACTGTCTTCATGCTGGAGCCCTCGCTCGACAACACTCTTCACGACAACAGCTACTAACACATCCTAGCATGTTTTCGGAGTCATTCCCAACATCCCTTTTCGTGCTGTCTAACCTCGACCTCTTGAGGTTGTTTGTGTCCTCCCTCGACACAAGGCATCTCGAACGTGGTCTTCTCTTCCAGCAGTAGCATTCCTTATCAGTTGTCTGGTCAGGACTCTGATTGTTCAGCTACGTAGACTCTCTACGCGGGACTCCTCCCTCGAATCGAACCTTTTTCAACTAGCCTACTCATCCAAACTTCTCTCCTCTAGAAGTTTGTTCACTAGTCGGCTAAATGTGTTTGCTCGCACAATGCTTCAAAGACTTTCACAGAATTTCATCACCACTTCATTGTTTTACCTAAGTTCAAGGCTCACCCATGATACATCAAGAAATTTGGCAAAACAGAACTAAAAATGAACTCAGGACATAGGAAAACGATAGAGAGACCCTCAGTCAATGCGGTCAAACCCCTGCAGCCCGCTGGCCAAACCTTCTGTTTGACTGTTTGACCACAAACTCACAAAACTTGACCTACTTGTATCTCACAACCCGCCCGTCGGATCGTTACGAAATTTTAGCAGCTTACTCTCCTCTTCGAGACGAAAACACAGCAACAAACGGATCGTCGATCGGACTCCAGGAAGGCTGCCAAACGTGACTAGCAGATCAGCGAATTTTTTTACTCCTCTTCGGCGTTTCTTTTTTCGTTTTTCGTACAAACCAGCGTCCTTCCTCCAACCTAGCTCTCGATACCACTTGTTAGGAAATTAGAACGCATAACACACACTTACACAGAAGAATTAAAACACAAGTAATGAGAAAAGAATATGCACTATTAAACGTGGTTCGACCCTCTGTCTACGTCCACGAAAAACTCCACTAATAGAAAAGAGTATTACAACTTAGGTGATGACTTTTTGCACGGACAGAAAAGTCTAAACCCTCCCCACAGAGTTCTTATAATGGTTCTATCCTCAACAGGATTAGAACGAATATAAGACACTCTCAATACTCTCAGGCTCTTTCTTTCACCCACACCCCCATGGGGTGTGGCCCTAAGACACACCTTATACAACTAATGCAAGAGTCCTATTTATAGAGGAGATTTCCTTGTCCTCCAAAACAAAAGATTTCCTCATCTATCAATCCTACCATAATTAAGACTTTTACCATAACTAGAATTTTAATTCTCATTAAAACTCTTTCCTAATTTGTATGGACTTGGACTTTGATTCATAACCCAACAGGATTCTTTCATTCCTCCAAAACCATTCCCTCCCCTCCATTTCCTTCAATCCAAATAGAGTTTTTAAAGCACATATAAAAGGAAAGGATGCCAGTAGGGGTGTTCATTGGGGAATCCCCGCCCCAATCAACAACAATTTTTTTCTCCAAAATTTTTTTGGGGAAAGAATTTTGTTCCGTTCCCCGCCCCAATTAACTAATGGGGAACACAATTTGGGAAAATGGGGAATGGGAAAAACTACCGGAGATTAGGAAATCCCCAAATTTTTTTAGAAAAAGGTTTAAAACTAATTCTACTACTAACATATCAACTTTTTATATTTTCAAGTCTCAATTATTAGCTAGTTTTACTATGAAGTACTAACTTGCCCTGTTGAATAGAAAAGAATAATCATCATCAATAAAATAATTATAAATTTAAACTTCAAAATATAAATAAAAATATATTTAGATCTAATAGGTGAAAGTGAAGAGCAGAAGAGGACAAGTATTGTGATTTGTGAAGCTGTGTGGACTCTAAAGCCCTAGTTTAGAATATATATATATATATATATATATATTTATATAAGAAAAAGGGTTAAAAAATTTAAGATATTATATAACATATATATTATATACATACCCACACGCATACATATATACAAAATATTATAACATATATAATATATATAATTTTTAAAAAAAAATCGGGTTTCGGGTTTTCCCCGAATTTTTTTTTATTCTGATCCCCAACCCATTCCCCGAAATTTTTCCCCATCCCCAATAATTTTTCCCTAATTCTCCGATTTCCCCATACCCGATTTTTTGGGTTGGGGATCGGGTTTCCCCGATAAATGCACAGCCCTAGATGCCAGAGTACAAGAGCAACAACCAAGCTAAACATCAATAACTTATTTGCAATCTCTGCTTGAAAAATTCATTTCAACTGTGTCATGAGATAAGCGTAGGTGAAAATTTCCGCTAGAAGTACAAGAGCATTTCCCTGCCTACACCTCCACAAGTTAAAAAAAAGGGTAAAAGCCATGCTCCCCATGGGAATTTCTTCTTATAATCGTACATTAAGCAACTTAATGAGCAAATGAACTCATGAATAAGCTCTATGTGTCACATCTAATCAACCAACTCGAAATGACTCAACCTGTTAAGAAAACTACAAAGAAAGAAATGCTAACCAAATTTGATTTACATTTAGGGATGAAATTCTGCTCCAACTGCATCCCATTCTGTTGTCAAGCACAGATTATTCCAAACTAAAGGTGTCAAAATCACCCAGATATACCTGTCATCAAAATGTTTAGAATAACTTCAGCCGAATTAAGGGAACAGGATGAAGTCTTCTTTATCCAACAAAGTACCAGAATGATAGCATATATGACAAGAAGCATCAAACTTTACCTATGCTTAATCACAACTCATCTTTTTCATCATCGAGTTGAGCTTCTTTTGCTGCCGCCTTTTCTGCTTCTTCAAGAACAAATGTTTTCAGTGACTCCACATCCCGCGGTCCTGTTGACAGCAGAAAGCATCAAGATATATGAAGAAAATTTGAGTTGAGGAATGCTAATCTTAAATTTGTGCCTCTTTACCCTTTGATCAGACGTTACATTAGCTCATTTTTTTCCATATAAGCAGAGAGAATCGAAAAGCTTAATGGGCAAACTAGACTTCCTTATCTAATGTCTTTCAATACTTTTAGAGTATCCTCCACAAAGTCAGTTTGCAAACTTGCACAGAAAGATGAAATCAAGTATCTTATCTATTTATGGGACATCAAGGTGAAAAATGGTATGAAGAAAGTGAAGCACGGATCTGTCACTTTGCTTGATTAGGGGAATCATTAATACTATTCTCTTAAGATTGCACTGTCTCAATCTATCAAGACAACAATAAAAATCTGGAGCAACTTTTGGCAGCAGAATTACAATGAATGAAGACATGAAGCTCTTTGTTTAACTTTTTCTTCTTCCCTGATAGGAACAACTAAGCTACATTGGTTTCTCCATCCTATCCCAATCATCATGAAGACAGAAAATAAAATAATCAAGTTCACCAATTTGGCCCTTCAGCTATTAGCGCTCGCTGCAGATGAAAGAGTGAAAATCAAAAACATCATTCTAAACCTTCATCAAACAGCAAGAATGCCACTATACTGGGGCCTAAATATAGACCGAAGACAGCACCAAATTCATGCGAAAAAGAATACCCCACCAGGTTATTGCTGCCACCCCATAGATAACTACATATCCTGTACTTCTACATCACTACAATTCCATGATGATAACATACCAAACTCATTCTAAATTTCCTCTGGGAATACTCAGGACAATCCAGGGATTTGCTAAAACATATATGGATCTGAATTTTTATTAACTTAACAACCATATAGATCATATCATTGATGAAACTTCCTGACTCTTGACCCTATTTTCCCGTATATGAATGCCTTGATACAAATGGAACATAAAGATATTAGGTCACATCATTGATGAAACTCCATGAAGGTTAAGCCTGTGTTTCATATATGAAAGCCTTGATACAAATGGAACATAAATAACATCAGGGTTACTTGCATTTGCATTTAATTGAAAACAGTGAGAATCTTCTTTAAACTTTGCATATTTTTTGCAGAGTTGCATATTTTTCACACCCAAAAACTTGTTACTGACTTCCTGATTTTGCACTATATTGCCCTCAACACTACCATTCTCACAATTTTTTATCATCCTTAGGGCCCGTTTGGATTGGCTTTTGTCAAAAGTGCTTTTTTTTAACAACTTTTGAAAAATGGTTTTTTTTTTTAGAAGCTGAAAATGAGTTTCAGCTTTTTTGGAAATCAAATCAAATAGTTATTACAAATTTAATGTAACTTTTTTCAGGAAAAAAAGTGTTTTTTCTTAAAAAAAAACCAATCCAAACAGGCCCTTAGTATGGGTTCCATGTTTTTAATCATCATTCTGAGAATGTCAATATTGTACCCACTCACAATTTTTTATCATCCTTAGAATGGGTTCCATGTTTCTAATCATCATTCTGAGAATGTCAATATTGTAACCAAGGTGTCTTGAGAATATACTGAATCAGTATGCAACAAGTATTAAACTCCACCTAGTCAAACCCTAGATTACATGCTTGTCCAGGTGAAAACATGGGGTAATAACACAAGATTTACAGGGGGAAGTGTATCTAATCCAATTTCATATCAGTTAAGAATGCGCTTCATCCTTTTTAAGAGATAGAGGCATTAAGTTGTTAAGTATTGAAATGCAAATTACACATGAAAAGAACATAAACTCAGGGTTACCTTTGTACTTAGCAACTTCTTCTCCATTGTAAAAAAGCTTAAATGTAGGATATGAGTGAATATCAACCTTGGTACAAACTGGTTTGTTTGTGCCACAGTCAACTTCTCCAATCTCGATCTCATCTTCTCCTTCCACTGCTTTCCCTAAATCCTCCCACAGCGTCCCCAAGTTCTTACTAAAAACAAGCTCAACAATTAACAAGGAACAATTATTACAGAAACAGCTAATGTTGATAGCGTTAGGATGTTGCCCAATATAAAATTTAGAAAGAAGTGAGGAATGAGGTAGCCATTACCAGTGCTTACACCAAGGCACACAAAATTTAACAAACCATGCAGTGTCTTTCTCCTTCACCTATACAGACAGATTGCAGGAACCTCAGAGAAAACATCAATATGGAGAAATGACATTTCAGGATACAATAACAAGAAATAAAAGCCCCTAATGCTTAAGTGCCATTTTGTTTGTCAGATATTGAAAAGAAAAAAGAAAAAGGCTGTACACTGTCAATCAAAAAGTTCTTTAGGGGGAAGGGGGAAGGGGGAAGGGGGAAGGGGGAAAAACCTAGAGATGGTTATTGATTGTTTCATCGAAATAAGCATTTCCAACCTTCCCCAACCGTTTGTGGCCAGCTACAAATCAGGAAAATGCTAAAATTTGAAAAAAAAACAAACACTTACTAAAAAATCCATTTCAAACTAATGCACATCTTTCTTCCCTCCTTCTCCTGTTGAACTAAGCTCTAACCACCATCCCTGACCCTTCTTCACCATTAATGATATAGGAAAACACTAAACTTTACACAAGTATTCACAGAATAGCATTCTCTGTTCCTCCCTCCTGGTTGCAAGATGTGACCTGTCTATGATTCCCATATCATTTAATTAAATTTTGTAAGAATCTTTTGTTTTCATATCATTGCTCAATCTTTCGATCTTTCAGGTAAGTTAACTGCCACCTAAACCTAACTTTTCACACACCAGCACTAATAGATCACTAACCCAAACTAATGCAGCTTTCTTAACACATCATTCGATTAATTACAATTCTTTTCCTGATAAGAATTAGGACAACTTGTGCACAAATCTCCAACTAAGTGCAGGTGCCTACAGAGTATAGGACTGGCTCCAGGCAGGACAACCTGTGTGCACGAATCTCCAACTACGCGTGTTGTCTGCACAAGTATAGAACTGATTTCGGGTCTATTTTACGTAGTTTTTACTAACTAACATTTCTGCAGGAGCCTGTTTCCAGCTCTCCAAATTCGTTGTCCAAGTTACATGATGATAATTAAATAACTAGCTCCACTTAAATAAACGTTATTATCCAAATGAAAAAGCTTGAATTATATAATATTTAGTAAGCCAATCCATTAATTGCCAGAAAAAAAACATATGAATCAACTAACAGAAACATAACATATTGCTAAGCACCCAAAATAAAAAAAGAAAAAGAAAAGAAAAATCACAGAGGCTAAAAGATCAAATTTTTATCAAAGAAAAAATTGATCTGCGATCTATATTAAGTGGCAAAGCAGTAAATTAATAAAATTGGGGCGTACAAAAGGGAAATTTTCAATATTTACCTTGTCATTGAAGGTATCGGCTGTTAGGGTTATAACCTCTGCTTTTGTAGTTTGTAATAAGCTGAAAAGAGAAATAGATAATAGTAAGAGAATATGAAGAGATTGAAGAAGCTTTCTCATTGTTGCTGCTTATTGCTGAAGCGCTTTTTTCTTTTTCTGCTTATAAGTTAATTGCACTGAACTCTTTTTATTGTTATTGAAAAAAAAAAACTTGTTTCGTTGCTGAAGAAGACGAGGACAATGCCAACTACAACTACAACTACAATTACAATGAACGGGTCCAAATTACAAATGGGCTAAAAGGAAACTACATTGGGCCTTATGGGCCTAAATACATTTCGAGTGATCTTCTCCTCCAAATTCTAAGTCATCGACTAAGAGCCTGTTTGGATTGGCTATTTTTAAAAATATTTTTTTAATAGTTTTTTTAAAAACAGCATTTTTTGAGTGAGAAGTTCAAAATTCAGACTTCTAAAAAAAAAACTGTATTTGAGCGTTTTTCAGAGTTTCAGCTTTTTTAGAAGTCAATCAAATAGTTATTACAAAATTGATATAATTTTTTTAGGAAAAAAAGTGTTTTTTTACTTCAAAAAATCCAACCCAATCAAGCCTTAATTGAATACTTGTGTTCTGCCATTTCCATAAAGAATGTATTTGCAATTTAAAGTTGTCGAGGTGCATCATAGATTGATATGAAAATTACAAGGTGTCACATGATAAAATTAGTTGTTACTAATACCTTAGTTTCTCGATGGTAAATTGCATTTTACCCCTCTATGTTTTACCGAAATTATATAAAATCTCATTTGTTTAACAACTCGTTAATACCCCTCGTGTTATAAAAAATGTTACACAAAACTCTCAAGTTTTGAGTGATTGTGCAACATTATTTATAATATAAGAGGTGTTAGTAATATTCTTTATAGTATTGAAGTATTAACGAATTTTAAAATCACAAGAAATTTTATGTAATTAAATAAAATACAAGAGGATAAAATACATTATACTTTTTTTCTTAATTTTGTCTCCTATAAATTAATCTCAAAAAGAAGAAGAAAAGACAAGAGGACCATATGGAGCATGTGATTCAAAATCCACAAAATAATTCAATAACAACGATCGAATTTGATTATTTTCAGGTTTCAAGGATACTAGTATACCTGATAGAAAAGATGTAATCAAAACCCAACTTGTAAAATCAAAAGCTACTTTAGCCAAATGATGGGCTAAAATCGGAAATAAGTATTACAAAACTACAGAAATCATGTAAAAAACCAACCAAAATTGTTTTGACATTTTGAAACTACACTAGCAAAAATGTGACAATCAACAAGATCTAACGTTAAGCACTCCTCCAAGAAAAAAAGAAGCCACAGAAGAACTAATAGTAGGGTCTCGAAGATAGCCATAACACATAATTTTATAATCATATGAACATATATATATATATTTTCATTAAAGACTAATTATTTCTTAGTATAAAAGTATACAAACAATTTTAAATTTTTTTTCGCACAATACATCCACTAGGTGCTAAGGGCAATGGGCACAGATTAAACCAAAAAGTAAATGATATAAACTAGAGGGTGTTTAGGAATGCTTGTATGCTGGTCACACATGCTTATAAGCAAAAAAAGAAAATAAGATTTACGCATTTGACAAATTATGTTTACAAACAGGTAAAGTTAGCTTGTTAGCAATAAAAAAAAAAAAAGCACCACTTGCAACTTTTTTCACTGATTATATGTCATGAGAGTTGACTAAATAAAAATATATTAACTACCCTTGAATTATGAAATGCCCTTTTTAAGCATTTTAACAAACACAACTTGCTTATAAGCATATATTATCAAACATGTTAACACCTTGTAAGTATATTTTATCTAAACATTTTTCTGCTTATTTATTATTTACTTTAAGCATAAAAAAGACGTTTATAAATATCAATTTCTTATAAGTAGCTTGAAAAATACAAAGCCAAACACCCCTATTAAAGCACTACGTTTGGGATTTGCTTCAGAAAATTGTATACATTTACAAATATGATTTATTCAATTAATCATGTTCTTCATGGACTTTAATCAAGTGGAATACCGATCCCACGACCAAGTTAGTTATTCTTGTATATTTATTATCGAATGTAATGGGTTATGTAACCTAGCTATTATAGTGAAGATTGTTCACTTCAGTTTCGGTAATAGGTTAAGGGCTCGTTTGCATTGGCTTTTTTCAAAAGCGCTTTTTTAACAACTTTTGAAAAATAATTTTTTTTTAGAAGTTGAAAATTCTAGCTTCTAAAAAAAATTATATTTGAGCTTTTTTCAGAGTTTCAGCTTTTTTAGAAACCAAATCAAATAGTTATTACAAATTTAACATAATTTTTTCAGATAAAAAAAGTATTTTTCATTAAAAAAAGCCAATCCAAACAGGCCCTAATTACACAAATGGTTTCTTTATCTCTTGTCGCATTTGCTAACTAATTCCCTTACCTTTCAAACTTGGACATTTTACTCCATCATTAACATAACGTATTTTTGTTATTGTTAATCTCTAAAATGAAATCCGTCATCAAATTTTTCAAGAGAATATGGAACTATATACAAGTGGTCTTTATTTTGGCGTGCCAACTATATTGTATCGAATATGGTAAATGGATCGATAAAAATAAGATGACATTTAGCAATACTGGATATCAATATGAATCAGTCACAAGTTTGAAGTGAGAAGAAAAAAGAAATGGAAGCTTATTCACAACTCTGAGAAGTTCCAAAGGCAAGAAGAGAACAAAATTGAAGGCAAAACGAAAAGGAGAGCCTGAACAGAAAGCAACATTCCTGAAATGGGTTCTACCCTCCTCCTGCTAAGATACATCACCATTTTTGACCAACTATGCAAACTCTTCAATATCCATGGTCAAGTCCTTCCGAAAGCATGCAGTATCTCTGACTGCATACTCCACTCTGGTGGCGCAACCGATGCCGAGGGCAAAATGACCGACTCGCGCTGCGCGCTGGTTATATTCCGAAGCCTTTCCTCGCTCAGCCCGAACGCGGCTGCCAGTTCGGGTCCCCTCATGGTGTCCAGGAGTGAGCTTGCCCCTACCAAGAACTGTGGCCGGTTCTTGCGTGCCGAGGTTGTGAAACCGAAGAACTCAAACGGGCCTGTTCTTGATGCGATTTGGCAGAACGGGAAGTACCGCGGCACCCAGAACACGTCGCCTTCGCTGACTTTGGCGTTCATGGCTAGTGTTCCATTAGGATAAACTATCTGGATTCTACCACTCCCTCTCAACACAATTCCATATTCTGTTGTTGTTGGATTGATATGTGGTGCCATCATTGATCCCTACATTGCAGAAGCAATAGTCTTAAAAACACATCAAATTTAGGTTACCTATTGAATTTAGAGGGTGTTTGGATTGGCTTATAAAAAAGTTACTTAAAGTACTTTTGGTTTCAAAGGACTTTTTTTTATTGTCAACTTTGAGTAGTTACATGTTTGAATAAAAGTTGTAGTTATAAAAATAAGTATTTACATGTTTGATTAAATCGGGTTGAAAAATAAGTTATATAGGGATATTAAAATAGAATTTAAAAAGATAAGTATAAGGTAAAAGAGTAAAGTTATTTTAGTAATAAAAATAAAAAAGTGAGGATAAGATAGTAAATGATTTGATCAAATTTGTTTTTTTTCAAAGTACTTAAAGTTATAAAAAGTAAAAGTTAGGGTTAGGAATTTTTTTATTTTCTACGTCAAAAAAGCACATTTTAATTAAAACAAACACTCTTATTAGTTTAAATTAAATTTTAAGTAAGTTCGACCAGAAAAAAAAAAAAAAAACCAACCCAAACACTCTCTCAGAGGGTGTTTGGTTTGGTTTTTTTCCTGGTCAAACTTACTTAAAACCTAATTTAAACTAATAGAAGTGTTTATTTTAATTAAAAATGTACTTTTTTTAAGTAGCTTTAAGTAGAAAATAAAAAGCTCCCCAACCCTAGCTTTTGCTTTTTATGGCTTTAAGCACGTTGAAAAAAAGAAAGTTTGACCAAATCATTTACTATCTTATCCTTACCTTTTTATTTTTATTACTAAAATATATTTTCTCTTTTATCTTATACTTACCTTTTTAAATTATATTTTAATGTCCTTAATAGTTATTTTAACTATATAACTTACTTTTCAGTCCACTTTAGTCAAACATATAAATACTTATTTTTATAAATATAACTTTTATTCAAACACATAACTACTTAAAGTTGATAATAAAAAAAAGTCACTTAAAGCTAGAAGTGCTTTAAGTAACTTTTTTATAAGCCAATCCAAACACCCTCTCAATCACATCAAAGATGCTTACTCCGGTGAGGTCAACTAGATAAACGCCGATGCCAGAGTGACGAAGAGGAAAATACTCAAGACTCATCCAGAGCCGTGCTTCATCCATAATCGTTCCTGAAATCAGGCGTCCGGTCATAGAGATTGTAGGAGTCCGGTCCAGCGGTTCTCCTCTCGTCTCTGTTCTTCTCTTCTTTTCCGAAGATGGATACCAACATCTTCCTCCAAGACCATGTTGGTTGCTCGTCTTCTTCATTACCTCCGTCAAAATGCAGCATCCTCTTTGAGGTATGCCAGCCTTTGATGCTGTTCTTGGTCCAAAAATTTGCTCCACGTACTCGGTTCATGAGAATCAGATAAGTACACAATCGGTCCATATCCCTTCCAGGTTAGGATCTCTCTTAGTTCTGCTTCAAAGACCTGTGTCACAGAAGTTAATTACAAGACTTGATTAAGTTATCTCAAGTGATCAATGACAATAGTAAAATTTAATCAAAACCGGGACTTGATCCAGATGAATATATTCTCTTACATTAAATGCGGTTGACAATGTTAACGGATCGAAGCCAGCCAGTACGTATGTTGGGTATGTTCCACCACCAATGAAGAATGACTGCACGTTTCGGGGTATTGCAAAGAACAATGCAATGGATCAATTGGGATAATTATGGTAAAAGATTAGCCTTTCGGCAACAGAGGCCACTCAACAAACTTGAAATTTGAGCAACAAGAATACCAACATAAACTAGACTCAATCTAATCAAGTTTTCCACTTAAAAATAATACCTAAAGCAAAATTATTAATATACTGAAGGGAACATTAATTGTGAAGTTAGTGGATGGTCTTGGAGATGTCGAAACTAATGTTTGGATGGGGTTTTTTCACAAAAAAGTAATTTCTTTTTTGAAAAAGGTCGTAGAAGAAATACTTTTCCAAACGAGCGTTCAGGATCCGTTAATGCTTAGATGGTACCAATACTAGGAGTTGATGGATTGAGAAGGAAAATTTGAGATGGAAATTTTTCGTCTCAATATACGGAAAATTTGGACAAATTTTTTTAATAAATTAATATGTATTTTAGACGGAATTTGAGACCGAAAGTTTCTGTCTTAATTAGAAACGAAATTTTCCAGCTAAAATTGGAGACGAGGGTTTTTGGATGGAAAATTTCATTTTATTTTTTTTTAATTTGAAATGGAAAATTTCCCTTCCAAATCCACATTTTTTTTTGTAATGTACCTGGTAGGTGTGCCGTCCTAGGCTCTCAGTCTTTGGCCCCGGGCTGTATTAACCAAATAGAAAGCTGATCCAGCTGGAATTCGATACACATCTCCGCTCTTGAATCTCTTTTCTGACAATTCATCGTTGTAGATGTACCCAAGTCTTGCTTCCCCTGCAGTTAATGTAAAGCCAAACCTCCTCCTTGTACAAACCGTGACGACAATATTTATTATACCAAGATTTGAAAATTAACAAGCTCTCAGACGATTAAGATAAATTTCTGTATAATCCATTCGGTCACATGTATCCGGCCAGCTTAAAAAATGGAACTTTCAAAGAAAATCGTGTAGAGCAAATTGCATCTTATCTCCTATATTTTCTTATGTTTTGTCAAGGTTGCATATAACCCCTATCCCTTTGCTCTATAAAGACCGATAACCTATGAGCTAGTTTTCAAATCATTAGAAATTTTATACAGCTTTGGTTACCGGAATATAAGCTAGTTTTGAAATCATAAGAAATTTTATACAACTTTGGTATAACACACTGCTAAAATGCACCCAATTGTACAATGCCCCAAATTAATTACTAGTGCTTACCTATTAGTGCTCACCCCTTGTTAGAATAAGCATGTTTTGTATAGCTTATAAGTTGTCGTGATTAACCACGAGCAATGCAAGCATACTATAAATGGTAATACAACAACACACAAGAAGTCTAGCCTTATATTTAACCTGCATGCATGTAAAAACGCTGATGTTGAACTTAAAAAGAAAAAGATGATGATGAAAAATCCCAAAAAAAAAAAAAAATGACCTCTGCAAATGAAGAGAATGAGACTGCAATCAAGGTACTGAGGGATGAAGAGACTCCTAGGCTCCATAGTGATGAACCCAACATGCATTTGGTTCTGCGTAAACCTTACTCGATAACCCCTTACCACCCACATGTCCCCAGCCTCAGTTTTCACCACATGCTTCGAGTGCTGCAACAAGAACCACTTATCTCCTCTCTCCATTCTTTCATGATCTCCTGCTTCACTTTCTTCTCTATAATACCCATCCACATTGGTCACAATTGCATAGCTCTACACTATCACTAGCATCACTATTAAGCCACCCCTATTTTCCAACTTTTTTTTTCCTTTTCTTTTCTTTTTGGATTTGATCACTACCCTTTATTAGCAATTAAAAAAAAAAGAACGCACGAATCTCTCTCTTTCTTCGTCACATTCTGCTCTCTCTCTGTCTCTCTCTCACACTTTCTCTCAGACAAACACACACAACCACTCTCTCTTTGTCCTTATTCTCTCCCTTTCTATTCCATCTCTCCCTTCTCTCTAATAAATATGCCGGAGGCGGCAAACGACAGTAGGCGGTAGTCGGCGGAGCGGCCAATGCAGAAGAACATGTTGGAGGTTTTTTTTTTTTTTTTTTGGAGACTATCCATCAGATTTGATGTGTGGAGGTTGTAAAAGAGATGAGTGGAGGCTAAGCCACTTCAAGCTATGTTTGACGAGTGGTGGCAGCGACGGCAATGGTGGTAGTTGTGGGGTTAGCGGTTGTAATTGTTTTTTTTTTTAATTTTGTTTTTGCAAAAGATCAAAAGTTAATCAAAGAATTATTTCGATTAATTTAATTAACTTAATTATTTATGCTTTGTGGTGGTGCTGATGGTGGTTGTGGTTAGAGTGGCGATAGTAGTGGTGGTTGTGTAGTCAGTGGTTGGATTTTTTTTTTTTTTAAATTTTGTTGTGTAAAAGAGAATGGAAAAAGGGTGTGGTTGTTTAGGTGTGAACAAAATTGCAAACATGATGTGTATAATTGTAAATATTTCGTCAAAATTTTGAATCTTTTGTTTATAGGTGTGAAAGTTACTAGAGAGAGGTTGTGAACTTCTCAATTGTGAATTGTGAATATATAATGTAAAAATTTTGAACATACAGAATAAAAATGGTGAATAATTAAAGTTATGAATATATCTGTTGGCTAAATACTAATTATCAATTTTGATGATGAAAAATTGATATGCATTCATAATTATTTAACTAAAAGCATCTTGTGAATATAAGTGCTTAGATGAGTGGATAGATGCTTGGAAGATGGAAGAAGATGAACAATTGTGCGTTATTTGAATAAGAAGAAGATGAGAAGGCATAAGGAGGAGAAGAGACGTCATAAGGGGTACCGGACGTTTTTTTGCTCTTTTGTGAAATGCCCAAGTATTGTAAACGTTTGGCTCAAACTTTCATTTTCATAGCTCAAACATTTTAAATCTCATGCATATGTGATTTCATAAAAGCATAAATAAATTTGAATGCACACGTGGAGTAAATATGTGTTTTTGAAGTGTTCAAGTCATAAAAAGTATTTACAAAATGTCTTAAGATCATTTGGAGTTATGAAAATTGTATTCAAAAGTTTTTCAAGCAAAGTTTGGCTTTTCTTCACTCTCTGGAGTGGCCGGACCCCTCAGCCAATTGACCGGCTGAGCGGGTTGTTGTAATATATGCACTAGCTATTTATTACCGTTCTGGTCAGATTTTTCCTCTTTTCGTCACCTACCAAATCCCTAACTCTCAAGTCTCTCTAAATACACCTTTAATACACATGCAAATCATCAATTCAAGTGTGCAAAATCTCATATCTTCATTCAATTAAGGTTTGAGACATTCTTGCAATATCTTTGAGCTTTCAAGAGCTTCATTCATTGCAATATCCTCTTTTGAGAAGAAAATTTCAGATTCTCTATTATTTTTTATTCCTTTGATTATATACACACTCTGAGAGCTAAAAATCTTGAGGGATACATTCATTAAAGTTGTAAAAGTGTGGGAAAACCCTAAAGAGTGGGACTCTTGGGTTCTTTGAGGTTAGGCGTCAAAGAAGTGTAAAAATTGTTCCTTGCTTCACCAAAATTTAAAGAAAAAATTTAGTAAAGGTTGTTGAAGTCCTAAGGGGAGCATCTTTGGGCTGTGGACGTAGGCTTAGCCAAACCACCTTAAATCATTTGTCTTCCTTATCTCTACTCTTTACTTGCTTTTATTTACTTGTATTATTTACATTGTGTTTGATAAATTGCTTGATAGAAATAGTTAAATTTCTGTGAATTTTTTTTAAAAAAATTAAAAATATATCTTAATTCGCCCCCTCTTAAGATATTTGCACCCACAATTGGTATCAGAGCTAGGTTTCTACCTATAGTTTAATACCTAGTAGAATCTACCTCCAAGTTAAAATATTTTCTAGATTTGTTGAAATTACTAACGGCTTGAAAGCACTTGGAAATTGTTATTCCAATGTAGAGAAAATAAGGAAAGCGCTAAGGAGCTTGCCATCATCATGGTAACCAAAAGTCACGGCTATCAAGGAAGCTAAGGATTTAAATACATTGGAGCTCAATGAGCTTATTGGATCACTTGTGACTCATGAGCCTGAAATAAAAGACCATGAAGAGAAAGAGAGAAAAGCAAAAAAGTCCATTATGTTTGTTGCATCAAAATACACATCAAATGACAATGAGGAAGATGATGAGGACTCGGAAGATGAGGAAATTACAGTTCTTGCCCAGAACTTCAAAAGAGTCATGAAATTTAGAAAGATGAAGAAAAAGGGCATCTTCAAGCAATACAAATTAGAAGAAGAAGGGAAAAGAAGGCAAGGATTTCAAGAGGACAAAAGATGCAAACAACGATGAATTGAAATGCTTCAACTGCAACAAGTTGGGATACATAAAAGCAAATTGTCCAAAGCTTTCAAAGAAGAAAGAAGGCAAAGCACTCAAAGCCACATGGGACACCTCCGAAAACGAAGGAGATGTGGAAGAGCAACATGAGGCAGCCAATTTTTGCCTCATGCCCAATGAGGATGAGGTATTATCTTCACCTTCTCCATTTATTTATTATTCATCTAGTGAAAAAGAGGAAGAAGAATATAGTTTTGATAAACTAAAAGATGCATTTGCTAAATTACACGATAATCTATCTCTAGCTTTGGCAAAAAATAAGCAAATGCATAAAAAATTGAAACTTGTTTTTGATGAAAAAGAAATTTTAGAAAAGAAAAATGCCTCTCTTATAGAAAAGATGAAAATCTTGGAAAAAGAAAATGATTCGTATGCCAAAGATTTTGTGAAATTTGAGAAAAAGGTTAAAGATTTGAAAAAGAAAAACATGGACTTGAATGGGATTATTCAAAAATTTATAAATGGCAAGGAGAATTTTGAAAAACTCCTTGAAAATAAAAAAATGGCTTTTGATAAGAGCGGAATTGGGTACAAACCAAACATTTATCAAAATTATTTCAAAACCTACTTTGTCAAGGCTTCTACCTCTACATCCTCCTCTTCACCAAAATCTAATATTACTTGTACATATTGTGAAAAAAAAGACATGTATCTACTCATTGTTACTACAAGAAACTTTATGATAGAGGATCACATGTTTTACATTGGCAAAGACCTCAATGGATAGTCAAAAACAAAAATTGAAACTAATGCCAAGGACCCAAAGTGTTGGGGACCCCAAAATAAAGAATTGCATTTGAATTTTATGTGTGTAGGTATGCAACGAAAGCAAAACAAGCAAAATGAAGTGGATCTTGGATAGTGGTTATTCTAAGCACATGACGAGGAACTCTTTACTCTTCTACAAATTAAAAAAGACAAAAGGAGGAGACGTTATCTTTGGAGACAATAGCAAAGGAAAAATAATCGGAAAAGGAAGTATTGGTAACAAAAACTGTCTTGCTATATATAATGTCTTACTTGTGGAAGGCCTAAAATTTAATCTACTTAGTATTAGTCAATTCTATGACAAAGGTCATAAGTAGTTTTTCAATCTAGTTGTATTGTCTATGAATGTGGAAATGATAATGTATTATTTGTAGCTAAGAGAAATAAAAATGTCTACACCGTTGAAATTGATTAACTTATATGTCAACATGTTAAATGCTTGTCCGTTGTGCATGATAATGCTTGGTTATGGCATAGAAGATTAGGACACGCTAGTATAAGCTTATTGAATGATTTGTCAAAGCATGATCTAGTTAGAGACTTACCAAGATTAAAATTTCAAAAAGACAAAATTTGTGATGCTTGTCAACTAGGAAAACAACATAAGACATCCTTAAAATCCCTAAATAAAGTTTCAACAAATAGAGCATTGCAACTATTACATGTGGATTTGTTTGGACCTATTGATGTGGCTAGCTTAAGAGGTTCTAGATATACATTTGTAGTAGTAGATAATTATACTAGATTTACATGGGTCATGTTTCTTGCACATAAAAATGATGCCTTTAATGAATTTGCAAGATTGTGTAGAACAGTGCAAAATGAGAAAGACTATTTTATAACTTGCATCTTTAGTGATAATGGTACCGAATATGTGAACATTCTTTTCATGAACTTTTGTGATGAACATGGCATTGAACACAACTTTTCGGCCCCTCGGACTCCTCAACAAAATGGGGTAGTAGAGAGGAAGAATCATACATTACAAGAAATGGCAAGAACTATGCTAAAAGAACACAACTTGCCAACATATTTTTGGAGTGAAGCCATAAACACTGCATGTTATGTACAAAATAGAGTTTTGATTAGACCTATCTTAAATAAAATTTCATATGAATTATGGCATGGAAAAACACCTAAAATTTCATACTTCAAAGTGTTTGGTTGTAAATGTTTTATCCTAAATACTAAGGACCACTTGAGGAAATTTGATGCTAAATCGGATGAAGGTATATTTTTATGTTATTCCACAAAGAGCAAAGTATATAGAGTATATAATGAAAGAACTCTTATTGTGGAAGAATCAATGCATGTTACATTTGATGAGACTAACCCATTTGACCCGAGAAAGAAAATTGACGATGTAGGATATCTTTTGGAAAAGATGACACTTGAAGATCCAACTCCAAAAGACAAAAATACTCCACCAAAACAAGAAGATACAAAGCAAGAAGAAGAACATCAAGAAAAGAGGTCTCAAGACAATATGGAAAGTGAAGAATGCCCAAACAAAGGAAATATTGAAACCAAAGAAACGCATGGAGACCTACCAAAGAGTTGGAAGTTTGTCAGAAACCATCCTCAAGATCTAATCCTTGGTGACCCAAATGAAGGTGTAAAAACTAGGCGTAATATTAATGTTTTTTGTAAACATTATGCATTTATTTCTCATATAAAACCCAAAAATGTAAAAGAAGCCTTATTTGATGAAAATTGGATAATTTCCATGCAAGAAGAACTTAACCAATTTAATAGAAATAAAGTATGGAAGTTAGTTGAAAGACCTAAAAATAGACTGGTAATAGGAACAAAATGGGTATTTAGAAACAAACTAGATGAAGTCGGAATAGTAACTAGAAACAAGGCTAGACTATTTGGACAAGGATATAATCAAGAAGAAGGAATTGATTACGATGAGACCTATGCCCCCGTAGCTAGACTTGAATCCATTCGTATGTTACTTGCATTTGCATGTTATATGGACTTCAAACTTTATCAAATGGATGTTAAAAGTGCCTTTTTAAATGGCTTCATTGAAGAAGAAGTTTTTGTTGAACAACCCCCTGGCTTTGAAGATTCTTGTTTCCAAATCATGTTTTTAAACTAGAAAAAGCATTATATGGTTTAAAACAAGCTCTTAGAGCTTGGTATGAAAGACTTAGTAGATTTCTTGTGGAAAACAACTTTGTAAGAGGAAAACTTGACTCTACCTTATTTAATAAAAGAGAGAGAAATGACATTCTACTTGTTCAAATCTATGTTAATGATATAATCTTTGGTGCTACTAATGTTTCTTTATCTGAGAGCTTTTCTAAATGTATGCATAAGGAGTTCGAGATAAGCATGATGGAAGAGTTAACATTTTTCCTTGGACTACAAATCAAATAAGCAAAGGAGGGGATCTTCATCAATCAAGCCAAATACACTAAAGAAATTATCAAAAAATTTGGACTTGAAGATGCAAAGGAGATTGGAACTCCTATGAGCCCCTCAACAAAATTGGATAAGGACGAGAAAGGTAAACCTGTAGACAAGAAGAAATACTGAGGTATAATCGGTAGCCTACTATATTTAACTGCTTCTAGACCTGATACCATGTTCGCAGTTTGCTTATGTGCTAGATTTCAATCTAATCCTAAGGCAGCTCACTTAGTTACTATAAAAAGAATCATTAGATACCTTAAGGGAACAATTAATCTAGGGCTTTGGTATGCTAAAGGAACTTCATTTGACTTATGCGAATTTTCTGATGCTGACTATGCTGGATGCAAAGTAGATCGTAAGAGCACTAGTGGGACTTGTCAATTTCCAGGACACTCCTTAGTATCTTGGTCCTGTAGGGAACAAAATAGTGCCGCTATCTCTACCACTGAAGTCAAATATATCGCAGCTGGTAGTTGCGTAGCTCAAATTTTGTGGATGAAACAAAATTTACTTGATTATGGCTTGTAATATAATCATGTTCCTATATATTGTAATAATACTAGTGCAATTAATCACACTAAAAATCCAATTCAACTAAGCATATTGAGATTAGGCACTATTTCATTAGAGATCATGCTAAAAAATTAGATATCATAATTGAATTTATTGATACTTTGCATCAAGTTGCTGATATTTTTACTAAACCATTACATTAGGATCAATTTTGCAAGATTAGAAGAGAAATTGGAATGATAAAAAGTGGTTGAAATACATATATATGTGTTTATATGGCTTGGGCATGGAAAAAAAAAGCATTTAGGCACTTTCTGACTGGGCCGGTCGACCAACTACTGAAGCTATAGGGCGTCCAGCTAAAAAGAAAAATTTAAGATGTTCTCTGATCCGGCCGGTCGACCGGTTGAACGAAGACAAGGTTAAAATTGGGGGTTTTAACCCCAAAAATCACTCAATTTCTCCCAAACTTTTTCTAACCCTAACCAAAAACTCTCTCAAACCCACTTTTAATTCTTCAATTTTCAACCAATTTCTTCCAAAATTCTTCCTATATTTTGATTACCCACTTCAAAAAACTAGTTTTCACTTATTCAATTTTCCAAAAACCACACAAAATTATGGTGAATCTAAGGGATAGAGGTCCATAACGTGAAAGAAGAGGAAAGAGGGTTAGAACACAATCTCCTCCACCATCCGTATCAAAGATTCAAGGAAAACACTCGATTTTATACGGTAAATTTCTTGTGGACTCAGATTTCGCTGACACTGATGTTCTTTCATTATTTGATGATTGGTATATGTCTATGCACCTATATTGTGATGTTCAAGATAGATTGGTGATAGAATTTTATAAGAATCTTGAGATGCATCATAGGAGCCTGAAACTTCAGTTAACTTCAACTGTTTGTGGAATTAACTTTGTGCTTAATGACAAAACTTTGCATAAAATCTTTCATACGCTTGTAGAAGGAGAGGGACATTATAATAGTCAAGGGTGGCTGGAAGGGCTTAAAGGCACTAATACGCCAAAAGAAGTTAAAGATTTTATGTGGAAGGATGTAGAGCCTAAGGTTCCAGAGTTAATTCTTCCATTGTCGAAGGATGTTGATTTTAATAAGAGAATTGCATTCAAAATTATTAGTGAAGTAATTCTCCCAAGAAACATCAATGATGGAAAGATCTCGGTAATGGACGCCTATATTTATTATAGTTTGAAAAAGAGAACTAAGATAGCTCTGCCTTTCCTAATTTCGCAACACATGCTGCATATAAGTGGTAAAGATGGAGGAAAAACAATTACTCCAGCATATAGTATGGCTTTGATGCATATTTTCTCACACTTCAAGATTTTCTCAAATGCATCATTTAGGAAGTTTGCTTGGAACTTTGATATGCTTTATATGAATTTTATGGGTATTTATTGATACAATAGGGAACCAATAAATAGAGAGACATTTAAAAGCTTATCACAAGATCTCCAGGCAGCTATTAAGGATAGAACGAAAAAGGGGACAACATTTACTAATCCTGTCTATGGGCCAGAAGCACAACAAGTTGATGACGTGTTTGAGGGAATAGATATAAACTTAGAAGAAGAAGAAGTGCCTGAGCATGAGGGGGTAATTGACATAGGCATACCAAGAACTATCCCTATGGTTGTTAGTACTTCTGAAGATGAAGAATTAGGTCCTAAGGAGGCTACTCTTAGGAGAGTAATGAGAGAATCATAGGCACATGGGCATATTGATGAGCGACACCGAGTTGAAATGCAACAAGGTGCAGGTTCTAGCTCAATGAGATAGCAAGAAGACCCCTCGATAATGGCATAAATTCTTTCTCAACTACAAGCCTTGAATACGGGGATGGGAGAAATGAGGACCATAATGACAAATCAATGGAATGAGCTTACTCTCTAGAGGGAACACATTGATTTAGAAATGGCGAGCATGCGTTTTGATATGCAGTAATACTTCAAAGATCAACATGACCGTGCACCAAGATCTTTCATGTTTAAAAACTCATTTTTTAGTATTAGAAAACAATTTTTAGTTAACTTTCAGTTGGTTTTAAACCTCTTAGTTTAAATCCAATTTCTAACTGATGGTATTACCTTTGGTTTTATTTCACGGATTAAACTCTTTCAGCTTATGCTATTTTTACTTGCATTTTCCTTCTTGATTCCTTATTAATTTTTCATGATGCCAAAGGGGGAGAAGGAAAAAGAAAAAGGAGCAAAGGAGCAAAGGAGAAAAGGAGCAGGAGCACATAGAAACTTGATTTACTAATTTGATTTGCTTGGCTGCTTAAGCACATATAGCTTATGAGTTGATTACTTGTGATTATATGGCTTACTTCTTTTGATAATTATATGGCTTATTTCTTTGATTATATTGCTTGAACTTGAACTAATAGTTGATTTGCATGATAGTTGATTTACATGAGTTGATCACTTGTGTATTGAGTAGGCTGTTTTGATGATTGCTTTCAAAATATGCATGAGCTAAATTTGACAGGGGGAGCATCTCCCAAACTAACTTTTATTTGAAAAAAGAATGCTTATATTAAGGGGGAGCATCTTTGCTTATATCTTTAACAATTTGTCATCATCAAAAAGGGGGAGATTGTTGGCTAAAATACTAATTACTAATTTTGATGATGAAAATTTGATATGCATTCATAATTGTTTAACTAAAAGCATCTTGTGAAGATAAGTGCTTAGATAAGTAGATAGATGCTTAGAAGATGAAAGAAGATGAACAATTGCACGTTATTTGAGGAGAAGATGGAAGAAGATGAACAAAGCATCTTGTTGGCTGCTGGTTGACTGCTTGTGTAGGCCGGTAGTTGCAAAAAAAAGTTGAAAAGCTATCTTTTCTTTTTACCAGAAAGTAATTACACATCAAATCAACAATAAATGCGTTTTTCTATAGATTTTTGCAAGCTCAAGACAACCACTATTCATCTAAGATCATATCAATAATAAATGCTAACACCAACTTATCTTCCAAACATTAAATGCAAGATTAAATCTTTTTAAAACAAGATTTTAGATTTTATGCATGAGAAAAGACTTTCACATGTAATAGTTTTATCCAATGGGTAATAGTCTAATACAAAAATGCTTATTTACCTATAATACAAACTCTATACTCAAAATAGTACACTTTGAAAAGCTATGCAAATATATACATATATACATACATATAAGCACATATATCCACCAAGGTATCAAGTACCAATGTAATAGAGAGTACTATAGTGCATGCAGCTCCATAATGGAAAAAAATGGACTTCAAAGCTAAGTTTTTTGCAGGAAAAGTTGTTGATATGCAAATGAAAGTATGTGCACATAAATGTAAGAGAATAAAAGGGATATATAAATATATATTAACGGGAAAAGATGATCAAGTATAAGAAACAAGACTTATGAACAGATGCATGAAGAATGCATGCAATGTACTTGAGTTTATTGAGCTCATAGCATTTGCTTATGTACTAAGATTAACTTAACATAAGACTAAAGAATGAAGAGAGCTATAACTACAGGTTAGTCAAGCTTTATGAATCGTGCTCCATAATCATTTCTCTATCTCTTTTTCTTTGCTCCAATAATGCTATTGTGTAAGATATTCATCAATCTTCAAGGGATAGCAATTAGATAACAAAACACAATTATGGCATCTTCAAAACATAATTAATCATATATTAAACCAATATATTCAACAACTTGTATTTTCTCGAAGATTGCAACAATAACCTCTTCGTTAAATTCTCCATCCACTTTAACGGTGTGCAAGGGTGGAGCCAAAAATTTAAAATTAGGGGCCGAGAATTGTCGTATTTACATGACACGACAATGATTTCTTTTTTCCATATAAAAAACCAAGCTATCTTTTAAAAAGTTAGGGTGATTAGGCACATATATAATATCATGTTTGCACCTTGAAAATTTTGTTAAAAATTTGAAAGGTCCATTTTGATTGGCTTATAAGGCACACACACACTCTTTTTAACACTAGAAAAAGGGTCTACCTTTTTAGAGTTTTATCTTTTTAAAAGCCACCCCAAAAACTTATTTAAGAAGATTTTTTTTTTATTTACAAAGTACATTTTTATATGAAAAACCCAACATTAGTTAATAATTTGTATATTCAAAGTAAATTATTTTGTATCGAAAATTTAAAATGCCTAACTAAAAGATGAATAGATTAAGCATTACTAGAATTTTATCTACTAAAATTAATTCCCTATCCCTTATAGAAATTTGACCTCTTAAATATTATTTTAAATAACTAAAGAACTCATCAAAATATCATAACAAGAATTCAAAATTTGAAAACCAAACAAAGAAAGAAAAAAGATTATGATAAATATTTTTAAAAAATTATTGTTATTGTCATTGTATTAATGTCACATTTTAAAATATTTACCTATTAATAAAAAATTCTATGGGGGCCAAAGTAGAAATTTTCCTTTTTTTCTCTTTAATTAAACACAACATATATCCATATAAAAATATTTTTTGGAGCCTGGCCCCCTAGCTCTACCCCTGATAGTGTGTGAGACACACTTGCTAAAAATGAGGGATGCGAATGTATCTTACATAAATGTAGCCTAAAAAAATGCTTTTTTTTCTCTTAAAAATTGCACTTATGACATTTAAAATAAAACAAAATTAAAAAGAGGGAGAATGCACCCCACAATTAAAAAAATTAAAAATTAAAAAAATAAAGCCACCATAGGTGGTGGCCGCAAACGTCAGAGCTCATTGAAACTTGTGAAAGGCACCGTTTTATCCACCATCACGAGGAGAAGTTGATGATGCAAAGAATGTAGCATGCCGTGGCTTAATAGACATTGGAGAAAAGCTTGAAAGCATCACATCGCTACCGCCTTCATCATGTCGCCCGCAACAAATCTGACCAATCCATGCCGAACCACCACCACCACGAGCTTTTACACTCCATCGTGGTTCAAAAGAGATCTTCCATGTACAGCTTAGACCTCCTAATTGCGGTATGCCATTGATGCTCTAAGATGCTACCTCTCCACCTTACAACCACTATGTCCGGCCACCTTAAGCCACTCCAAAGCTACCAAACTACTTCTCTTTATATTGTGATCAAAATAGCATCGTCATATGCTGATTCACGCACGATGACACCGTTCACAGTCTCAACATACTCAAAGAAAGGGAGGTTTGAGGGGGGGTGGGAGAGGTGTTGGTGGTGGGCATGGTGGAAGGGAGTGGCCCGAGGGTGAGGGGGTTCTTGTGGAGAAGACGATCTCTCTCTCTTTTATTTTTTTTTATTTTTAACATTTTTTATTTTTAAATAAAATAAGGGCAAGATGAACATTTTATTAAAATATAATAAGGACAAAATGGACATTTCACAAAATTTGTTACTGAATTAACTGAAAAATAATATTTGAGGTGCGTTTGCAAATTTCGAAAAAAAACAAGTGGGTTAATAAAGAGTTTTGGGAACACCAAGGCCAGCCACGCAATTTCACTATAACATAGGGGGTCTATTAGAAAAAAAATCGTATATTTTATTATTTTTTGTAATATTAGCTTTTATTATTAGGCACTTTGCAGGCTTTGATCTAAAATTTGAGAATCATTTATTTACATAAATGTATCTTAAGTAACAAATATTGAGTAATTCAATAAATTAATTTTTTTCTTATTATTATTGTACCCATATGATCTAAAAGGTCATGCCAAAGAATTAAAAAAAAATTTGGAGCAAAAAATCTAATTATTCAAAACTAGATACATAAATCCAGAATTAATGCTGACAATTTTATTATATATCTTTTGCCAGAGATACAATCATATATATATATATATATATATATATATGTATTATTGCTTATCAAGTAGATTTTTTATGATCTACTTGAAAATAAAAATCGCTTATTAATAGTTTCTTGATGAAACATAACATGTGTTCTTAAGAACCTCCATTTATTTAAATAATAAGAATCAATAAATATGCTCACACTTTAAGAAAAATTAAATAAAATACAAGGAGGCAGATAACACAAAAATTGATAACTAAAGTAAAAAACTCAGTAATATAATTAGTGAAATGAAAAATTTTCAAATACTTTGTAAGAAGTATTAAAGTATGTCAACACTGCATACAAGTTTTGTATTATAAGCTAATCACTATGATGTAATTAATTAAATTTGCTCAAGGGAGTTCAAAGTATATATCATATATCTAAAGTTTAGGTTAAAGTATTTGATGGACAAAATAGATAATTCAATGAAATAACATAATAATATAGGGTTAATTCTACCTAGTAACCATAACTTTTATATGGAGTGAGAGATCCACTCTTTCATTATCACTCACGCACAGAGATTCACAACAAAGACACACATGCATACACCCACAAAATAGATACACGTGGATAGTTACATACACTCATATACGGATATGTTTATGTATAAGTACAGTGACGGAGGGTTGGGTTGTCTTGGGTTCACAGTAGTATGAGGGTTGGGTTCAACTAGGATAGGGAGTAAAGGTACTAAGGTCGAGAATAAGGGTGCCACGGTAGGTTCAACCTTTAAGTTACATAGGGGTGCTTGTAGTTGAGAAGGAGGGAGGGATTTAGCAAAGATACATGAACTTGATGCCCCACACAAGAGAGAGACCCAAGTCCTAGTAGTCCTGCTAAATGGTATTAGATTCATTTTTTTGTTTATGCAAAAAAATTTCAATTGTTACAAAGATATGACATATATATATATATATATATATATATATATATATATATATATATATAAAAGCATATTTCTATATGCATGTGATTGTGTATAAGTTCATACGTTTTTATATATACATATATAAGACTTTTGGTGTCAATGTATGTATAATAACATTCTAAGTTGTGTTAAAGTCAAACTAATTAAAGGCTGAGGGTTGTTATTCTTTTTAAGCATAAATTTAAAAAACTTGTAATTTAAAAAAAATCCAAATTGGGGCAATCTAGTAACTACATTACTTTTATCAATAAAAATATAAATTTGCTAAGTTTGACCTAAGTCAAGAGTTTATAAATGACTAAAACCAAATAGCAGAGTTAATAAACATCACCTTATATAAAAGTTAGGGTTAATTCTTAAAGCATGAACTAATGTACTAAATGGTATGAACCAATTTGGCAATTTAACTTATATTTATTCTGCTGTTTTACTATATGATATTAGATTATTAAAATTCTAACAATTATTTGATATTTATACTCAATGTTCTAAATCATTTTTTTTCATAACTACTCATTTGATGAGAAGAGATATACAAAATGGAAAGTATCATGTCATTGTCAGTATTAATCTATCTCGTACTGTTATAATATTTTACTGAATGTTACTGTTACTTGTGTTATCTAGCATATGTTATACCTTGTCACACTTCAAGAAATCATTGCATAAGATCTTTCCTCTCTCTAGGCAAATGATTCCAATTGCAACTATCCATCACTGAGAATAAAGATTGACTGAATAGAGATCCTGGCCAGATATTGAGGATGAGCCATTATTTGGAACCTTTGATGAATGACCAGGAACCTCTGTGCCACTTGAGTTTTTCAAACTCAGCTGAACATGCTTGTCTCTAAGGGCTCTAAACTTCAATTCGTCCTCGTAAGTACTTGGGTCGGTAGTTAGTTCTTGAACACTATTTTGACCATCAAGCATGCTTACTACCGCAGACATGGTAGGCCTGAGAGCTGGAGAAGGATTGGTGCATAATAAACCCACCTTAATCATTCTTATTGCCTCCTCAGCATTGTAGTCAGAAGCCAGTTTTGCATCCACTAGCTCCAGCAAGTTTCCTTTCTGATGTAGTACAAGTGCCTAAAAGAGTTCAGAGAAGAGAATGGCAGAACCACTTTAATCATTATAGGAATTCAGTTAATAGACTAGTAGAAAACAGGTTTTTTTTTTTGGAAACTCCCCACCCTCATGGGATTGAACCCAGGACCTCACGCTAGTAGGAGATAATCTCCACCACTTGAACTATCCATTGATCCCAGACTAGTAGAAAATAGGTTAATTAACAACCAATGTTTCGTCTGAAATGAAATGCAAATTTTTACAAGCTGAGTATGAACTTTTTGTTCATCAAATTCGGAAGGTGACATAAGCCAATAGAGAATCAGTTTCTATATCAAGGAAGTGTTGAAGACATTTAGTTAAGTGACTCCCAAGAATCAGTGAGGAAGCGGTTCCTGCTTGCTTACCTTGTCAAGAAGGCAAACATAATTGCCATCAGAATGATACTTGATGTTGCTCTTTCCTGCAACAATCTCTAATGCAAGTACGCCAAAGCTATACACGTCTGCTTTATGTGTCAAGTATCCCCACATTGCATATTCTGGCGCCATATAACCTCTGTAAAACAAATCAATCAAGAAAAAGGAAAAATGGTGATGAACCTAAGCTTACTTTGTTAACTACAATGACCATCTTGCTCCTATTTGAAATTGTTCAGTGTAGGAGAGGCTTATCTAACATATTTTCTGTAGGGAAATCACCATCAAATAAAACATCAACAGTTTTTTATGCTATCACGCACAGAAGACCAATTCAAGGTTATAATAATATTTGTAGGTGTTTCAAAGAAGCAGGACCTGAATAAATAAATGAATAGCACAGGGGAAGTTCAATAACTAAAAATAGTTCTTTTTATGAAGCAAAACATGTCAACACTATGCGTTCTGCAATATATTGTGTGTATTATGTTACAAGCAATTACAAATTACAGAAACATGCAAATACTAATATACTGCAATAACAATGTATTACTGAAGAGAAAAGAAGATCATTGCTCACATGGTTCCTGCAACTCTTGTGCTAATAGGGGTGTTTTCCTCCCCACCAAGCTTGGCTAGGCCAAAATCGGAGATCTTTGGGTTAAGCTCCCCATCAAGCAGCACATTGGTAGCTTTGATGTCCCTATGGACAACCTTAAATGCTGATTCCTCATGTAGGAAAGCTAATCCTCTTGCTACGCCAAGACAAATTTTTTGTCTGGTTGGCCAATCTAATTTCAATTGAACTTGTTCTGGACCTATCATTTATAAATTTTACTTTTGAAAAATGAAAATGACCATAAACTTTGAAAGAGACGAACTATTACATTTAAAAAGGTTTCAGCAGAAAGTAAATTCTTTTAAGTTGAGAACTGCACGACTGAGACTTCTACGCAGAGACATAGGTAATAGGATGGCTTCATGCATTTGAAGGCTTGCATTTTAACATAGACTTTGTCAAATTTATGAAATAAATAAAACAAAATAAATGTTACTTATCCTTGTTTTCATTGCCTCCACTACACCACTTTAATGCAGCCCGTATAATCAGCATATTTTATTTAGTATGGAGGAGAAAAAAAAAAAAGAAAAAGAAATTTCATTTACCAATTCAGATCTCACATCACTGCACAACCATCAAGTAATATATGTAGAATGTTAGTTGTTGTCATTTGAAATTTGATATATACTTAGAATAATATTGAAAAAGTGTAAAAATAAAGGAGTAAATAAACAAGGTGATCGAGTGGTAGAACCAATAACCCGCTTTCCTGAAAATGAAAGGAAGAATAATTGGTGAAAGTATAAATATCAAATTACCAAATAAAGCATGGGCAAGTGAATTGTTTTCCATGTACTCATAAACCAACATTAGTTGATGCCCGTCAACGCAGCATCCATATAACTTTACAAGATTTGGGTGCTGTAAACCAGAAATCATGCCTACTTCATTCACAAATTCTTTAATTCCTTGTCTTGACGTGGAAGAAAGTTGCTTAACTGCAATTATGGTGCCATCCAAGAGCACACCCTGAAGTTAAATAGGAAAAAACTTTACATTAACTTCTTCCATCTTGAAATTTTGAAGATTAGACTAAATGTACAAACCAGTTTGGATGCCACAATAATTGCTTCAACTGAAATCGTATTGCCATCCAATAAGAACTTTGACATGGAAAGACATTAAAATTATTACTTTAGCTACATAGTACCTTATAGACAGATCCAAAACCACCTTCTCCAATTTTGTTATCAGCTTCAAAGTTCTTTGTGGCAGCTTTAATCTGTCTTAAGGTGAATGAACCAGTTTGCAAATCTGAAGCTCTCAAACCTGCATAGTAAATCAAGCGATTTAACTTTATCAGAAAGATCATAAGTTCAATTTTGTAGCCCCTGCCTTCCCCAAGCCCCTGCCATCTCAAACCTGATGTTACTTGAATATACAATCTACAACTAAGTTAAATAGCATTGTTCAACCTTGTTGGCTTGAGCCTCTGCCTCCAAAGCAGCCCTTCCACCAAAATATAAGCACAACAATGAGGACGAGGCAACATGAAACAACCACAGCCACAATAATCAGTATCTTCTTTCTCTCGTTTGATGGAGGGTCAAAGTCTACATGGCACCAAGAGAAACATACATAATCTTAGTCTACTGATACATGCTACTTTGACACTACCCAACCAATTAATTATAGATCTTCTACCTAAAAATGTTGCTAGATAGCGTTCGAAGGGACGCATGCACTTCATTAGACTGCCTTGAAAATAAAGAATGTCGCATGAATTCAGAAAGGAAACAACTATACGTATCCCCATTTTCCCTCATATTCCTCCATGATATCAAACTTTATCAAATAAAACCTTAGACTAAAGGGCATTTTCATCTTTTTATTTTTTACTGAATTATTTAATTCTATTTCATTGCCTTTAAATTGTCCTTGCATTTGAATTCTTTACCAGACTTTACTGAAATAGCAGATATAAGAGGACCATAGTTCCCTCCAAATGGTACTGCTACTGTCCCTTGGCTGGCCCATTGAAATCGAATATCTAACGTCTTGCTTTTGACAACAGCTTTAAATTCCATGATCAGTGCCTTATTAACTCCTCCTACTTCATCTTCAATATTGAAGTTCCGCAGTTTCAGCTCATCCTGTTACCAAAGCAAGCAGTTGATTACTATCCCAACACTTAAATTCGCAAATGGTTTGAAATTTAATCCTATATATATAATTTATAACTTACCTGGATATAAATATCAAAGATCCGTCTTCCAAGACCCCTAAAAGACTGGTTATTTGTAAAAGTTATCTCAGCAAAGTGAAGCTTCACTGTATAATTGCCATTAGCCAAACAACGCCCAAAATATGACAGTGATGACGGAGAGACACGAGCTGTCATGTACAGTTTAGTATTATTCACTTGGAGCACAGAAATGTTATTCCTAACTGAGGCTTCAGCAAAAGTTCTGTCTGTAACAGCCCAAAAGTATCCAGTACTGCTACGTCCCCAGTTTTCTTTTATAAGGATAAACTTAGCAGATCCTCCAGTTGCTTCATCTGCTTCATAAATAGTGTCACCAATGGTGACTTCCTCTCCACCACAATTTATATCGAAAGAGTACCAATCTGCACACGAAAAAGTTTAGATATGATACGAAAGACAATTAAGACGTTACCTTATAACTGATACCCTCTTCTTCTCTTCTTTTTTCAACTTGCAGTTTTCAACACTAAAACCAAGATAAGTTACACGCATACTTCCCATACAAGCTTAGCTAGAGCATGTAGTTATTGTTATTACAATAAATAAATATACAATATCCTCTCAACAAGCTTAAGCTTTTGACGAGGTGATTACGTTATCGGTTATTTGTACCTTCTACCATAACATAACGACCCATACCTTGGGTGCAAGGACGAAGGCATCGATTAGGTTCCCTGGAAAAAGAAGACATTGATTATACATATACAAATATATACATACATACATATATATATATATATATATATATACACACACCAAAAATTAGTTAGTTGGGCGTGACAATGGAAAACTTACAAGGGGCTCCTTTCGTTGAAGCTTCTGAACAAGTTTCTAGTTTTAATTAGTCAAGTTAGTTTCCCGTCAGCTCTCTTTATGTTTAGAGGAGAAAAGTGGCATAAAATATTGAAGCTTACAGATTATCTCGGCAAGCTGCGGACGAGGATGAACTTTTGGAGAAATTATTGTAGGAAAGATCAATTTCTCTGTGACACCAATATCATAACCATATAACACTTAAAGGCATAATCATAACTAGAGAAAAGGTAAAAAGCATTCATTAAAAAATTTAAGAAATCGAGTATAAGCATTCAATCAAAAATTTTTTCCAATTCAAGACGGCAACTATGCATGCTTAGCAGACCACGTCCTCCGACCCTTGCAAAGCTTACTTCAAGATAGTCCTTCTATATAGAAAAATGAGTATGCTACTAAGTTATCATCTGGGAATGAGTACGTGTAACATAACGAGTTATAACCCAAAATTATTTATATGGGTAAATGGCACTGTACCCCGCATGTTTTATTATAAGTGTACGTGACTCACGTTCTCAGAATTAGTTAGTTAACTCTGTACTTTTTAAAAGTAGAGCATGTTGTCAATTTTTCCGTCCATTTTGCCGAGAAGTGGATGTCGATTTTTGAAGAAAAAGCACAGGAAAATATTCTTTAAAGGACCAAAATGCACCATGACCTTCTTCTTCACCCGATTGTAAATAACCCAGCTACCCAAAGAACTTTGCAAACCCGCGAGCCGGCCCAACATTTCTCGACAATTCGGCTGTCATATCATAGATCAATCGGCTCCAAATTCTTCTCTGCACGTCGCTGTCCAACCCTGAACCGTCTGATCAACTCCTTGATGAAGCACGACCGTCCACCGTCACCTACCGCGGCCACCTTCTTCCTCGTAAGGCCGGTGACTCCACCAGCCACCGTTCACCGAGGTACTGCCATCGAAAGTTTCGTGGCTCTGCGGAACCTTCTATCACCATTCACCATTAAAGCATTCATGGTCGTAACTTGAACCTCTCTGGACAGCTTGCAACCTTTTCCTTTTTTTTTTTTTATCTTTTCTCTTTTTTAATATATATTATTTATGTACAAACAAACATATACACACACGTCCCCACATTAACATATATCTACACAAACACACACGCACCATTAATGCTTGAGAATACGCTTGGAGACATTTTTAGATTTGTTTTTTTATTTTTTTATTGTGTCAAGAAGAATAACAAAGTTATATACTTACATGTAGGTACATTTTATTTTGAGGGCATAAAGGTTATTTTGCAAATTCTGTTAAAAAAATATGGACGGTGTTATTAAGTGGACAAGTGAGCTACTCCTTTGAGAAATATAGGGGTTAATTAGTTAATTTTGCAAATGTAGGGAGATAATGTACACTTATGATAAACCACAGAAGACTATAGTATAATTCACCCTCGTCTATATATATGTGTGTGGACACACGTTAGGGTAAGACACTGTGTGATGCATCATGCCTGGGACGCATTACAAATTTGATATTATAAAATTTATAGTTAAAAATAATATAAATTGCAATATATTTTTAAGGAATTTATATAATTATATATTAGATTAATAAATTTTCAATAAATTAAATTAATATTTGTTAATAATAACATTTAATGTTCTATTTTCAATGAAACTAGATGACTAATTAAATGATTAAATGTATTAGCTCTTCAGCTGCCACCTCATCTAAAAGTTTAAGCTTGTAGAGAAGATATTGGTTTATTTATTTATTATATTAACACGCCTCCTCACATGTTGGGTAATCTGTTTAGGAGCTTGCACGTGGACAATTTTAATATTCTTTAAATGGGTGACGGTGAGGATTGAATTGAGACAGTTTGGTTTTTAGACTGTGATATAATCTTGAGTTGCCATATCATCTAAAAGTTTAAGATTGTAGAAAGGATATTGGTTTATTTAATCCAAAATGCACGGTTTAGATAGAGTTTACGTGGCACAAAATTCAATGGTGAAGCATATTTTGCAAGCAACTTCAAAATGGTATGCAAAACAAACATATAAATCTATACACTATATGATTGCCAAGTGTCACGTTAATATTATATTTGCTATTTTTTGCACGTATCATGTTTTCTACCCAATTTTTTTATTAAAAGAAGAAGACTAAACATTTTTCTAGAAAAGAAAATGACAAATATATACCTTGAAAAGATCCCTAATAAATGATGAAAATGTATCAATCTATATCATTAATGATTCTTTCCTAAAATTATTAGATTTTACAAAAATATAGAAGTTGTATTCAATGTTAGAAATCTAATATGACAAACTAGATTTATGCTCTTTCACTTACGTTAATTGTCAAATTTGACCATTTGACAATTATAAGAATATAAAAATACTCATCTCTCTTGTGTCTTATGTTGCAATTAGTATGCTCGAAAGCTCACCTGTATTTGATATTTTAGATGTTGAACAGTTTATGATCGCATTATGAATAGCAGTATGAGTTTCTTGTACATTATCACTGGTATATTTTTATTGATGCAAGTATAAATGTTCTTTGACTTGAACTAATGACTTGGGTCTACAGTAAGGCTGAACGCACAGTAAGTCCAAGTCTAGATTTAGTCATGTCAAAAATTGAGTCCACAATCAAATGGTAGTGTTAGGCACTCTAACAGGATGATGTTTTGGCGAGCAAGGCTTCTCGTTTAGGGTGATTTACCTAAGTCATTGGAGGATTTTTTGGACTTGTCTCTTTAGTACGTGTAGCACGTATTGGATAAGACCATTGTGAGTATGTTTTCTAGAGACGTACTATAAAAGAAAGAAAAAACAAGAGATTCATTATCATTAAATGACCAATGCTCTTAATCTTGAGCATATGTGGATAAACTAACAAAGTTAGGGTTTGGTTCTTTGATTCACTATGGGTGAGATCTTATTCTATTTAGATCAACAACCTTGTGTGTTGAGTGCCAAATCTAATTAGTTAGAACATGCATAAGCAATATAAAATCAATGTGCCACTTTGGGATTGTTCAATTAATCATTCAAATTTAGACATAGTGATATTATCTTCATGGATGTATCGATCATTTAGCTTGAGGATCACTCCCAAGATCAAGGATCCATGACCAAGGATGATTGTTAATAGGGTAAGAGACCCAATGGAGAAGATATAGCGAAGGAGGTGATAGTACAAGGGCCAAAGACTGGCCTTAGCTATGGGTAAATAGAGGTGCATTATGGTCGATTTTTTAGTAGGTCAAAGACAAAGTTCACATTCTTTGGGGATAAACTTCTGGGCAACAACAATTATCCTTAGAGTGCAGCTTTGATCGTATTGTGGAATAGATCAAAGTTAAAAATGGTTATTATGTCATCTAGTTTTGGCAAGAACATTTTTGGAAGCTAAGGTTAATTGTGTCTTTTTGGTTTCTTCCCTAGTTGAATGACTTTGAGAGGGTAATCTTGAAAGAGCAAATTCCATACTATGGTAGTAGCCTATGTAGGCCAAAGCTTTGAATTGGATTTGGGCTTTCTTTAGAGTCCAAAATAGCCCAATTGGGCTTGGATGCCTTCTTATTGGGCTTGGACCTCCACACGGATTATGAACTATGTATTGGGCTTGGATTGTGGGCTTGTCCCAAGTCTTCTAAGACATGTGCTAGAAAGTTACTACAAGAGAATTCAAGAGTAAATTATATCCTGCATCTGTAGGTACACCTCACAAGGTGTAACTACCTGTTTGTCCAATACCCCACAACTGTTTGTCCAGTAACTATTTATTCAGCGATACACTTTACACTATGTATCTACAAGTGCATGATATAAATTCCCTAATTCAAACGTTACAAGTAATTCCAAGACATGTGGCAAATATTTACTATAAAGAAAAAGTTCCCAATGTGAAAAGTTTACAAGGTTTAGGTGTCAAAACTTTTCCTATAAATAGGCAAGACCTTAAATCATTTCTAGCATCCCATTTTGTAGTTGATCTCTTCTATTTTGGTAAGAGAATACTACAACACATAGCACACACTTATTGTATGTTTTTTGTTCTAGATTTTCAAGAGTATATTATTTTTTTTCTTCCCATACAAGAGGCTATTCTCTCAAGATAAGTCTCTTCAATCATAGGGAAGAAGACTAAGGAGTTGCCTTGAGTTTATTTGTGACTTCTTTCTAGTTAAAATTTTTGGAGGCCTCGTTTGTGAGTGGGAATAAAACTTGTGACAATTGTAGCTTCACCAAAGGCCCCATGCGTCAAGAAGTTAGTTTTACATATTATGCAAATACTAGTTATGTTTTATGTGTTCTTAAGCATGTTCTTGTGTGTGTTATGTGTTTATTTTCATTTTTCTAGCATGTCTCCGTAGTAGAATTTTTGAAAATATGGACTGGGATAGATTACATATAAAATTGTCTATCCAACATATTATACGAGTACTATCATATTATATAAATATCGAAATAATTGTCAAAATTACATTTTAATTTTGAAATCATTACATAATTTTTAATTCATATTACATTATATAAATATTGGAACCCTTGCATCTCACTGGTAGACATACTTATATCTTATACATTATACATACACATGTGTATGTATAGATAATGTCTTAGATTTTGTTCAGCAACAATATTTTAAGTAGTATTTGTTTAGTGTCAAAACACTATTTTGTCCAATTTTTGTTACTTGGTAAAACAATATTTTAAGTATTATTTGTATTTGAAGTATTTTCTGAAGTAGAATTTCTAAAACATTGATAACATTAATGTTTCATAATAGGATTTAATATTTTAACTTTTCCCAGCAAAACTGTCCTTACTTTAATAATTTTTTGACAATTTGATCATCCATCCAATCGCTCTTATATTTTCACATTTTCTTTCATAAAATATAAATCTAGAATAACACAAAAATGAATTTGCATTTTTATCCACATCAAAATATACCAAAAAAGTACAAGTCTTATTTGTTCGTGTATAATTTTTTTAGACAATAAATTTTTAATTAATTAAAAGATATTTTAAAAAATATATATTTATAATATTAACAAAACTAATTTATCAAAAAAATTTAATATGCATTAATAACAAAATTTTATTATAAGAAACATATATTTAATAGTAATAACAATTTAGTTGTTATAATAATAACTTGATACCAATTTTTTTTAGGTTATTTTGTATTCAACAACTAATCCAACAGCTGATTTCATTGAATTCATTTTATTCAGTCAACTAGCTAAGCAACTATCGGCTAACAGTTAAAATTTAACAGTAATTAGATATCAAAACTGCTACCAGCTAGTCAAACAGTTATCAATTATTCTAACAGCTAATTTTGTCGAACGATCCTTAGATTATGTACATGGTAAGTGATACAATGGTGTAAAGCTATGCGACATTGCCACGTGGATCAAATGACTGTTACATATACGTATTTATATATATCTCTATATATAAATATAAATATATACATATATCCACATATGAAAATAAATGCATGTCAAATTAATATTCATCTGCCGATGAAAAATTTTTGTTATGTGAACTAGATAGTTTTTCAATAAAGCTAATATCTAATTTTGTATATGAGCAACATATTCTTTTAATGAAGTTTATGGATATTATTATAGATTCCAGAAATTTTTCTTATAAAGCTCACAAATATATGTCACCTATCTAATAACTGTTTTTTTTTATGTCAAATACGAATTTTCTTTACATAACCTATATATTTTCTCATAAAGTCTACGGATATTATATTTGTTTGGACTCTGCAATTTTTTTTTTGTACGAAATTCACTAATATATGTCACATATCTAACAAAATTTTTATGTCAACCATAGATTTTTGAGTAAAGTTTATAGATATTTGTAAAGATTCTAGATATCTACGAAATTCACAAATGTATGTGTCATATGTACATGAATGAATTTTGTTATATCAACTATAGATTTTCATACACAAACTTTGTGAAGCTTTTAATGTTTGCTATAAATATTTGAAGCGCACTCTTAAAAGTTGGTAATAAGTTTTTAAAAATATGTTCCTTCAATACTTTGATTATTATTCTATCAATAAGAATGCACATTGACCTTTAAGCATAAGATTGTTTAATATTTTTTTTCTTTTTTATTAGTTAATTTTGATCTTTTTTAATTAATTTTAATAAACGACCGTATTTTATCATTAAGAAATTGATAAATCTTTCGCAAAAGATATGATACGAAGTTTAAAAATAAAAGAAATATATGTTGCAAGTCCACACATTGAGATGAAGGGGTGGTTCAAATGGTGAGACTACCTCTCTAAGAGTAAAGTCCTGATTTCAAATCCCGTGAGATTAGGTTTATTGAAAAAAAAAAAAGTCCCACACAATAATGTCTATATTTAATTACTAATCTTATTATTATTGTTGTTGTTGTTGTTGTTGTTGTTGTTGTTGTTGTTGTTGTTAATAACATGAATATGATATCACTAATGACAGAATTTTTATTAAGGGGGTTAAAAAAAATTAAATATCACAGTGCATCATGAAATACATCTCTTTAGCAAAAAAGAGAGTTTTTCTTGATCTTGAGAGCTTAACTCAGATAGTTAGTGAAAAATAATAAATAAAGTTTTATAAAAGTAGAAGAGGCTAAAGGAGTAAAGATGGTTAGTTTGTTAATTATTATTAAGTCGTCTATATATTTTATTGTTCGTAAAAATCACTTCATGAGTTAATTCATTGATTTTGCAAATCTAATTAATGTGGTCAAACAACAAGTATAAGAATAAACTTTATTTTATCCAACTAAAAAACAAAATTTCTCATTTATCCTCATTAAAATATGAAATCTGAAGCCATAAGGGGTCATTTAAAAATTTAAGCTGGGTCATATACATAAATTAATTTAAAAAATATTGAAATTTACAAATAATAATTATTATTTCACAAATCCAAGGGGTTAAATACATTTAGCTCTGTCAATAGATATCACAAAGATAACATTGTCATTCATATGGACTCAGTACTTGTATTCCTATGTTGTTACTAAAGCACACCAAGCATGGCATATTTATTCCTAAGTCTATTCCAGTCCAATTTCCATTCCATTCTCTAATGCATTCCATTGTAGTCCAAATCCATTTTAACATACCAATTGCAAATTGAGGTGGCAACAGAAAAAGACCAAAATGTACGTATTTAGTAAATAATTGAACAAGGACTAAAATACTCGAAAAACTATTACCAAATTGTCCCAATTGAACAACAACTGAAAGAATTGAATATCCATACCAAAATTTGGGGACAGGACGGGTTAGAGATTTGTTTTTCCTTGTCATACAATTTTGGTTTTAAGATTTATCAAGACTTGAAAACTTTGTACAGTTTTTGGAGATATTTGAATCCCCAAACTATATTGAACCATGTTTGCCCCTAATATGTATATCCAGATACATATCACAGGCACGAAATGAAGCTCATGAAAAATTCAAATATTGAATGTAAAAGAAGGAAAATGTCAAATATTAAATGTGAAAGAAGAAGCATACCTGCTCAACTGAGTTGAAGTTGGATATTGAATCCAGTTTGGGATAGCTCCAGTAAGAAAGTTGCTTGTCAAATACCTATTCCAAATGTAAAAGTTTTAAGAAAAAGGAAATATTAGAATCTTGTAAAAGTTAAAAATGGATTTTTAAAAACTATAAAATAGCCTCAAAAATATGAAATTTATCAAGGGCTAGTAGACAAGATGCAAAAAAAGCTTGTATGCTTCGGTTGCTCCTTGGCAGTTTCTTTTTGGATTTTTTTGTATTGATGCCCAGTCAGTCGTTCAGTACATAACCATGTTTTTGAATTATACCAAGATCTCCTAACATCTATGGTTGTTGCATTATTAATGTGAAATAAAATGGATGTAGCCGTTGAACATAGTAGTATTATGAAGAACGTCTCTTTCCCACACCCGAAGGAAAGGCAGCAACTTTTGTCTCTTACACCCTGTTTTGATTGGATTGAGGGGGGAAATTTAATGAAGGAAAAAAAAAAAAGAAAGGATAATAAAGGGAAGGAGTGGAGATGACTAATCCATGTTTGGATTAGGATATTTTTCTAAGGGGAAGAAAATAAAAGATAGGGGGCGTTTGGTTCACGGAATTATAGAAGATTCCTTAGAATGTGAATTCAGTGATATTCCCGCGTTTGGTTTGCAGATTGGAAAATGATTTCCACGAAAGTTACATTTCCAAAAATGCAATATTCTCATGATTTGTTCAATTTTTATTCCCATATAAAGGAGTGGGAATCTAGCTTTCCTGGGTTGTAGGAATATGTAGAGTAAATTAAAAAGACAAAAATGCTCATATTCAAAACCTTCTCATGTATGATAAAAATTGACAATAATGAAAAACTATTAATAAGAATCACAATATAATAATAAAAAAATTAATTAAAAACTAACAATAAAAATCAACAATCTTTTTAATTTTTAATTAAAAACAAATAAATAATAAAAATAAGATAATAAATTTAATTAATAAGAATAAAAAATAAAATAATTAATCAAAAATAAAAATAAAAATAAAATATTAAAAATTAAAATTAAAAGTTAAAGTTCATTAATGAATAATTTAAAATTAAAATATAAAAATAAAATAAAAATAATTAATTGATTTATTAAAATAATTAAAAATTAATTAAAGATAAAAATATAATAATAATAAAAATGTAATACGTAAATATTTAATTAAACTGAAATAATTAATTTATTAAAAACAATAAATTAATTATTAAGAATATAAAGTAATAATTAAAAATTAATTGATAAAATAATTGAAAATGAAAAATAAAAATAACTAATTAATTAAATTAAAAATAATTCAATAGTAATTAAAAATTAATTAAAAACAAAATAATAATTAATTAATTAATTAATCTAATAATTAATCAACAATTAATTAATTAAAAATTAAAGAAATAACAATTGGAAATAATTAACTAATGTAAAAAATAATAAAATAATTATTATATTTTTCCTTTGATTTCTCTTTTAATTGGGGACATTCTTGAAAAATAGCTTAAAATTCCTACGAATGTTAGTTTTAAAGCAGAAATAACAAGTTAAAATTTCTAGAAATAGTCCAAAATTTTTTCAAGAATATTTTTTTATATACCAAATAGTTTTTATATCATTCTCGAGAATTACATTTTCACGAATTTGATTCTCAGGAATGTGATTCCCAAGATTGATTTTACATTTCTCGAACCAAATGCCCCTTATGAGTATCTTGTGTTTGGATTAGGAAGAAAATGGAAGAATGGATAAATTTTATATATAAAGGACAATAAAGGATTTGAAGAATCACTTCCCTCCATTTTACCCTAATTTGGAGGGATTGAAAATAAAAAATTTGAGGGGATGAAGCTCATTCCTCTTTACCATTCTTCTCTATCTATTCCTAAACTAAATAGAGGAATGATTTCTTAAATCCTTGCTCTACCTTTCCCTTCCCTTATTTCCCTTAACCTAAACAGACTAGAGCAAGATGGAGAAGTTCTTCACCAGTTTGTGATTCTATTTTAGTTGAACAAAAGAATAAACAAAACAAAAAATTGGAAAAAAAGCAAATGCAAAATTCAACAAGCAATCGAACCTTAACACTGTCACAATTTTTCTCTCACTTTTGATAAAGCAATGACCCGGCAATCCCACACTACACCAAGGGTCTAACCTCATTCTAATAGCCTTATCTTCGTCATTCGTATCTCCTAAAAATACCTCCATCACTAGCAATGGCTACCTTCGCCTTCTTTTCACTATCTCTCATCAATTGTGGCCTTTCTGGCATCTATTCTTAGCTTAAATCCTTGAGCTTTCCTACCTGATTAGGGTTTTTTTGAGACTTTTCACCCAGATTCACATGGTTTTTGTATCACGATAATCCTCTCACTCTGACACATCAATTAACATGAACCACTTGCCAGCTTCTTTTTTTTTTTTTGGGGGCTAAATCAACAAATGAACTTCATTGAAAGAAACGGAGGAATTACGAAGTGTTTACACCCAAAATTTTCATTACATCGGCCTAATGGCCGAAGAGGGATATTGGCTGAAAGAAACTAAGTAATTAAAGGCGGAGTTCATGGCCTGGAGAAGCACAGCAGCCAACTTACAACCTAAAAACAAATGAACATGTGCAGTGCATGTGACCAACTTTCAAATAAAACAACTAAGTCATAATAATACATGTGTGGCCACAATTGCTAAGCGAAGGTGCAGGAGCAAATATGTTAGAGACCAAGTCAAGCGCAACGGCCTGAAAGACCTCCGAAGTTGTTTTGAATGTTGAGCAAAATTAGGGACTAAGCGAGTCTAAAAATCAGCCAATGCTCAGAAGAACGGATCCTAAAACCACCATGTCTTAATCTTTTATCTATCTAGCTCCATAGTTTAGTGATGTGTATGAGTTGTGTGTGTTTGTATATAGTGTTTGCATACACTTGTTAGGGTGTTTTAGACCTTATTTGAGTGCATTTAGTATAGAGTTTATGTATATTTGTTAATAATTGTGCATAAGGTGAATAATTGCATAAATGATACACTAAGTACACTAATTTCACTACTTCAGTGCATTTTGGGTGAAGTTGATGCTTGACAGAACAAGATTGATTAAGATTTGATGTTCCAAAATAAGATTCAAGCGTGTTAGATGATGCATGAGGCTGATAAGGAAGCACTGGAGAAAACGGAAGCGAAAACGAAGCTAAAACAAAAAAGATATAATACCACAGATTGACCCCCAATTCCAGTATCGGTCAACCGGTAGTCTCTTCCAATACACTTTTCTGGTAGTTTCAATAGTTCCATCAAAAGTAGCCCCTGAGTAACCTCCAAGTACCGGTCGACTGGTTAGGTGTTCTTATAATCACACTAAAGGTCTATCTAAAGCCCGTTTTAAACCATTTTTAGTGGAGGAACTTTTATTTCTTAAAACCCTAATCCTTTACCCATTTCACCAAACACCCAAAACCACCATCCCATACCAAACCAAGCTAGGATTGAAGCTTTTAATAAGAGATTGAAGGGTTTTGCTTTGGATTTGAGTAAGGGCTTGAAGGGAAGTTTCTTGTTTCTTATTCCTTTTCTTATTTTTGTAAATATGCTTTGTATTTGAGTTAGATCTAGGGTTGATTAGTGTTGTATATTAGATTAGGGCTTTGAATAAAGAATTTGTGTATATCTATGATTCTTAATACATGTTTGTTTACATAGATCTATGGCATGATTCAAAATGTCTATGTATTAAAAATCAAATATGTCTATGTGTTTGTTAAAATGTCTAAGTGAAGATGCATGTGTTCTTTTGTGCTTAAATACTGTTGGTAATGGTCTTACCTTAGCCATAATCCATGCTAATAGCATGAGCCCTATTTGTAACTAATGTGTGTTGATTAATATGCTTAAAATTGATGACTTAGTGTGGTAAAGTAAACCTGTAGTTTGAAACAATACTAAAAGGGTACCCACTAGCACTAGTTAATGCTCTAGAAGTCCAATCTCTAGTCTAAAATAGTACTAATAGGTTAGTCTCTCGAGTAGGACGTTTATCAACACTAAGGAGGCCCTAACTAACTAAGCCCAAAAATCGTAGGTCATAAGAACCACGCTATACTCAAAGGAGATCTACCTAGGGATAGACACGCATTGAGTCCTAGTGGATAATAAGGTTAGTTAGCTAAGGTATCCAAGAGAGAAATCAAACCATAGATAGACCATATTGTTTTCATAGCCCGATCCTAATTGCAACTCAATCACCCTATGTCCCCTTCTACCTTGTAGAGTTTTCTTTCCTTAGCTTGGCTTCTTATGTTCCTCCATAGTTTAGGTTTAATTTTCCTTTTCCCGAGCTCCCTTCATATCCTAAAGAAAGCACCAACACACGCACACAATTAGTCTTAGGCACAGGAGTATGAAGAGACCGAGCTAAGGTAGTCTCCTTGTGGAAGAACAACCCAGTACTTGCGCGCTTTACTTCAAATGACCTATGCACTTACGGGTTTAAACACATCATTTAGCAGTATCTTAGTCATAGCTTAATCTTAGTTTAGCCATAACATTAGTGTTAGCGTAAGCTTAATCTTACACCTTGCTATAATTAACTTCACAGCTTGAACATTTTCGTTAAATTTACAGTTAGTTTGCTGTAATTAACTTTACGTCTTTTATCACCTTGGCTGTAATTAGCTTCGTGGCTTACAATTTTTAGTCATCTTGCTATAGTTAACTTTATGGCGGGATCATTTTTGCTGTAATTAGGTCTACAGCTTCACTGGCAAGAGTGATGGTCCTTTACTATATCAATTCCTTATATTAGCTTGTGGGTCCATTTTATTTTCAAGTTCAATTATAATAAAATTTAGTGGCTTGCTTTGATTTTGTTACAATTGTGTTGATTCTTGCTTTGATTTTGTTTCAATTGAGAAATCTGTAATTTATGATATAATAAGTCCTTGGACCGAGTTCAGAGCGCGGGATAAAGAACCCATTTTTGTAAAATTGTGTGAGGAAGCTACGAGGCCACATAGGCAATGCAAGAAGGTTCGGCCTTTACACATAAAAAGCACTTAGCGGAGACTTCGGCCAAGGGTGTGTGGCCTGATGAGAGTTTTCCAAGCAAACACAAGGTGATTACAATCAATAAAAGCCTTTCAAAAGATGACAGCTCAAGTATCAAAACATGTGGTTTGCAAAAAGTGTCCAGTAACTCCAATTTCTACAAGTCTTCCAATTAGTGGGGTTGTTTGCAAATTTCCCATAACAATAATTTTAGATTAGCTTGAACATCATGATAGATATTAGTGAAAATGGCTTTCTTTGAAAGAGAGGCATGCCTAAAAACTCTATTGTTTCTTTCCATCCAGATATGGTAAATGCATGGAAGAATAACAAAGCAATCTGGACTCTAAGGCTGTTTGTTTTGTAGAAGGTTTTGAGAAATTGGATCACTTTGTCCCAAGCGTGACTCATGTAAGTGATGTTGATCACCGAGAGACCTTTTGACTCATGACTTGTTTGTGATTTGTGTTCCTAATTTTTAATGCCTTCAAATTTGCAAATTGGTTTTGAAAGAGTAACCTTTATATGGTTTAAGCTATTAGACATAGTCTACTAGTTCTTATCTCTTTTGTTTCATCTTGAAGTCTTCCAAAATTGAGTTTTCTAATACTACTACTCATAAATCTAGTCCGTCGATGGTGGTTCTCATCTTCTTAGGAACTTCTTCTATGACATTAACCAAGTTAAATGGTTACAACTATTGATATTGGCATGTCACAATGAAAATTTGATTTCTTTGACAAGACCTGGAGGATCATTTTACATCTAATCCTCTATTTTACTTTTCTAAGGTTGATATTCTCATATGGATGCGTAGTTGGTAAGCCTACTTGATAATTCTTGGAGTAGTCGCTTTTAAATGCTTTTCTTGAAAGCAAGACTTGTAAAGCTATTTGGACTACTACCTAGGAATTCTACTCTAATCAAATTATTAAGGCTTATGATGTTATTTAGACGCGTAGCCAGGTTAATCACTGGATATGGATTTGATAGAATATTGCAGTTAGTCTTAGAGTACTATGCTCGAGCTTCGTGATCTTTTCATTACTAGTATAGATTAGGCAATAGTTAAGGAACACTAAGATCACTTGCATCTTATCCTTCCATTATAAGGTCTTCTTATGAAATATGGTACAAATTACTATCTTGCCTACCTTGAATGATGCCTATGCTCATTTGCATCAAGCTTATTCACAGCCTGTGACATCTATTCCTTTTTTAAATCAGTTTACCTTTATTGAACCTACCTAGGCTAGCTTTCTCAAACTCCTTTCTATAATCAATAATGTCTAGTAGAATTACATTACCACTGAAAAGGAGCTTCTAGCTATAGTGTTTGCACTTGATAAGTTACATCCTTGCATCTTTGGTTCCAAAGTCATTGTCTATTTCAATCGCACAGCTTTATGCTATCTTCTTTCTAAACATGATTCAAAGCCTAGGTTGATTAGATGGATGCTACTTCTTTAGAAGTTTGATGTTGAGATTAAAGATAAGAAGGGTAGTGAGAATTCTTTTGCAGACTATTTGTCTTGTCTAATTCGTGAGTCTCTTTGTGATTCTATCCCTTTCCTTGATTTATTTCTTAATGAGCAATTGTTTGCTGTCTCACATTACACACCATGGTATACACATATTGTGAATTATCTTGCCATAGGAGAGTTACCTTCCCATTGGTAGAAGAGAGGGAAAAATAGGTTGTTAGCAGGTTAGACACTTCTTTTGGGAAGACCCGTATCTCTTTAAGGTCTGTGTGAATCAAGTCATTTGCCCGTGTGTGCCCCAAAAGTGAGTTTGAGAGCATTCTTAGCATATCTCATGGTGAGAGATGTGGAGGTTACTTTAGTGGTAAAAAGACAGTAGCTAAGGTCATAAAGTGGATTTTTTTGGGTTACACTCTTTAGTGATATTAGGAGTTTTGTAGGAGATGTGTTAGATGTCAGTAGTCTAGGTCCATTTCTAGGAGAAACATGATGCCGTTGTCCTGTATTGTTCCTTGTGAGTTTATTTGTTATTTGGGGTATAGATTTCACGGGTCCATTTTCACCTTCCTTTGGGTGTTAGTACATCTTAGTAGCTGTAGGTTATGTGTCCAAATGGGTTTAGGTGATCCCCGTACGCCTTAATGAACACAAAGTTATGGTCAAGTTCATTAGGGAAAATGTTTTTGCCAGATTTGGAGTCTCTTAAGTCTTGATTAGTGATGGTGGTCAACATTTCTGCCATAGGACACTTAAGGCTTTGCTTAGGATGTATTTAGTCACACACAAGATTGCTACCTTATATCATCCACAAACTATTGGACAAGTTGAAGTGTCCAATAGGGAGATTAAGTCCATTTTAGAGAAGAGATTAGGCCGAATTAGAAAGATTGGTCTTCTAGGTTGAGTGATGCATTATGGGCTTACCATATGGTGTTTAAGACTCCCATTGGCTTGTCTCCATATAAATTAGTATATGGGAAGGCTTGCCACTTGTCTGTTGAGTTGGAGCATAGAGCATATTGGTCCATTAAAGCCCTAAATTTCGATTTGGCTAGAGCAGGAGAGAAGAGAAAGTTAGACCTAGCGGAGTTGAAAGAGCTTAGGTTTGAGGCATATGAGAATTCCAAACTTTATAAAGAGAGGATGAAGAAAATGCATGATAGACATATTCTTAGGAAATCTTTCTCTCCTACTGAAAGAGTTTGGTTGTTTAATTCTAGATTGAAGCTTTTCCCAGGTAAGTTGAAGTCTTGATGGGATTGTTTATATGAAGTGCTTGAAGCATACCCTTTTAGAGCTATGAAGATAAAGGATTTGAAAGATAGACGAGAGATGACTATAAATGGCCAATGCCTGAAGGATGCATTTGACTCGAGCATGGCTCGTGTGGATATCATTGAGTTTTAGAAACCCATCTATGAAGAATCATGAATGGTGATCACCTAGCTGACAGTGTGGTTGTTAGCGCTATTAGGAGACGACCTAGATTACTTTCGGGTTAGTAGATGAATGATTAATCATTGGCATTTGAGAGCTTTAAAGAACACAAGGTTGTATCTATTATTTCTCCACTTGTCCCCTTTTATCTACCCCGTCCCAACCTTCCTTACATGCTTTGTGATGTTTATTTGCTTGTGTGATTTTATTTTATTTGCTTGAGGACAAGCAAAGTTTGGGCTTGGAGTGTGGGAGTTCTATCTTGTTTTTATATTTTATTTAAGGTAGATTTGTATTATTTTCTCAAAAATGGTCAAATTTTTTCGATTTTTGTGCATATAGAGTCGTTTATCTCTTTGTTTATTGGAGTATTGGCTCTTGCTTATTAACTTAGTTGATTGGAGAAGATGAGATTGTATCGTGGGGAGTGAATAGAGTGGAGGAAGAATCAGGACTTTGAAGAAACTCCTATTGAAAACTATAGGGAGTAAGCACTTCTAAGAATGCACCTTGTAATTGCCCCACAACTTGGTTGGAAAAAGTGTTTTTAAGGGATTGTTGATATGAGTGCCCCTTCCTTGATTGGTTCTTTTAGTGTGCCTTAGCCCATTCCTTTCCTTTCCTTTTTGTTTTATGTTATGTATTGAGAACAATGCTAAAAAAGAAAAATTAAAAAAAAGTAAGAAATAAAAAACAAGTGAAAAAATTGAGAAAAAGCTAAAAGGCAACAAAAAGATGAAAAAAAAGTGAAGTATGTTGAATAAGTGTCAAGTGACACAATGTCAATTTGACATAAGCATCTCTTTTGTTCTTTCATTGTGTAGTGAATAAGGCTCTCTTTTCATCAAATTATGAGCCATTGTGATGTATTTTCTTTTTCTTGTATCTTTGGAGTTAAGTGCCTATTGAGAGGCATGTTAGTTGATGAGGCCACGAAGTATCAACATCCTAGGCGCGTGAGTTAGAATCCTAGGTTTGTACTGGTTCTAGCTACTTGGTACATTTCCAAGAGGTGCAAGGCCCTTTGTGCTTGAGAGTATGATCTAGAAAAGACTTGGAGACCCTTTCCATAAAAGAAATGACTTCATACTCCTTAGATTCGAAAAGATAGCAAGTCAGTATTTTTGGCAACCTTTTAAGCAACTTGGAGATGAACTTAGGTTTGGTCTTGCTTGGGGACAAGCAAGGAGAAGATTTGGGGGTGTTGATATATCTTGGTTTGGGTGTGTTTGTTCTTGTATTCTTTTACTTATTATGAGGTGTTTTATACTATATAAAGTGCATTAACATTGCTTTATGTCATATTTGTGCATATTAGGTTTTAAATCTTCATAGTTGAGTTTAAAGAGTAAACACTACATTAACATGCATGTATCTTGTGTTTTAGGTGGGATTTGAGGAATTTTTTGAAGCTTGATTAAAGATGTAGATGGCTTGGGCAAAGTTTGAAGAGGCATTTGGGGATGAAAAACATTATTACACTGCGACAGAGTTGAAAAACATAAGAGTCACAATTGAGTTAGAAAATCTTGCTTTTTTTTTTTTTAGTGTGTTCTCTACCACCCTTGTATGAGAATTTCGTATACACTCTATTTTATGGATGTGACAAAATCAGCTTAGATGATATGTGTTTAACACTAAAGTCTATAGATTTGCAAAGACATTTCTTAGCAAATAGTGGAGACTCATAGGGAGGGATTTGTGAGTAGAGCTGAGAAACACAAGAAAGGGAGATCTTCGAGAAAGTCAAGACTGAGAGTAATGTGCTATACGTGTGGGGAAGGAGGTCACTTAAGGAAATTGTTTGAAAGATTCAACGAATTTGGTGGATACTGCAGAGGGTGAGAGTTTTGATGGTAATGAAGGTGTCTTGTCTATCATTATACGATAAAGGCAAGACTAGTGGATTCTTAATACTAGTGTTGCGTATGATATGTGTCCTGGAAGAGATTGGTTTTCCATCTATTTCAGAAAAAAGTAGGAACGTCTATCTCAGGAATGATCCACATTAAAGGTGGCTAGAATTGGCATCATGAAGTTCAAGATGTTTGATGGCACCATAAGATCTTTTAATGGTTGGCATGTCCTTGATTTGAAGAAGAATTGATTTCTCTTGGGCAGTTAAATTCTCATAGATGCAGATTTCATTATAGAAAGGGAGTTCTTAAAGTGAGGAGAGATCCTCGATTGTCTTGAGAGGGTTCTTGACATATGGACTGTATATTCTTGATGGTAGTACAATTAAGGGTGCTGGGGCGAAAACTGGAGAGAAAGGTGCCATAATGCAAGTGGAGTTGCGTGGTGATGCTTCATGGACTCTAGAGAATGGTAATGGTGGTTCAGTCTAGTTGACTCAGCAGAAGGAGATACAAGAGCAACGTGTGCAGTATGAGGTTATTATTGAGTAGAGTAGAAAATCACTGTGAGTGAAGATATAGAATCTTTTCGTAGATTTAAGGATAAGGTGAAGCATATATGTGATGTTCTTGAGTCGAGTGGTAGCTATTGAGTTACCACCTCATTTAAAAGCTTAAACTTGTAGAGAAAATTTGGTTATATTTATTTATTACACTTAACACGTCCCTGCATATGTAGTTTATTTAGAGTTTGCAAGTGGATAATTTAATATTTTTAAATGAATGGTAGTGAGGTTCGAACTTGAGACCATTTGGCTTTTAGGCTCTAATACCATATTAAGTTACTACCTCATCTAAAGTTTAAGATTGTAGAGAGGATTTGGTTATATTTATTTATTGTATTTAACAATATCATTAAGGCTAAGGACACCCCCATGAGATTGAACCCAAGACTTTATACTTGGGAAAGAGAGTTTCAACCACTTGAGCTATCCCTTAATCCCTAGTATGTTACTTGTCACTCGATTTATTTGTACATTATAACATAGATAATGATCGATGCCTAAAACTAATTGTATGAATATGAGGAGTATATTTTCCTTTTTGCTCGATAAAGTCCAAAATAAGATATGAAAAAAAATTTGTTCCACGAATTCCATCCGAGAATCAGCTACGCAATCGAATGAGAGATACTTGGATGAATGATTGTTTGGTAACTTGTATAGAAAAAGATATATTCAATAACATTAACAATGAATTGATTATACAACAATTCCAAAATATGAAGTCATATAGAGGACAGTCATAAAGGGTACTTTTTCGATTTAAAATAATTATCTTTATTTATTTACATGCCTTTTATTGGTTAAAATGTCATTATTATATTGATAATATATATTTTTTATAACTTATTTTTATAAAAAATTTATGCATAAGTGTGCAGCCCTAACTCCTAAATCTTGGCTCCGCCATTGTATATCAATATTACTTTCTTTGGGAATACTGCACCCCCTAGTCCTATTTCTGACCTTAGGAATCACTCTTTACTATTTCTTTTCCCACATTTGACACTATCCTATTCCATCTGCTCTCGGTCCTTGCGACCTATCACCTCACAATTACACTGGCCTAGCCTTCAATTTACCGAACCTATCTTAATGTCATCCAACTTCTTGTTCCCAGGTCCAATTCTTGCTCCCTCATCGTCAAACATTGACCTAACCTATTTCTCTCTATAGAAGTACTTAATTTTTGCGCCATTCTACCCCCTATCTATAAAATTATTTATAATGATTTCTTATCCCTTTCCTATACCTCTTTCATTGCTTCTCTCTCTCTCTTCTGTTCCCATTCCCAGTTGCCCCAGTTTAGCCAGTTGTTATGCCTGAGAAGATATCTACTTTACAAAATAATGAAACTTATAAATTGATTGATTCATCACATGAGAAATCTCTTGTTGGCTGTTCTTGGGAGTTTGTTTGAAGGCTTGTCTTGTGGCCAAGGTTATACATAGACTTACAATTTTGACAATGGTAACACTTTTCTTTTATTACTAAATTGTCATTATTTGTGTCTTTCTTTCCAAGGTTGCTTTTTATCATTGGCCTCTCCATCTGCCAAATATTAGAAATGATGTTCTTAATGGGGATAAGGTATATATGGAGCAAATTTTGGGATTTGTTGCTCAGAAGAAGTCCTAGAAGGTATGTCGTCTAAAGAAGACTCTTTACGATCTCAGTCTCCTAGGCCTAATTTTGATGTTTCAATATGGTGATACTTGGTATTTGGTTAAACTCTTTGTGGTGTGAATCATTCAGTGAGACATGGTTACTTGGTACATGACCTAGTGAGCTTCCTATAGATCCAAATGTGGATGAAACTAATACGTTACTAAACATTATCAATACAGATATTTTTTCAATTAAACTTGCACTGTATATCAATAGCTTACACGTGTTGTAGTCTATTTATGTCTGCGATCTCCGGGATTCCACCATACAATTTATTAAAACTGAGATCCCTGCCAACAAATATTCATTGAAATTAGCCGCTCAGAAATTTAGTGAAACTCCTATAGAAAAATTACATTGATATTGTAATACACAAAGTGAAAATTCAAATGCAGAAAAGTTTGGGATGGAGTGGAAAGACATGTGGCACAACGGCGTCGTACTTCATCTTGTTTCTGTCTAAATCCCCATGATGTCACCGTCGCCAATTAGAACACTAAATGAATTATGAGGGGAGTCGGAGAATTATGAGTAGCGCCTATCTCAATTTAGGGCAAGTGGGGGCCCCTGAATTAACCCATTAAGCAAAGTTATCACTAGAAAATAATTATAATGTGGTACGACACATTCAAATAGGCAAAATTAGTCTGAGTGGCACTGCATGTGTTAAAAATAAGAAATGATCTGACATGATCAAAAATATAAAGTAATTCTCTATTGGAGCAAGAGCGCCATTAATTATTTCGAGAATAAAGATGAAGTCTTTATAGCGGGGAATTTTAAATGTGAAAACTCTTAAAACAGCACTTACAGAATCTGTAATTTAGACAGCTTTGCTATATAAGTTGGTATTGACCCAGATATATTACAGTTCCTAAGCATCCTGCAATATATTGATCTCGAACAATATATTAATATATTTCTTTGAAAAATGAATACTGTAAGCTTGTGGTTCGAATGTTTAGGGAAAATACTCACAATTTTTGCATCCTGGCTAAATTTCCTAGCTGCGGGAAATCAAAACTTCCTCCATTTAAATCACTAATCCTTCTGCCAGAACAACAGTATTTGACATTAAGATATGATCACCCGCAATATTTTTTTTTTTTTTTTGCTAAGTCAGCAAGTGTAATTATATTCTACAAATCGAAGACATAATTACAAAAGAAATTACGGAAGTTGCCCTCCGAACAAAAAGAAATTGCTCGAATTAATCAAGAATGGAGGCAAATGATTACCCATCCATTTATTGTACCTTAACTAATAGTTAGTGTGAACTAAATAATGCAAGAAAGTGTAACTCACAGCTCCGACAGATTCTCCAAGAGGGAAATGCTGGCAGGTACGGGCCCTTCAAAACCACTACCTTGAATCTCTCTGGTGGCAAATGATATTTTGAGGGGCAGAGATGTTTAAGAAATCCAAACAATTTTAAAGGTATTGTTTTGAATTGTTGACAAGAGACTCACATTGTTTCCAGATTAATCCATCTGCTGAAATCAGGGAGTTTACCAACAAATCTGTTGCTGCTTATTACACTATATTTATAAAAATTAAACATTAGATAAATTATACGGTATTAGGAGGTAGATCAGGTGGTTGCTACTACCTCCCCAAGAGTAAGATCCTAGGTTTAAATCTATGAGGGCAAGGGTTGGGTTGGGGGTGGGGGATTTGTGGGGCAAAAAAAAAAAAAGATAAATTATACTAATTGTCCTTTGTCTTTGTTGCTTATAACAATACTATCCCTCATCTTTCACTTGCAACAAATTAGTCCAGTAACTAATAGTTTTTTATTGCCATTAGTCCAAATCCTACTTTTAAATCTCATATGAGGTGCATGTGAATTGTGTATTTGCCCTTTTATTTTCAAGGCTAAAATTGTGAGATTTAATGTGTGTTTCAATGAAAAGTAAGATTTGGATTAAAAGCAACACAAAACTATTTGTTATGAGAATAATTTATCACAAGGAAAACATAAAGGATAAAATTATTATGAATGACAAAAATAAGGACACTCAATATAATTTTATCCTTAAACATATCAAAACCCACAACATTCTCCAAACCAACAGGGGTAGTGAAATTTGGAAGTAGCACTTTTAAGTGCAACAACAGAAAGGGCATAAACCATACTTACAGCTCTGTCAATTTGACCAGATTAGAGAGCTCCATTGGCCAGGTCCCAGTCAAATCGTTTGAACGGAGAACACTGTAATTAAAGGCAATCAAATCCCGGTTTTTATTGATATAGCATTGCGAATAAGTAATGAGAAAGGCTCAAGTACCCTTATAGGTAAGGGATTAAGGGGTAGTTCAAGTGGTTAAGACTATCTTCTCTAAGAGTGAAATTCTAAGTTCAAATCTCATAGGACAGGGAATCGAATTGAGGGGAGGCGGGAAAGGGTTAAAAAAAAATGTAGCCTTACAGGTTCTCCAAGTTTGTCAATTTTCCTAGACTCGCAGGAATAGGTCCAGAGAACATGTTGCTTGCCAGGCTCCTAAAAGAAGAATTTCGTTGAGAACAAAATTAGATTGCAGATATATATACCTTAAGAAAATGATTTTCTATTTCTTTCAAGTTTTTCTCTTTTGACACGCGCAAGTGCCAAGAAATGGAGCGAGCGTGAGCATACAGATATACGAGAGTTGATATATTTCCCAAGTACTCTGGGATCGGTCCTGATAAGCGATTCACCCCTACAGACCTGCAGCATTCTCTTTGTCAATCTTGAGAGTTGACAGTTCCATGTAGTTAGAAGATGTTTGGCTTTGTGTTTTTTTAAGTTATTTATAAGCAATCGATCCTTATAAGCAGCTTTTAATATTTATAAATAAACAGTAAATAAAAATAGAAGTGTTTGGTTTAATATGTTTATAAATTATTGTCATGTTTGATAAATATGTGCTTATAAATAGTGATATTTGTTAAAATATCTATGGGCTTTTGCTAAAATAGGGGACCGTTGCTTTTTTTTTTTTAGGTGTTAAAGGATAAAATTGTCTTTTTATTTAGTCAAACTATTTTATTTTTACTTGTAAATAACGTAAAGGTACTGATTTTTTTTTCCCCGCTTTACCTATGAACAATTTTTACTAAAACATATAACTTCTCTTTTTGGCTTAACCTACTCATCAAAATCAGAGAAAAATTGCTTACAGATATTCCAACTTGGTATAAATCCATTCCTGAGGAATTGTGCCATTAAGGTAGTTGAATGACAGATCACTGCAAAAGTAAATAATATCGTCACACTGTAAGAAAATAAGTTAAATGCCCTATTTTTTAAAAATATCATTTTTTTTTAAACTAATGAATAAAATGACACAAAATGCATTTTCGAGTTTTGAAAACTCAAAGATTGAATTTTTTTTTCTTTCGAAAAGCAGATCTTTGAGTTTTGAAAACTCAAAGATGCAAAAAATTAGAAGAGATCTTCGAGAATTTGCAAAACTAGAAGTTGAGTTTTGTAGCTTTACTCCTTAGTTAAAAAATATAGTATTTTAGTTTTTTTTTTTTTCAAAAAAAGGACATTTAACTCATTAATGTGTAGAGTTTGATCCGCATGAATGGAAAACAACAAAAAGATTTGGTTTATTCTTTTACATGTGATTGATGTAAGGTAGCTTCCCCAACGATGGTGGTAAGACACCAGCAAGATCTTGTCTCCTAAGAATTCTATTTCAAAAATAAAAAGGAAAATTAGAACTTGGGGATATTAATTGCAGTACAAAACAGGCAACAGTTCAATTCATTTGATATTACGATTTCACATTTCCTCTTTTGATAAAGAAATAAGAATAAATTTGACTTTTAATTAAACAAAATATAATATATATTTTGTGCTTTTAGTTTGACAAGATCAATTTTGTAAAACTAATGAAATATTATGTAGTTAAAATCAGAGGGGGCGTTTGTAACTCTGTCGTAGATTCGGACCCTATTTGTTTGCAGAAAAATGATGTTTTCCTACAAAACGAATTTTAAAATATTTTTCGATTAAAGGAAAACACTAGTTAAAAATGTAACAAAATATTTTTCAATGACCAAATAAAAAAAGCATTTTTTGAAATAACATTGTCATTTACTCCGCCGATCCTATCTCGCCCACCTCCAACCGAACCCTTATATATCCAACCTCCACCCATCCCCGACCCCCTTAATAAAATATAAAAACTAGAGTTTGAGTAACGTGACAAGGAAGAAGGAGAGAAAAATATGAAAGGAAAATGAGGAAGCACGTATACATTTGAGTAACGTGACACTGATCAGCAGTGCAATTATCACAATAGACCGCATTGTCGAGCTTGTTGGGATCACTTGATGGTGTCACCCAGTTGGTGTTGTTGCGATCACAGGGATTTAGACTGAAATCCCAGTCCTTCTTACCCAATTGATCAGCTATCTCGCGAAGTACATGCACTGCAAATCGGCGCCAACAAACATTTTGGTATAATAATGCAGGAGTAATGAAAGCTTTTATAGGGTTCACTTAACAGAAAAAACATTTCAACCATTGTTAGAGCTTGTACTTTGTCAACCTAGCCGCTTACCTTTGGAAACACGCTAAATAGGCTTATACGTTCGCCTTTATGCCTTTCTAATAGAAGAAAATTAGACAGAAGTATATATAATTAGCTAAATTATCTGAAGCATGAAACACTTATTTCTAGGACCACTTAATTCAGCATACAACAGCAAGCACACATCTATGCAGTTTAAGTCAAAAAAAGAGATTTTATATGTCTAGCAACACAGCTTTTTGATGGCTTATAAGTTGGAAAAAAAAAAACACCAATCTACTCGTTTTTAATAAAAAGACAAATTTACCCTTAAAAAAGTACTACATTAATTAATGACATGTCTTTTTTAGTTATTTTAACTAGCAATGCTACTTATAAATACATATTATCAAAATATATCTTATAAACAACTTTTTTCTTATAGCTACTTATAAACATTTAAAAATAAGCTTAGCCAAACAGGCTCTTAGTATATCAAAAGCCTACATGGATTTAGGATATATATAAATACATGCTGACATACATACATACATATACATATATATATGTATATGTATGTATGTATGTCTGCATGTATGTATGTATAAGAAATTTACAAATAACTCCTTATATGATAGAGAATGTTATACAAAATTTTAAATTTTTAGGGGCAATTGCGTAACATTATTTTGTAACATGAGGGTATTAGAAAAATTCTTGATAATATAGAGGGTGTTAGCAAGTGTTGAAATTACAAAAAAAAATTATGTGATTTTAACAAAACATACGCGAATACATAACTCTAAACAAATGAAGAAGTAATTAATTAGGGACCCGAGCATTAAAAAAATGATAAAAACAAATGAAAAATATTTATAAGATGCCAATGATTCGAGCAGTCTTGTACGTATCATATACTTTTTCTATTTTTAAAATATTTATGAATTTGTCAAGGATAAAGAAAAATTGAGATTGATTAAGAAAAGAAACAAAATATAGAAAAAAAATGAAGAAGCAAACTGTATCACCAGACACCATGTGGCACTCCTCCCAAGTATTAAACAAAATAAAAATAATGGTCAATTACAGCTTAAAATTTTAGATTAGAAATAACTTTTACTTGATTAAACCATTTAAGTCTCCAAAAAAATCTTTAATAGTACATTTTATCAAAAAAATTAAGGTGCGCAATTGCTTCTTGGCATAAGCTCTGACTATACCTACATTATATATAATGTTATTAAATTAATAATCAAATAATTAACTTGAGAGACTCAAAATGCTTATTTTCTTACCTTCATCCTCAGGTGGAAATGGAACCTTTGCTTCCAAGCTACTTACAACTGGCCATATTAGCATTAAGAAGGTGAGCAAGGGAGCTGCAAACTCTCTTCTAATATTAAAATATGGTGTCGTCATTGTACTAAGTTTTGAGCTGATGATTATGCATGCATATATATATATATATATGTATGTATGTATATATATAAAGACTTTTCTTTCTCTTTGACGGAAGATATAAACTCGATGTCAGCTCATGAACACGAGAAACATAATTTATGGACAACGAAGAAAAATTGACATCAATTAGTTGGATGGGCCCTTAAGCATAAAGTAGCACCTGTCGTTGAAAGTACTCCACCAAGCTGGCAAGCTGGATTTTTCTCTCCTCTCTCTTCTTTTTTAATTGTTTTTGCGATTTCTCTTTCGTCGGCTGTACTAACATCCATTCATATATATGACCAATTAAAACATGACACGTGGTTTTAGCATTTATTGTTTGCCAATGAGACGAATAAAACATGTATATGTTTGGGCACGGGCGGACTTTAGCTTAGACAAGGGGGGGCCATACCAATTAAAGTTAAAGCATGACACGTGGGTTTAGCATTTATTGTTTGTCAATGAGACGAATAAAACATGTATATGTATGGGCACGGGCGGACTTTAGCTTAGACAAGGAGGGGCCATGGCCCCCGCAAAATTTTTTGAAAGGAGTGCATATATGATATAATTGATTTTTTATTAAAAAAAAATACTAAGAAAATTTTATAGTTGGCCCCCCAACAATCCAACTAATTTAATTTGTATAAGTTGACTTGTTATTATTATTTATAATAAATTTAATTTAAAATTAATTGAATTGTTCTATTTGTATGAGTATCAATTTTATTTTCCTTTAATTTACATAGATATCTAGTATGTTTTTATCAATTTTTGTAGAAATTTCTCAAATCTTAATTTATTATTATTTTTTTTGTAAAAAAATATTATAACTTAGATATATTATAATACTAGTATGATATATTTTTTAATTATTTGTATTTGATCATACTTTATAACATTTGAAAATAAATATATATTTTAACAATTTTTAAATACATTTTTATATATTTGTTACAGCATTAATAATTCGCCCCTCAAATATTTTGTTCAAGATATACCACCGCGTATGGGGAAAAAGAATGTTACGCTCAATGTACCTTGATCCAATTTGCATGGGTTATTTTGCCCAATTTACCCTTTGCCCATTTAAAAAAGAGAAATCCACAAGCACCGGGAAACAAACGGCTAATTTTTTGACATTAAATATTAGCTATCAGTAATTTATGAATGGCATAACTTTGTACTGCATTAGCTAAAGGAAACTTGGTGTAGTTGTTACTATGGCTAGGGCTGTGTATTATTTGGGGAAACTTGATTACCGACCTAAAATTTCAGATTTGGAAAAATTGGGTTTGGAGAAATGGGGAACTAGGAAAAAATATCGGGGATGGAGAAAAATATTGGGGAATCGAGTTGGGGAACGGTATAATTTTTTTTATTTGGGGAATCCCCAAAACCCGAACTACTTATTTTATTTTATTATATATGTATATAATACATATTATATATTATATTTGGTTTTTTATATCTTAAACATATCAAAGTTAGCATTGAACCAACAAAAACAATGACTAAGATTTGAAAGTTCATGGAGTAATAGAGAATGGAGATGAATGATTATCGTCAACTTGTTAAAATAATATTTTTCATTTATGCTTTGGACTTTTTATCTATGCTATGGCTGACAAATTATGACTTATGAGATTATGGTCTATGTACTTTATTTATATTGTGGTTTGAAACTATGGTTTATATACTTTATTTATGTTATGGTTTGAGCTATGGTCTATGTAGTTAATTATAATGGCATGTTTTCGGGGATTCCCCGATTCCCATTCATTTTTTCCCATTCCCCAATTCCCCAAAATGTATTCCCCATTGGTGAATTGGGGCGGGGAACGGAACAAAGGTCCTTCCCCAAATATTATTTCGGGGAAAAAAATTATGTTGCTTGGGACGAAAATTCTCCAATGAACACCCCTAAATACGGCAGTTAAGAAAAGATCAGGAGAAGGGGAAGTAGAAGAAGAAAAAGGAAAAGTCGAAAGACAAAAAGACGAGTAGAGTTTATTTCTTGATTTGTAGTAATAAGTTGTTGCCTTTTCTGTTTTAAATTTTGGAATTAGTAAAAGCAAAAACAATATAAAAAAAAAAAGTTTGCAAAACATGTAAAAAATATTTGCAGATAAAATTTTATATTTTTAAAAGTTTCAAGAAATAGTTCAAATATTTGTGTTACATGATGTTAAAAAATTTTGTATAGATGTTTAAGAACAAATATGCATAGATGTATATGAAAATAGTATCTAGTTCATTTAAAAAGTAGTTGAACTTGTAAAAGGTTAAGTAGTTCCATAAAAATATTCGCTGGTGTTGATAAGCGACTTGAGGATCTCATTCGATATACAATCTATACAAAATTCGTAGACTTTATTTAAAGATTTTTAGGTTACATACATAACTTTTTAATTTACATGAGAGAATGTTACTCATATGTATTTGTAAACTATTGATAACTTCGTTAATATTATGTAAAACCCACACTTACAAATTGCATTATATTGTTAAATAATGCTAATTAATTGATTTACTATAATTTTTGGTAGAGTAAAATGTATTTCATCCCCTATATTCTGTGAAAGTCACACAAAATTCCCTGTGTTCTATGAAAGTCATATAAAATCTCTTATATTTTTAAAACTCACATATAAACTCCTGTGATTTAAAAAAGGGTAAAATGTACAAAACTCTCCTGTGATTCACTAAAAGTACACTAAACTCCCTGTGGTCTAAAAAGACTCTCATGCCCCCCTCCTCGTGTGCTCTATAAAAGTACATCAAACCCTGTTGTAGTTTTTTCTAACCAAGATTTTTCAAAATTACCCAAATTACCCTTTTCTTTTTTGCCAAAAAAATGTTCCTAAAAAAAATTGAACTCTTAATCTCAAATTAAAACAAACAAATATTCTAACCAACTAAGTTATAAATAATTTATATTTTAATTTGAGGTTGATTTATAATTGTCTTGGAGGGCCGCAAAAATGTTGTTCTTTCTTTTTATGATTTCGCTAATTATGTTTTAGTTCAAAGACGCTTCTTGGATGGCTTTAATTTGGGTTTTTCACTTAAATATAATAAAAGAATATTTTGGTCTAAAATGCAATAAAAGTGGGATTAATTCCCACAGTATTATTTACGCTATTTAAAAAAGGCGTGGAGTCATGCACCCTCACGAATAGATTGACAAAGCCCAGGCTTTGTTTGGCAATCATTCAAAATGACCATTCTTCTGTCTGGCCCTTTGTTTGTTTTTTGGGAGTTTAATTGTGAAGTTTGTGTTTTAATTAATATTTTTTTGGCATCTCGATTTTCTAAACCCAACTTTTTTATATTTGAAATTTATTGGGAAAAATTTTTTGTCTCTAAATTATGGATATTATGCGTTATTACTTGTCAATAACTATATTGAATAAGCCTATGTTTGTGGGCGTGTAACGGGGTTTCAACAATTTTCTCTTTTTAGTGACGATTACACACCAAAAAATTGCTATAATTATATATTTGAACTCAATTTTAGATTACCTCTTAAAGTATCAAAAAAGAATTTTTGATTCCTTCTCTAGCTATCCAAGTATGAAATATGGAAAAAATTTTCCACTAAAACTAGAGAATGAACTGTATTTAGAATATATAATTATACCATTATATATAATTATATTTAGAATATATTCTAAATAGAAAGTTAACATATAAATTGTTTATAGCCTAGTTGGTTAGAGCATTTGTTATTTTAATTTGAGATTAAGAGTGCAAATCTTTTTAGCAACATTTTATTGCAAAAGAGAGAAAGGGTAGTTTGGATAATTTCTAACAATCTTAATTAAAGATAATGAAATTTTTAACGGCATGGGATTTGATACACTTTTTAAACCGTATGAGGGTCCAGTGTACAATGAACCACAAGGAGGTCTAGTGCATTTTATCATTTAAAAAAACGTTGCACATTGGCACCAGAAATTAATTTTTCTTTTAAAGTTAATAGATTTTGAAACTAGAGGGAGATTTTGCACTAATTTTAAAATCAGAGGGAGCAATTTGCACCAATTTGTTTGAGTTTTTTTTTCTGTTATTAATAAGTCAAAATACATTTTAAGTGTATTTTTATACTCTCCGTTAATTTTAATGGAAAAACTCACGGCAAGAACTAATGTGCAACATTTTTCAAATCACATGGGTTTATCAGTGAATTTTTAAAATACAGGAAGTTTTATGCAACTTGTATAGAACACAGGGGTAGAATGCATTTTAATTTTTTTGGTATAATGCACGTTTAGAAAAAAAAATGAGTAAATTTGGAGATAAAACAAAAAAATAAAAGCAACAAATCAACATTCAAAGCTGAAAATTCACGAGTTCAGGGTAGCAGTTCATGAAATTTTCATGACTTGAGTTACCGAGCTCGGATTTAAACTGTTCAAGCGTCCACGAAAACTTTAGAACGGGAGCTACAATTTTCATTTTGGCCAATTGCAACAAAATTGTGTAAATTGCACTTGATTTTTTTTTTTTGCATAAAAAGAGAAAACAATTGACAAGTTGGTGGGTCCTACGGAATTAATATACAAATTGGTGGACTTTTGAGTCCATTATTTTACCCAATGCATGTGTGGGCCATGAATTTTGGGAGAAAAGGGCTCCTCGGTTGAGCAAACTTTTATGAAGACATTGTGGGCCATGAATTTAATTGGGGAAAGAAGATTCCTGTGCTGAATTGACTAAGGGCCGGTTTGGTTTTTCGTTCTGGAGAACCGAATTAACTTCAGATTTCTGTTTTGGAGTTAGTTTTAGTTAAAAGTTAACTTTGTTTTTGTTGTAAAATAACTTAAATATAATGTGGTATAAAAATAATTTGGATAATAAAATCTTTGCTATTACAATATAATATCACTCTTGTTTCTATCTTCTTTTCTCTACTACTTCTTGTATATACTATTTCTATCTTTCTTTTTTCATCCCAAGCTTCTACCATCCCATCTCCTTTTATAGCAAAAATTGAGAAGACAATGCATTAAATGGGAGGATATGCATATCTCCAAAATTTCAAACTTTGCATGCTATAACAAATTCCTAAGCAATTATAGCATCAATTGTGCCCCCAGGGGCATAGGTGAGTTGGTAAGTGGCCAGGTGATTAGGGTGGTGACACCCTGACAACGCGGGATCGAGTCCGTGTGGCGGCAGTACTCCGCTGAAATATTGCAGGGGCTGTTGCTGGATTTCCACGCCCGTTGGTCCTCTCCCTGGTCGGGCTGCCACTCACGCACATCCCTCAATTTACCTCCCGCCTGATTAAGGGGCCTCTGGCCAGGTGGGAAAGGGGTTCTCCTTTGGTTAACCCTTTTAGAAAAAAAATTATAGCATCAATTGTTGACTTATTAGCAAAAGTGAATTTTGCAAGTTGTGAATGTCCATTTCACAACACTCCCCCTTGGACATTCATCACAAGAATATGCCTCTTAAAACCATACTCGGAAAAACCCAGTGGGAAAAAACCTCGTGAAGGAAAAGAGTACAACATCCTTGTTATACGTTTCATGCTGCCTTATTAAAAACCTTGCCAGGAAAACCCAGTGGGACAAAACCTAGGCGAAGGAAAAAAGAGTATAGCGCGTATAATTCTCCCCCTCATGAAGGCAATCAGAAGCAATCTCTGAATCGTCGCATGCCGATCTTATGTAGCATCTTCTCTAATGTTGTTGCAGGTAACGCCTTTGTAAACAAGTCTGCTAAATTCTCACTTGAGCGAATTTGACAAACATCAATCTCTCCTTTCTTTTGGAGTTCATGTATAAAGAAGAATTTTGGTGAAATATGTTTAGTTCTGTCACCCTTGATGTAGCCTCCTTTTACTTGAGTAATACAAGCAGCATTATCTTCATACAGTATGGTTGGTCCCCTTTTGCTAGTTGAAATGTTGTATTCTTTTTCAATATGTTGAGTTAAAGATCTCAACCATACACATTTTCGGCTCGCCTCATGTAGTGCAAGTATTTCAGCATGATTTGAGGAAGTGGCGGCAATAGTTTGTTTCGTTGAGCGCCAGGAAATAACTGTACCACCATATGTGAAGAGATATCCAGTTTGGGATCGTCCTTTATGCGGGTCAGATAAATACCCAGCATCTGCATACCCTATTAATGCAGGATGTGTATGCTTTGAATATAATAAGCCCATATCAATTGTTCCACGAAGATAACGAAGTACATGTTTAATACCGGCCCAATGTCTTCGTGTTGGTGTAGCACTAAATCTTGCTAATAGATTTACAGAGAATGCAATATCTGGCCGTGTATTGTTAGCAAGATACATCAAGGCACCAATTGCACTAAGATACGGTACTTCAGGGCCAAGCATTTCTTCGTTATCTTCTCGAGGACAAAAAGGGTCTTTTTTGATATCAAGAGATCGGACAACCATTGGGGTACTCAATGGATGAGCTTTGTCCATATTAAATCTCTTCAAAATTTTTTCAGTATAAGTCTTTTGGTGGACTAAAATTTCACCTGACAAATGCTCAATCTGTAGGCCGAGACAAAATTTAGTTTTGCCTAGATCTTTCATCTCAAATTCTTTACATAAATATGCAACTGCTACTTTAAGCTCTTCAATAGTCCCTATGATGTTTAAATCATCAACATATACAACAATAATAACAAATCCTTTTCCTGATCTCTTGATAAAAACACATGGGCTTATGGGACTATTAACATATCCTTCTTTTAGGAGATATGTACTTAGATGATTGTACCACATTCGTCCAGATTGTTTCAATCCATATAAGGATCTTTGCAATTTAATGGAGTACATCTCTCGAGGTTTTGATCTATATGCTTCAGGCATATTTAGTCCTTCAGGGACTTTCATATAAATATCACTATCAAGTGACCCATACAAATATGCTGTAACTATATCCATGAGGTGCATATGAAGTCCCTCACAAATTGCTAGGCTAATTAAATATTTGAATGTGATTGCGTCCACCACAGGAGAATATGTCTCCTCATAATCAATTCCAGGCCTTTGTGAAAAACCTTGTGCTACAAGTCGTGCTTTATATCTGACAATTTCATTGTTTTCATTTCGTTTTCGCACGAATACCCACTTGTAGCCATGTGCCTTACATTTTGAGGCGTTTGGACGATAGGTCCAAAAACTTTACGCTTTGTAAGAGATTTTAATTCAGCCTCCATTGCGTCTTTCCATTTAGGCCAATCATTTCTCTGTCGACTTTCTATTATTAATTCAGTAGCTACCGCATATGAAAATTTTTCATCAATAACAATTTCGTTTCGGTTTCATCTTTTTCCTGTAGTAATATAATTAATTGAGATTTCTTCATTTTCAATATTGTCACTATTTTTCTCACACTCAGGTACCTGATTCTTTACTGGTGTTGCCTTTCCAGCAATTTTTGCGACATCTACAGGATCATTAAGAACCTCAAAAATGCCAACTTGCTTACTCAGTCCCCACCTTTTTCGAGGATTTTTATCTTTGGAGCCAACTGGTCTACCACATTTTTGACGAACAGTAGACTCATTTGCTAAAGTATTAGATTGCTCTTCTGAAATATCAATTCTAGCGGGAACATTTTGAGTTGGAACGTGTGACTTAGTCACTTTCTTTGTATCAGTGAATGCATCTGGCAATTGATGAGCAATCCTTTGTAGATGAATAATTTTCTGAACTTCTTGTTCAGATAGATTTGTGCGAGAATCAAAATGAGTCAAAGATGATGCATTTCATGTAATTTCTAGCTTTTCCAACTTTTGTTTTTCTCCCCCTAATGCTGGGAATACTGTTTCGTCAAACTGACAATCAGCAAAACGTGCTGTAAAAAGATCTCCAGTTAAGGGTTCAAGATATTTAATAATTGATGGAGATTCAAAACCAACATATATTCCCAGTCTTCTTTGTGGTCCAATTTTTGTGCGTTGTGGTGGAGCAATTGGAACATATACTACACAACCAAATATTTTTAAATGGGATATATTTGGTTCTTGACCAGAAACCAATTGTAAAAAGGAATATTTATGATAAGCAGTTGGTCTTATTCGAACCGATCTTTGCAAAGATGCAATATGGCATGTCCCCAAGCAGGACTAGGCAACTTAGTTCTCATAAGTAGTGGTCCAGCGATTAGCTGTAGACGTTTAATGAAAGATTCTGTTAAACCATTTTGAGTATGTGTATGAGCCACAGGATGCTCAACTATAATCCCAATTGATGTACAATAATCATTAAAAGATTGGGATGTAAATTCTCTTGCATTATCAAGACGAATTTTCTTAATCGTATAATCTGGAAATTGTGCACGTAGGCGGATTATTTGTGCAAGGAGTCTTGCAAATGCCATATTTCGAGTGGATAATAAAGAGACATGTGACCAACGTGTGGAGGCATCTATTAATACCATAAAGTATTGAAATGGTCCACATACTGGAAAAATAGGCCCACATATGTCCCCTTGAATTCGTTCTAGAAATGCAGGATTTTCAGTATCAATTTTAGTTGGGGATGGCCTTATAATCAATTTCTCTTGGGCAGAAGCAGCACATGAAAATTTATTTGATGAGAATACTTTTTAACTCTTTAATGAGTGCCCTTGTGAATTTTCAATAATTCGTCTCATCATTATTGCGCCTGGATGTCCAAGGTGATCATGCCAAAGAGTAAAACTCTTTGGATTAATTATCTTCTGGTTGATCACAGCATGTGATTTCATACGATTTATATAAGTACAATATAGTCCAGAAGATAATGCTGGCAATTTTTCTAATATGTGCTTTTTACCAGATATAAGCGATGTGATATAAAGATATTCTTTATTGCCTTCCTTCATGATTTCAATATGATAACCATTTTCTCTTATATCTTTAAAACTGAGTAGATTTCTTTGTGATCTACTTGAGTATAAAGCATCGCTTATTATCGTCTTTGTTCCTTTAGGAAACAAAACACAAGCTCTACCAGAGCCTTCAATTAATTTTGCAGAACCAGCTATTGTATTGATATTTGCATCAGCAAATTTCATCAGGGAGAAATACTTCTTATTCTTAAGAATAGTATGTGTTGTAGCACTATCAGCCAAACATATTTCTCCATCATTGACATGATGCAAATCCATATTTCTTCACAATAATAATAAAGGAAATAGAAAAATATTAGTAAAAATATGACATTCATTTATAAAAGATAGATATTACATTCAAGCTAAAATTAATCATTAAAGTGACGGACAATTCGACATAATAGAAACATTCTACTTTTACATAAATATTAATTCAGATGGATATTTCCATCACCAATCAATTGCTCGATATTTTGTGGCATCTTCAAAGAAGTCAGAGCAATCAAGGTGCATGTAGTTCATTTGAGTATTCTGTTCAACAAAATTTGTCTCCACACCTTTTCCTTTTTCTTTCAACGAAGCTTGGTAAAGATCTACGAGATGTTTAGCAGTACGAGATGTTTGATGCCAATGCCCTTTTATGCCACATCTATAGCAAGTACTTTCAGTACGTTGAAAAGATTTATGTCATGGATAATTTCCTTTGTTGTGGTTTTCTTGTCTTTTGAAATGTGGTCTATTTGACTTGTGAGAATTATAATCATTACCATGTCTATAACCACGACCACGACCACGACCACGACCACGGCCACGACCACGACTATATCCATGACCATAATTATTTGATGATGTAGCATTCACCTCAGGAGATGCAATTTCACTTATTTTAGGAAATGGTTTTGAGCCAGTTGGTCGTGTTTGATGGTTTTTCATCAAGAGCTCATTATTTTGCTCAGCAACTAGAAGACATGAGATTAGCTCAGAATATTTTTTGAAACCACGCTCTCTATATTGTTGTTGTAAGAGCATATTAGATGCGTGGAAAGTAGAGAATGTTTTCTCTAACATGTCTTCATCAGTGATCTTTTCTCCGCATAATTTCAATTGTGAAGTAATTCTAAATACCGCGGAGTTATACTCGCTTACAGTTTTAAAATCCTGCAATCGCAGGTGAATCCACTCGTAGCGAGCTTTAGGAAGGATCACTGTTTTATGATGATCAAATCTTTCCTTCAAATTTTGCCAAAGGATTTGTGGATCCTTTACTGTAAGATATTCAGCTTTAAGCCCTTCATGGAGATGATAATGAAGGAATATTAATGCTTTAGCGCGATCCTATAAGGATGCGTTATTTCCTTCTTTAATTGTTTCTCCAAGATCCTTGGCATTGAGATGTATTTCGGCATCTAGGATCCATGATAAATAATTGTTTCCAGAAATATCAAGGGCCACAAACTCAAGCTTCGTGAGATTTGACATTATAAATCTAGCATATTTCAAAAATAAATTAGTAAGTGAAATAATAATATATTTATCTAACGTAAGTTGTAAATAAATAAATATAAGCATGTAGGCATAGTTACAAATATGGCATATAAAACTTATAAGCATGACATAATATAATATAAGATGCCAATAACATGTTGTATAATTATTACAGTTAATCGTTACATAACTATATTAGTGTTTATGTCCTTAGAGGTCATCATCATTTTTTTATTTTTTATTTTTAAATTAAGTTATCATAATCACATGTCCAAAAGTCAAGGTTATCACGTCCTCAAAAGTCACGGTAATTAGGTCTTCCGAAAAATTAGGGTATTTGTTATTATTTTATTTTATCATTATTATTTTAAGGATGAAATATTGTAATAATCTATTCTAAAAGAAATAATATAATATAAATTTTATTTCTAGAATAAATGCAATGTAAAATAAATAGGATAGTAAAAAGAAACTTTATACTATAAATATGATGTAATACCAAAAATAAAATAAGAACCGTTACCGAAATTTTTGCAGGATCGTGCGCCTTTTAATAATTTGCAGGACTCCTCGTCGGCAGAGAATCGTGCTGATAACGTGTTGTAAAATAACTTAAATATAATGTGGTATAAAAATAACTTGGATAATAAAATCTTTGCTATTACAATATAATATCACTCTTATTTCTATCTTCTTTTCTCTACTACTTCTTTTCTCTACTACTTCTTGTATAATACTATTTCTATCTTTCTTTTTCATGCCAAGATTCTACCATCCCATCTCCTTTTATAGCAAAAATTGATAAGACAATGCATTAAATGGGAGGATATGCATATCTCCAAAATTTCAAACTTTGCATGCTATAACAAATTCCTAAGCAATTACATCATCAATTGTTGACTTATTAGCAAAAGTGAATTTTGCAAGTTGTGAATGTCCATTTCACAACAGTTTTGGACCTATTAACTTCTTTCTTTGTCATTATACAAAAGGTATTTTAAGATTTTCAATGACAAAAATATCCTCTTTAATTGTCATTATCTCAACACGTACACCTTTTTAATTTTTTCCATTCGTTCATGAAAATTGAAGGCATAGAATATTTTGAACATTGTGTTATTTTTAATTGATGAATTATTTTTTATGTAATTTTATTGAGTTGATATAATGATAGTAATGATCTTTGGTTGTATTTTTGCTTTATTTTATTATTATTATTTTTTTGTGTTTGATGTTTTGAATTATAACTATAATTTTTTAGAGGTTTTCTTAAACAAGCAGAAAAATATGAATAAAATAGCATGTTATTAAAGCATACAATATTTTATTAGTTGCAAAATGTTCTTTTCAGTAATTTAGACAACCAACGATTATTTCAAAAGTAAAACCAAACATCATCTCATTTGGTAAAAGTTTATTTCACCTAGAAATAACCAAACATATTATCGTTTTCATCAAAAGTCCTTCTGACGAAAAGTTTGTTTTGAAAAGGCTTTTTCACAAAATTGTGTTTTTCAATTGAAAGTCAAACTTAACTCTAAAGCTGTAAAAATAGATCTATAAAAAGAAAGGTTGCAGAGCAGACAAGCAAAGGGAGAGAGAGGCGGGCGGCCAGGAGTTTCCTTGAGGAAAAATTCTTTTTTTTTTCTTTCTTCTTTAGAAAAAAAAAAAAGAGATTTCAACATAGAAAAATTTGAGATTAGATTTGGGTAATCCGACAACAGCTCTAAGAAAGAATTTTTGGATAGAAAAATATCAGAGTTTATTTATCTATGAATAATACAACGAATTATTTTTTTCCCTTTTTTTTTAAGTTTTTGGTTTAAATTTAGTTATGAACTAAATCCCCATAATTCTAGGTGGTCATTAGTGATTTATTTTTATCTTATTTATGTGTTAATTCTATATTATTTTCTTGATTAATCATTATTGTGCTTGTAGCTAATTTTCATTAGCAAAAAATTTATACTTTTTCCATATAAAAATTTTGTAAATTCTTGTGGATATGAATACAAATTAATTAACATGAATATAAATTAATTAACATGACTAGAGTTAATTAATTGATTCAGGATTGGGATGGATTATTTTACTAAGATATTCTTTGCCTTTATAGTCTCAATTAATTTTTTAAGTCTTGTTGGGTTAATTAATATTTTAGGTTTTGTTAGATTAATTAATTAGAGAACTTGTGTCACAATTTATGCGAATGAGATAGATTATACCTCAAAAGGTTTTGTTAATTAATCTAGGTGCATTAAAGTTTGTAGCCTAATAGCAAAGTGTTTTAACTCGAAGTTGACAAACATGAATAGGATAATTTAATTAATTATCACTCTGAATAATGTTTTCCACAAATTTAATCATCCCAACTTTTGTGATTGACTTTTTCAATTTTATTAGTTAATTTATTTTGTTGATTTCTTTTTAATTTAGTTTAATTTGGTAACTTTCATTCTCTTCATATTCAATTTAGTTCTTTTAAAATTTTAGTTTTTAATTTTTAGTTAATTTGGATTTCTTTTCAATTTCTGATAATAATCTCAATTCCTTGTGGTTTGATCCTCTAGTCGTCATTCATGTGATAGAAAGGACATTTTATTTTTTGTTGTGTCGTTGATTAATTTAACTGATTGCATTTGGCCATACAACAATGTGATCGAATTTTTGGCATCGTCATAGAGGAATTAGCATTTAGTTGTTAGAAGTTGTTTATTTTCAGTATTAGGAAAATTGAGGACACACGCACACACATTAATGCATAGCGGAAAACATTCATTTGCATCAACATGGATAGATTTTGGAAAAGTAATTCAAATAAACAACTTGTTTCTGCATCTAGCATTAACTCAAGTAGTGTTTTAAATAAACAAAAAGAAAATTTTTTAGAAATTCAACAACATCTTTCAGATTGGACTTTGCCAGAAGTTCCAGTCTCTCAAGTTTACAAAACTCATACTTTCGATTTTTCAACAAGTTATCAAATCAACACGGTTGAACAGACGATGAATGTGAATGAGCCTGTTCAGTCAATTCAACTTCTTTCTCCAAAAGCCATCAACAAGCATGCCCAAAAATACAATTTTTTGCATATAGGTTTAGTTACCATTGCAGGCAAGCCATTGACCAGGGATGGTCTCAACAATTTATTTCTTTTATGTCTTCGTGATGCACGTCACCAAAATTATGCTGATTCTTTGTTAGGCACAGTCGCAACTAGTCTTTCAAAAGGACCAGTATTTTTCAACTGTTACCCCAATTTTTCTGTTGCACTTCATTGTCCAGGCACACCAAAAGTTTTAACCTTGGACATGAAAATAAGTGATTTTAGCATGGATCCCAACATTGTTTCCTTGGTTGTCATTTATCGTGTTCATTTCAAAGTCATGAAAACTGTTTTGTTCCCAAAAGCGTTGAAAACTGACACTAAAGGGGAAACCCTCCTTTTGCAAACAACATTTGAAAACAACAAGGGGCTAACTTTCGTTCCAAAGGCGATCAAGTGGCACGAGATCGAGATCCCGGCGGAATGGACGGTTCCTAATCCAACACCAACATTGCCTCAACAGCACGACGACCTCACCTCCATCGAGCAACATCAGGATGGCACAGTCGAGATCAAATTCAACAGTCAAGAAAAAATCAGGTTTAGTACTTCTGACTTTGAATCGGTTAGGAGATCTGTTTCCTCCCATTCTTCCAGATCCATTTCTGAACCTGAATATCCTTTCCAACATGCTCTTGATTGCCCTTTTCATCATGAGCGTTCAAAATCCAACATCCCTCTCGGCACAGTGGAAACTGTACCAATCCCTCAAAATGTTTATATCCAACAACCTAACATGTCACCAACAGCCAGTGATATGGTAGGACCCTCTTTTCAAAATATTCCTTCTTCTTCAACAAAAAATCTTTTTATGGTCAACACAAAATTCAAAATTGATTTTCCCTTCCTCAAAGCAGAATTCAACTCTTCTCAAAATGAGGAAAAAAGAACTTGGTTTCTTCAACATTTTTCAAGGTCTCAAAAAGATGAAATTCATGAAGAATTTTATCATTTTATGCGTCAAAATAAAATCACTCTTTCTTTTTTCCAGTGGTTTGAAATGTTTGCCGCAGCCCAAGATATTGATTTCCTTTTTCAAAAAATCTCCAAATGGTTTCTTCTTCAACAAATAAATGGTTGCTTTCGGATAAAAAAACAACAGTTGATTCCAAAAAACCTCTATTTCAAAATATTCAGCTTTCTTTTCAAAATGTCTCAATTCCTGCGTCCCCTGTCAAAGGACCCTCTACTTCTTTAGATCTTTCTAAGGAAACAACAGTCAAAGAGACTAACAAGATAATTGAACAAAATAATTTTACTAACCAATAACTTGATTCTATTGGTTCTCAACTTGACAAAATTGAAGCTCTTGTTTCCAAAGACCCCATTCCAACAAGATCTTCTTCAACAATTCCTCCTCCTATCATCAAGCCTTTCTCCCTTCCTTCAGAAGTCAAGCTCAAAGAAGACTCAAATGCTGATCTTTTGCGCAAAGTGGACCAACAGATTCAAATACTCCAATCTCTTTCGCTCAAGGGTATGGACAAGGTAGTTCCCGATACTCCTTCTTCTCAAGTGGTGGCTTCCAAATCAGTTATCCGACCACCAATGACACATCCTCCACCTTCATCTTCTTCTCAACTTCCAAGATTCCTCTATGAGATGGCTAATAAGTCTCCAGAGACTCCTTCTTCTCATCAACACAAATCTGTTGCAGTTATCAATCAAAATTCGGATAAAAAATCTTCCTCTGATTGTGATTCATCCATCACTGCAATAGAAAATCAATTCGTCCAACAAGAACCCCTTCCTCAAGAATCCCTTGCTCAACTTCAAGCTATCATCAACAAACCTCGTTATTATCCTGTTCAAAACTACTACCCAAGATCAACTCCCGTTGATATAGGCTTCGAAGAGCGCGAATCATTTGTTCAAAAATCATACTCTGACGGCGTTCTTTACGAGTGGAATATCAACGGTAGAAGTGAGTACGAAATACTCAACCTTCTTCAAGAGATGACAATGGCGTCCAATGTCTTCAAGATTCACAACAAAACAGATCAACATGTCGCAAAACTACTCGTCGGCGGATTCACCGGCATTCTCAAAGGATGGTGGGAAAATTATCTCACTGAAGAACAACGCCAGGGAATCTACAGCGCAGTTCAAAAGGATCAAGCTGGCAACGCAATTCTCAACGAATGAGGCCATATGATCTCAAACGCTACCAACACTCTCTTTTCAACGATCGCAATTCATTTCATCGACGGATCTGAATCAGTCCAGGAAAAGAGTCTTGAAACTCTTTCCAATCTTAGGTGCAAAACCCTTAAGGACTTCCGATGGTACAAAGATACCTTCCTCACCAGGGTTATGCTCAGATCTGACTGTCAACATTTCTTCTGGAAAGAAAAATTTCTTTTCGGACTTCCTCCACTCTTTGCAGAAAAGGTTAGAACCAAAATCTGCAATCAACATGGTGGTTATATCCCTTATGATCACCTTTCATATGGCCAACTTATTGCTTCCATCAATCAGACAGGTTTGGAGCTTTGCACAGATCTCCGCATCAGGAATCAAATGGATCGACAACAGCTTTCAACACGCAAAGAGCTTGGAAATTTCTGCGAACAATTTAGATACCAACCTCTTCGCAAACCTCAGCCTCTTTCAAGAAAACCCAAACACAAATCCTTTTCCAAAAACAAATCTTTTCGACCATACCAAAAATACCACAAGTACCAAAAATATCAAAAACCTCGGTTTTCCAAATCAAAGTTCTACTCAAAACCCAACAAAAACACCAAGCAATCCCAAAAATCCCCAGTTAGTTACAAATGTGGTAAACCAGGGCATTTTTCCAATTAATGCAAGTTCAAGGCGAAGCTGAATGAACTTCAAATGGATGAAGCAGTCCAGCAGCAGCTTTTCAACATTCTCAACAATTCATCATCATCATCAGAAGAAGAATTCCAACTCGATGAGCTCGACAACAACTCCTCATACGACTCATCTTCTTCCTTTTCTTCTCCTCCAATTCTTTCGAAAAACTGCATGTGCGACTCCTGCAGTAAGCCAAAACTCAAAGTCAATGTTATCACCTCTTCTTCCTCTTCAACTCTTTCTGATCAACTTATCTAATTCGCTACTCATCTTGATTCTCCTAAAAAACAACTGGAGTATCTTCAGGTGATCAAGGATCTGCTTTCTCAAGATAAGACCGAGGAACTTCAACAGACAACTCAACTCGCGGAGCCTACAGAATCCTACGATCTCCAAAGGATTCTGAAGAAACAACATGCGAGGACTCCTCTTCCACAGTCTTCAATTCAAGATCTTCAACATGAAATTAATTTACTCAAAAAGGAACTTTCAGATATTAAATCTGAAGTTCGTCAAATCAAATCAACTCTTTCTTCTCAACCTTCATCTTTCAACTCTACTCCTATTCCAATACAGCAAGCTGAAGATAAAGTTCAAGAAGAAAATCTTTTCCATATTTCTTCTCAAATTACTTTTCAAAAATGGCGTACGTTTATCACTCTTGTTATCAACAATCAAGTTTCCTTTACGTTCATTGCATTAATTGATTCAAGTGCGGACCTCAACTGTATTCAAGAAGGTTTGATTCCGACAAAATATTTTGACAAATCTTCTGAAAAAATGTCTGCCGCAAATGGATTAAGTTTGAAAATCAAATATCATCTTTCTAATGTTCATATTTGTAAAGATGGTGTTTGTATCAAAACAAGTTTTATTGTCATTCGCAACCTCAACACCCCAATCATCCTTGGATCACCCTTTCTGGACTTGATCAAACCATTTTCAGTTTCAAGTGAGGGTATTCAAACAAATCTGCTTTCTCAAAAAATTCTTTTCAATTTTATTGACTCTCCTCGAGCTAAGAACCTTAATATGCTTAAGGACCTTTCCCTTGAGAAAAAACTCAATTTAATCCAACGCAAAACTCAACAAATCAATTTTCTCAAAGAGGATCTTGAGTTTGTCAGGATCACTTCAAAACTTCAATCCCCAGATTTTCAAAACCAAATCTCTTCCTTTCAAAAACAACTTGAATCAGAAGTTTGCTCTTCCATTCCAAATGCTTTTTGGAAGCGCAAAACACATGAGGTATCTTTGCCTTATGTTTTTGATTTCAATGACTCCATGATCCTAACCAAAGCGCGTCCAATCCAGATGAACCAGGATACGCTGCAATACTGCAAATAGGAGATTCAAGACCTCCTCAACAAAGGACTCATCAGACCAAGCAAAATTCCGTGGAGTTGTGCAGCGTTCTACGTTCAGAAAGCCTCTGAAATCGAACGAGGAACCCCTAGGATGGTCATTAACTACAAACCTCTCAACAGCGCACTTCAATGGATCCGATATCCATTGCCCAACAAGCGTGATCTTCTCAAAAGATTGGTCAACGCCAAGATCTTCTCAACATTCGACATGAAGGGTGCATACAATCAAATCAAAATCCGTGAAGAAGACCGATACAAGATTGCATTCAACGTCCCGTTTGGCCAATATGAATGGAACGTTATGCCTTTTGGTCTCAAAAATGCCCCCTCTGAATTTCAAAAAATCATGAATGTCATTTTCAATCCTTATTCAACATTTTCTATTGTTTACATTGATGATGTACTTATCTTTTCTGACAACATTCATCAACATTGGAAACATTTGCATACATTTGTGCATCTCATCAAATCAAATGGTTTAGTTGTTTTTGCATAAAAAATCAAGCTTTTCAAAACAAATATCAGGTTTTTAGGACACAACATCACACAAAGCATTATCATTCCTATTGATAGGAGTCTAGAGTTCGTGTCCAAATTCCCTGATGAAATCAAGGACAAAACCCAACTTCAAAGGTTTTTAGGGTGTCTTAACTATGTCTCTGAGTTTTGTCAAGACCTCACCAAAATAGCAAAACCCTTGTACCAGCGTCTTTCCAAAAATCCTCCAGCCTGGTCAGAACAACATACTAACACCGTCAAAATCCTCAAGCAAAAGGCAAGGACACTTCCTTGTTTAGGTCTTCCTCATCCTCAGGCCTACAAAATTGTCGAGACCGATGCCTCAGAACAAGGTTTTGGTGGCATTCTCAAACAGCGTCTCTCCCCTCAACATCCAGAACAACTTGTCTGTTTCACGTCAGGCTTCTGGAACCCAACACAACAAAATTATAGTACTATAAAAAAAGAAATTTTGTCCATAGTGCTATGTATCACAAAATTTCAAGATGATCTTTTAAATCAAAATTTTCTTTTAAAAATTGATTGTAAAGCTACCAAAGATGTTTTGCAAAAAGATGTCAAAAATTTGGCTTCAAAACAAAATTTTGCAAGATGGCAATCTCTTCTTTCAATTTTTGATTTTGACATTGTGTTCATCAAAGGTGAGTCGAATTCCCTTCCTAACTTCCTTACCAGAGAGTTTTTGCAGGGACAACACCAACAATAATGTCTTTGAAAGACAAAGGCAAAGGCAAAGCAACATCTTCAACATCCAAGACGCCTCCTCAAGCAAAAAGTTCGTACTCCATGGGTATGGCATCAATGGCGTCTGCCCAGCCCTCAACAACACCTCAACAAAAAACAATCCCAATCTTAACCTCAAACACTTTCACCCCCTTGAGAACATTTTCTCAGGCAACACAACAATCACCGTCAACACCTTTACCACAATCCTCCCCACAAACTCAATCTTCCCTCTCAAAAAGCCAATATATCCACAAGATATCCCTCAGAATCGCGTGGATTGAAAAAGAGTTCTCAACAATCAAGGAGCCATGGAAACTCCTTCAAGAACTTTCCTTTCAATTCTATGTCCCAAACCAACATAACCAAAAAACCCAAGTGTTCTACGAATTCATTCTCGTGGACACTGATTCCATCAACATCACCCACAACAAAGACAAAAACAACATGGTGACCCATTCAACCCTCCAGTCTTGCCAACAGTTCTCGAAGAAGTTTTCTCCCTCGAGTTTCAACTATTGGGATTACGTTGAAGCTTGGACAAAAGTTCTGTATTTTCAAAACAAATCCCATCAACATTCTTGGTTTATTTTCTTTTGTAATCAATTCAACATCTCAAAAACCCTATATTGGTTTTCACGCCAGTGGTGGTACAATTTTGGCGGAATTGAAGCAATTTTCCCTCCTTCAATTTTGCTTTGTTTTCAAGAATTTCAAAAATCTAGATAAATGGAGATTCTTTGATCCTCTGTTTATCTTTTTCTTTCATTTCAACATCGCTTGGATTCTGTCATGGGATCTTAGCATTTTCAACAACGGCAAAGAGCCGCCATCTCTCTACAGAGCATTCCGCATCAAGTGGTGGGAAAAATTTGACAATTCAAAAGTCACAACACAGGTGATTCAACAATGGTTCAAGGATGACCCAGAGGCCTGGAACAAAGGCGTCCAACATCAATCACAGTTTCTCCTGCGCAAGAATCAATTGCAGGCGCAACTGGCTCAAGCAACAAATCCAAAGAAAATCTCAAAGCTCATCAAGGAGCTCAACAAAGAATTCCAAGACCCGGGAGAAGAGTCGGATGATTCGACCCGAAACCCGGATCCAAGCCCGGATCAGAATGAGGATCTAGATTTTGGTCTGGATGACATCAACGTCGACTCCCAGGCGTTCCGATCCAGTCAACATCATCAACAAGGAGATTCCACACGCCCTATAGCAAAGCAGCGGGTACACCGACTTTCGGTGCAAAAGTAACACGCGTCCTCAACTTTTGTCACGTCAACATCAACTTTCGGCGAAAGGAGTTCACGCGTTCAACTGTTCAACAACTTTTGGTCAACTGCAACAGTTCAGATTCCCAGCGGCATCATTAGTCGATAAGAATCCAAGGTCGAAAGGACCTTTCTTTTCTTTTCTTTTTCCTTTTCTTTTCTTTCCTTCAGTCTATTTAAGGTTGAACCATTTGTACATTAGTTAGGAGTTGGATAGAAGAGAGAGTGTGCTTGTATATTGAGTGCTTTCATTTCTGTACTTTCGCTTCCTCTTGTAATTTAATTCTTTTCTTCAATCAACAACAACAATTCTCTTCAACAGGTTTGCCTCCAATTTATTTTCAATATCAATTTATTTTCTAAATATCTTATCAATTTGTTTATTTATCACTCTGTCCTGGGTGAATCCTGGTATCAGAGCCAAGTTAGTTATTTGTCTTGCCAATTCAACATCTGTTCTTGTTCCTTCAAGTGAGTGTATAGTTACCAGATTACATATAGTCGCATAGTATAAGACCCGGTGAGCCGAGAGATAGGCGTTTAGGGCAGTGTAAATCGTTGACCGTGACCGTGTAACCAACATTCATTTGCATCAACATGGATAGATTTTGGAAAAGTAATTCAAATAAACAACTTGCTTCTGCATCTAACATTAACTCAAGTAGTGTTTTAAATAAACAAAAAGAAAAATTTTCAGAAATTCAACAACATCTTTCAGATTGGACTTTGCCAGAAGTTCTAGTCTCTCAAGTTTACAAAACTTATACTTTTGATTTTTGAATAAGTTATCAAATCAACACGGTTGAACAGACGATGAGTGTGAATGAGCCTGTTCAGTCAATTCAACTTCTTTCTCCAAAAGCCATCAACAAGCATGCCCAAAAATACAATTTTTTGCATATAGTTTTAGTTACCATTATAGTTAAGCCATTGACCAGGGATGGTCTCAACAATTCAGTTCTTTTATGTCTTCGTGATGCACGTCACCAAAATTATGCTGATTCTTTGTTAGGCACAGTCGCAACCAGTCTTTCAAAAGGACCAGTGTTTTTCAGCTGTTATCCGAATTTTTCTGTTGCACTTCATTGTCCAGGCACACCAAAAGTTTTAACCTTGCACATGAAAACAAGTAGTTTTAACATGGATCCCAACATTGTTTCCTTGGTTGTCATTTATCGTGTTCATTACAAAGTCATGAAAACTGTTTTGAACCCAAAAGCGTTGAAAACTGACACCAAAGGGGAAACCCTCATTTTGCAAACAACATTTGAAAACAACAAGGGGCTAACTTTCGTTCCAAAGGCGATCAAGTGGCACGAGATCGAGATCCCGGCGGAATGGACGGTTCCTAATCCAACACCAACATTGCCTCAACAGCACGACGACCTCGCCTCTATCGAGCAACATCAGGATGGCACAGTCGAGATCAAATTCAACAGTCAAGAAAAAATCAGGTTTAGTATTTCTGACTTTGAATCGGTTAGGAGATCTGTTTCCTCCCATTCTTCCAGACCCATTTCTGAACCTGAATATCCTTTCCAACATGCTCCTGATTGCCCTTTTCATCATGAGCATTCAAAATCCAACATCCCTCTTAGCACAGTGGAAACTGTACCAATCCCTCACAATGTTTATGTCTAACAACCTAACATGTCACCAAAAGCCAGTGATATGGTAGGACCCTCTTTTCAAAATATTCCTTCTTCTTCAACAAAAAAACTTTTTATGATCAATACAGAATTCAAAATTGATTTTCCCTTCCTCAAAGCAGACTTCAACTCTTCTCAAAATGAGGAAAAAAGAACTTGGTTTCTTCAACATTTTTCAAGGTCACAAAAAGATGAAATTCATGAAGAATTTTATCATTTTATGCGTCAAAATAAAATCACTCTTCCTTTTTTTCAGTGGTTTGCAATGTTACCGCAACCCAAGATATTGATTTTCCTTTTTCAAAAAATCTCCAAATGGTTTCTTCTTCGACAAATAAATGATTGCTTTTGGATAAAAAAACAGCAGTTGATTCCAAAAGACCTCCATTTCAAAATATTCAGCTTTCTTTTCAAAATGTCTCAATTCCTGCGTCCCCTGTCAAAGGACCTTCTACTTCTTTAGATCTTTCTAAGGAAACAATAGTCAAAGAGACTAACAAGATAATTGAACAAAATAATTTTACTAACCAATATCTTGACTCTATTGGTTCTCAACTTGACAAAATTGAAGCTCTTGTTTCCAAAGACTCCATTCCAACAAGATCTTTTTCCACAATTCCTCCTCCTATCATCAAGCCTTTCTCCCTTCCTTCAGAAGTCAAGCTCAAAAGAGACTGAAATGCTGATCTTTTGCGGAAAGTGGACCAACAGATTCAAATACTCCAATCTAGGATTCACCCAGGACAGAGTGATAAATAAACAAATTGATAAGATATTTAGAAAATATATTGATATTGAAAATAAATTGGAGGCAAACCTGTTGAAGAGAATTGTTGTTGTTGATTGAAGAAAAGAATTACAAGAGGAAGCGGAAGTACAAAAATGAAAGCACTCAATATACAAGCACACACTCTCTTCTATCCAACTCCTAACTAATGTACAAATGGTTCAACCTTAAATAGACTGCAGGAAAGAAAAGAAAAGGGAAAAGAAAAGAAAAGAAAGGTCCTATTCGACCTTGGATTCCTATCGACTAATGATGCCGCTGGGAATCTGAACTGTTGAAGTTGACCAAAAGTTGTTGAACAGTTGAACGCGTGAACTCCTTTCGCCGAAAGTTGATGTTGAAGTGACAAAAGTTGAGGACGCGTGTTACTTTTGAACCGAAAGTCGGTGTACCCGCTACTTTGTTGTCGGGCGTGTGGAATGTCCCTGTTGATGATGTTGATTGGATTAGAACGCCTGGGAGTCGACGTTGATGTCATCCAGAGCAAAATCTGGATCCTCATTCTGATCCGGGCTTGGATTCAGGCTTTGGGTCGAATCATCCGACTCTTCTCTCCGGTCTTGGAATTCTTTGTTGAGCTCCTTGATGAGCTTTGAGATTTCCTTTGGATTTGTTGCTTGAGCCAATTGCGCCTACAATTAATTCTTGCGCAGGAGAAACTGTGATTGATGTTGGACGCCTTTGTTCCAGGCCTCTGGGTGATCCTTGAACCATTGTTGAATCACCTGTGTTGTGACTTTTGAACTGTCAAATTTGTCCTACCACTTGATGCGAAATGCTCTGCAGAGGGATGGCGGCTTCTTGCCGTCGTTGAAAATGCTAAGATCCCATGACAGAATCCAAGCGATGTTGAAATGAAAGAAAAAGATAAACAGAGGATCAAAGAATCTCCATTTATCTGGATTTTGAAAAGATTTTTAAAATTCTTGAAAACAAAGCAAAATTGAAGGAGGGAAAATTGCTTCAATTCCGCCAAAATTCTACCACCACTGGTGTGAAAACCAGTATGGGGTTTTTGAGATGTTGAATTGATTACAAAACAAAATAAACCAAGAATGTTGATAGGATTTGTTTTGAAAATACAGAACTTTTGTAGAAGCTTCAATGTAATCCCAGTAGTTGAAACTCGAGGGAGAAAACTTCTCCGAGAACTGTTGGCAAGACTGGAGGGTCTTGTGAGTGGCAATCCATTCAGAGGGTGTGATGATCCTCTTGATCTGGAGTTTTGAATGGGTCACCATGTTGTTTTTGTCTTTGTTGTGGGTGATGTTGATGGAATCAGTGTCCACGAGGATGAATTCGTAGAACACTTGGGTTTTTTGGTAATGTTGGTTTGGGAAATAGAATGGAAAGGAAAGTTCTTGAAGGAGTTTCCATGGCTCCTTGATTGTTGAGAACTCTTTTTCAATCCACGAGATTTTGAGGGATATCTTGTGGATATATTGGCTTTTTGTGAGGGAAGATTGAGTTTGTGGGGAGGATGTGGTAAAGGTGTTGACGGTGATTGTTGTGTTGCCTGAGAAAATGTTCTCAAGGGGGTGAAAGTGTTTGAGGTTGAGATTGGGATTGTTTTTTGTTGAGGTGTTGTTGAGGACTGGGCAGACGCCATTGATGCCGTACCCATGGAGTACGAACTTTTTGCTTGAGGAGGCGTCTTGGATGTTAAGGATGTTGCTTTGCCTTTGCCTTTGTCTTTCGAAGACATTATTGTTGGTGTTGTCTCTGCAAAAACTCTCTGGTAAGGAAGTCAGGATGGGAATTCGACTCACCTTTGATGAACTCAATGTCAAAATCAAAAATTGCAAAAATTTGTTTTGAAGCTAGATTTTTGACATCTTTTTGCAAAACATCTTTGGCAGCTTTACAATCAATTTTTAAAAGAAATTTTTGATTTAAAAGATCATCTTGAAATTTTGTGATACATAGCACTATAGACAAAATTTCTTTTTTTATAGTACTATAATTCTGTTGTGTTGGGTTCCAGAAGCCTGACGTGAAACGGACAAGTTGTTCTGGATGTTGAGGGGAAAGACGCTGTTTGAGAATGCCACCAAAACCTTGTTTTGAGGCATCGGTCTCGACAATTTTGTAGGCCTGAGGATGAGGAAGACCTAAGCAAGGAAGTGTCCTTGCCTTTTGTTTGAGGATTTTGACGGTGTTGGTATGTTGTTCTAACCAAGCTAGAGGATTTTTGGAAAGACGCTGGTACAGGGGTTTTGCTGTTTTGGTGAGGTCTTGACAGAACTCAGAGACATAGTTAAGACACCCTAAAAACCTTTGAAGTTGGGTTTTGTCCTTGATTTCATCAGGGAATTTGGACACGAACTCGAAACTCCTATCAATGGGAATGATAGTGCCTTGTGTGATGCTGTGTCCTAAAAACCTGATATTTGTTTTGAAAAGCTTGATTTTTGATGCAGAAACAACTAAACCATTTGATTTGATGAGATGCACAAATGTATGCAAATGTTTCCAATGTTGATGAATGTTGTCAGAAAAGATAAGTACATCATCAATGTAAACAATAGAAAATGTTGAATAAGGATTGAAAATGTCATTCATGATTTTTTGAAATTCAGAGGGGGCATTTTTGAGACCAAAAGGCATAACGTTCCATTCATATTGGCCAAACGGGACGTTGAATGCAGTCTTGTATCAGTCTTCTTCGCGGATTTTGATTTGATTGTATGCACCCTTCATGTCGAATGTTGAGAAGATCTTGGCGTTGACCAATCTTTTGAGAAGATCACGTTTGTTGGGCAATGGATATTGGATCCATTGAAGTGTGCTGTTGAGAGGTTTGTAGTTGATGACCATCCTAGGGGTTCCCCGTTCGATTTCAGAGGCTTTCTGGACGTAGAACGCTGTGCAACTCCACGGACTTTTGCTTGGTCTGATGAGTCCTTTGTTAGGGAGGTCTTGAATCTCCTGTTTGCAGTATTAGAGCGTATCCTGGTTCATCTGGATTGGACGCGCTTTGGTTGGGATCATGGAGTCATTGAAATCAGAAACATAAGGCAAAGATACCTCATGTGTTTTGCGCTGCCAAAAAGCATTTGGAATGGAAGAGCAAACTTCTGATTTGAGTTGTTTTTGAAAGGAAGAGATTTGGTTTTGAAAATCTGGGGATTGAAGTTTTGAAGTGATCCTGGCAAACTCAAGATCCTCTTTAAGAAAATTGATTTGTTGAGTTTTGCGTTGGATCAAATTGAGTTTTTTTCTCAAGGGAAAGGTCCATAAGCATATTAAGGTCCTTAGCTCTAGGAGAGTCAATAAAATTGAAAAGAATTTTTTGAGAAAGCAAATTTTTTTGAATGCCCTTACTTGAAACTGAAAATGGTTTGATCAAGTCCAAAAAGGGTGATCCAAGGATGATTGGGGTGTTGAGGTTGCGAATGACAATAAAACTTGTTTTGATACAAACACCATCTTTACAAATATGAACATTAGAAAGACGATATTTGATTTTCAAACTTGATCCATTTGCGGCAGACATTTTTTTAGAAGATTTGTCAAAATATTTTGTTGGAATCAAACCTTCTTGAATACAGATGAGGTCCGCACCTGAATCAATTAATGCAATGAACGTAAAGGAAACTTGATTGTTGATAACAAGAGTGATAAACGTACGCCATTTTTGAAAAGTAATTTGAGAAGAAATATGGAAAAGATTTTCTTCTTGAACTTTATCTTCAGCTTGCTGTATTGGAAGAGGAGTAGAGCTGGAAGATGAAGGTTGAGAAGAAAGAGTTGATTTGATTTGATGAACTTCATATTTAATATCTGAAAGTTCCTTTTTGAGTAAATTGATTTCATGTTGAAGATCTTGAATTGAAGGGTGTGGAAGAGGAGTCCTCGCATGTTGCTTCTTCAGAATCTTTTGGAGATCGTAGGGTTCTGTAAGCTCCGCGAGTTGAGTTGTCTGTTGAAGTTCCTCGGTCTTATCTTGAGAAAGCAGATCCTTGATCGCCTGAAGATACTCCAGTTGGTTTTGAGGAGAATCAAGATGAGTTGCGAATTTGATAAGCTGATCAAAAAGAGTTGAAGAGGAAGAAGAGGTGATAACATTGACTTTGAGTTTTGGCTTACTACAGGAGTCGCACATGCAGTTTTTTGAAAGAATTGGAGGAGAAGAAGAGGAAGAAGATGAGTCGTCTGAGGAGTTGTTGTCGAGCTCATTGAGTTGGAATTCTTCTTTTGATGATGACGATGAATTGTTGAGAATGTTGAAAAGCTGCTGCTGGACTGCTTCATCCATTTGAAGTTCATTCAGCTTCGCCTTGAACTTGCATTGGTTGGAAAAATGCCCTGGTTTACCACATTTGTAACAAACTGGGGATTTTTTGGATTGCTTGGTGTTTTTGTTGGGTTTTGAGTAGAACTTTGATTTGGAATATCGAGGTATTTGCTATTTTTGGTACTTGTGGTATTTTTGGTATGGTCGAAAAGATTTGTTTTTGGAAAAGGATTTGTGTTTGGGTTTTCTTGAAAGAGGCAGAGGTTTGCGAAGAAGTTGGTATCCAAATTGTTCGCAGAAATTCCCAAGCTCTTTGCGTGTTGAAAGCTGTTGTCGATCCATTTGATTCTTGATACGGAGGTCTGTGCAAAGCTCCAAACCTGTCTGATTGATGGAAGCAATAAGTTGGCCATATAAAAGGTGATCATAAAGGATATAACCACCATGTTGATTGCAGATTTTGGTTCTGACCTTTTCTGCAAAGAGTGGAGGAAGTCCGAAAAGAAAATTTTCTTTCCAGAAGGAACGTTGACAGTCAGATCTGAGCATAACCCTGGTGAGGAAGGTATCTTTGTACCATCGGAAGTCCCTAAGGGTTTTGCACCTAAGGTTGGAAAGAGTTTCAAGACTCTTTTCCTATAGTGATTCAGATCCGTCGATGAAATGAATTGCGATCATTGAAAAGAGAGTGTTGGTAGTGTCTGAGATCATCTGGCCTCGTTCGTTGAGAATTGCGTTGCCAGCTTGATCCTTTTGAACTGCACTGTAGATTCCCTGGCGTTGTTCTTCAGTGAGATAATTTTTCCACCATCCTTTGAGAATGCCGGTGAATCCGCCAACGAGTAGTTTTGCGACATGTTGATCTGTTTTGTTGTGAATCTTGAAGACATTAGACGCCACTGTCATCTCTTGAAGAAGGTTGAGTATTTCGTACTCACTTCTACCGTTGATATTCCACTCGTAAAGAACGCCGTCAGAGTATGATTTTTGAACAAATGATTCGCGCTCTTCGAAGCCTATATCAACAGGAGTTGATCTTGGGTAGTAGTTTTGAACAAGATAATAACGAGGTTTGTTGATGATAGCTTGAAGTTGAGGAAGGGATTCTTGAGGAAGGGATTCTTGTTGGACGAATTGATTTTCTATTGCAGTGATGGATGAATTAGAATCAGAGGAAGATTCTTGATCCGAATTTTGATTGATAACTGCAACAGATTTGTGTTGATGAGAAGAAGGAGTCTCTGGAGACTTATTAGCCATCTCAGAGAGAAATCTTGGAAGTTGAGAAGAAGATGAAGGTGGAGGATGTGTCATTGGTGGTCGAATGACTGATTTGGAAGCCACCACTTGAGGAGAGGGAGTATCGGGAACTACCTTGTCCTTACCCTTGAGCGAAAAAGATTGGAGTATTTGAATCTGTTGGTCCACTTTCCGCAAAAGATCAGCATTTGAGTCTTCTTTGAGCTTGACTTCTGAAGAAAGGGAGAAAGGCTTGATGATAGGAGGAGGAATTGTTGAAGAAGATCTTGTTGGAATGGGGTCTTTGGAAACAAGAGCTTCAATTTTGTCAAGTTGAGAACCAATAGAATCAAGATATTGGTTAGTAAAATTATTTTGTTCAATTATCTTGTTAGTCTCTTTGACTGTTGTTTCCTTAGAAAGATCTAAAGAAGTAGAGGGTCCTTTGACAGGGGATGCAGGAATTGAGACATTTTGAAAAGAAAGCTGAATATTTTGAAATGGAGGTCTTTTGGAATCAACTGTTGTTTTTTGATCCGAAAGCAACCATTTATTTGTTGAAGAAGAAACCATTTGGAGATTTTTTGAAAAAGGAAAATCAATATCTTGGGCTGCGGCAAACATTTCAAACCACTGGAAAAAAGGAAGAGTGATTTTATTTTGACGCATAAAATGATAAAATTCTTAATGAATTTCATCTTTTTGAGACATTGAAAAATGTTGAAGAAACCAAGTTCTTTTTTCCTCATTTTGAGAAGAGTTGAAGTCTGCTTTGAGGAAGGGAAAATCAATTTTGAATTCTATGTTGACCATAAAAAGATTTTTTGCTGAAGAAGAAGGAATATTTTGAAAAGAGGGTCCCACCATATCACTGGCTGTTGGTGACATGTTAGGTTGTTGGACATAAACATTTTGAGGGATTGGTACAGTTTCCACTATGCCAAGAGGGATGTTGGATTTTGAACGCTCATGATGAAAAGGGCAATTAGGAGCATGTTGGAAAGGATATTCAGGTTCAGAAATGGATCTGGAAGAATGGGAGGAAACGGATCTCCTAACCGATTCAAAGTCAGAAGTACTAAACCTGATTTTTTCTTGACTGTTGAATTTGATCTCGACTGTGCCATCCTGATGTTGCTCGATGGAGGCGAGGTCGTCGTGCTGTTGAGGCAATGTTGGTGTTGGATTAGGAACCATCCATTCCGCTGGGATCTCGATCTTGTGCCACTTGATCGCCTTTGGAACGAAAGTTAGCCCCTTGTTGTTTTCAAATGTTGTTTGCAAAAGGAGGGTTTCCCCTTTGGTGTCAGTTTTCAACGCTTTTGGATTCAAAACAGTTTTCATGACTTTGTAATGAACACGATAAATGACAACCAAGGAAACAATGTTGGGATCCATGTTAAAACCACTTGTTTTCATGTCCAAGGTTAAAACTTTTGGTGTGCCTGGACAATGAAGTGCAACAGAAAAATTGGGATAACAGTTGAAAAACACTGGTCCTTTTGAAAGACTGGTTGCGACTGTGCCTAACAAAGAATCAGCATAATTTTGGTGACGTGCATCACGAAGACTTAAAAGAACTGAATTGTTGAGACCATTCCTGGTCAATGGCTTGACTGTAATGGTAACTAAACCTATATGCAAAAAATTGTATTTTTGGCCATGCTTGTCGATGGCTTTTGGAGAAAGAAGTTGAATTGACTGAACAGGCTCATTCACACTCATCGTCTATTCAACCATGTTGATTTGATAACTTGTTGAAAAATCAAAAGTATGAGTTTTGTAAACTTGAGAGACTGGAACTTCTGGCAAAGTCCAATCTGAAAGATGTTGTTGAATTTCTGAAAATTTTTCTTTTTGTTTATTTAAAACACTACTTGAGTTAATGCTAGATGCAGAAGCAAGTTGTTTATTTGAATTACTTTTCCAAAATCTATCCATGTTGATGCAAATGAATGTTGGTTACACAGTCACGGTCAACGATTTACACTGCCCTAAACGCCTATCTCTCGGCTCACCGGGTCTTACACTACGCGACTATATGTAATCTGGTAACTATACACTCACTTGAAGGAACAAGAACAGATGTTGAATTGGTAAGACAAATAACTAACTTGGCTCTGATATCAGGATAAACCTAGGACTGAGTGATAAATAAACAAATTGATAAGATATTTAGAAAATAAATTGATATTGAAAATAAATTGGAGGCAAACCTGTTGAAGAGAATTGTTGTTGTTGATTGAAGAAAAGAATTACAAGAGGAAGCGGAAGTACAGAAATGAAAGCACTCTATATTATTATTATTATTATTATTATTATTATTATTATTATTATTATTATTATTATTATATTTTTGTATAAATAATTTTCAATACTATGCTAGTATACTAATTATCAAATATGAATTTAGAATAAATATTTGTTCCTACTATAATTCTTATATTATATCAAACATGATATATTTATTACCAAGTTCATTCTATTCCCAAATTTATTCATTTCCCTAGTTCATTTCTTTCCTGTCCAAATTCATTACATCATATCCATTGCCACCTAAAATAATTATAAAGGTTTTAAATCAAAAAGGAAATCCTATATACTTTCCATTGATCACATGGTTTCCATAATATTTTTCTCTAGAAATAATACAACATTAATAATAATAATATTAATAATAATAATAATAATAATAATAAGGAACTAATAATTAATGGATAGTTTTACTGTATTAATATTCCATATTCTCCAACCTAAGTACAATTAGATTTGTTGACTCCAATCACATTACTTGATCACTTAGTTAATTGATGAATCTATAACACACCATGTTAAATTTAATTGATACTAGTCATATTATTAATTTTACAATATTTACTCTAATCATATTATTTTATAGATTAATCAATTAACTAAGCAATGTGGATGGAAGATTATTGGTATGTTTCTATGAGAATTTTTCAACGACGTCTGTTACACAAGCTGAGCTTTTGGCATTGTATACGCGTTTGTTGATTTGAAGGGAGAGGTTTTTTTGGGAGTATGGGTTGAAATGGATTCTCTTTGGTCAACGAGATTAATGAAGGGGGTGAGAGAGGCATGGGCGTTATGCCATCTTGTGATGAAGCTTAGACATTTGATATGTCTTATTGGAGCGAATGTCACGCGTATTAACAGAGAAAGTAAAGGGCTGCAGACCTTTTGGCCAATTTAGGCGCGGAGGTTTCAGAGTTGAAGGTATTTCAGGATGTGAACGCGGTGCCACGGCTCAAAGGGTTGGTTGTTTGTGACATGATGATGTTGCCTAGTTTTAGGTTTTACTTATCTTTTTTGTTTTTTTGCAGTTTGGATTGTTTTAAGAGTTAGCTTGGTTAGAAGTGAAAATGGGTTGAGACCCGCGGGTTGACCCGCCTAACTCGTCAAAAAATAGGGTTATGGTTGATGGTTTAGTGACCCACCAGACAAACGGGTTAACCCGACCCAACCCGCTAAATTGGCGGGTCATGTTGGGTCAACCCGCGAGTGACCCGCGAACCGGTTAAGATGACCTGCCTAACCCGCTAACCCGCCAAAATGACCCGCCAACCCATCAAACATGAAAAATGACCCATGAACCCGCCTAATCCATATAATCAGCCAAAACAACCCGTAAACACGCCAAAAACGACCCGCGAACCAGCCAAAGCGACCCGCCTAACCCGCTATAATAACCCACCTAACCCACTAAGCTATTTGGGGTCGATTTAGAATTTTAATACCCCTGACCCGTTTACTAAACGGGTCAACCCAACCCTTTTACGGTGGGTTACCCGTTTGCCACTTCTAAGCTTGGTAACTATCTGTCGTAGGAGTAGAGTAAAGGGGTAGGTGCTTTCTTCTCCTCTCTCATGTAATTTATATTGGTTGGAATAAAATTTTTGGGAGTGATGTCTCCCGTTCACTGGAAAAAAAAGGGTGGTAGTATTCTTTTATTTGTAACTTTCTGCATTAGACTTTTGGTGTGCTTTGCAGTGAAGTAATACTTCATCTTATAGGTTTGCATGGCATTTTTTATGTAGTATTAGTCTATCAATCATAGCATTTAGAAGTAGAATAGGAGGTTTTAGTTTGACCCGCCTCTTATCATATATATATATATATATATATATATATTATTAATAAAATTCAAGGAGTGTCACCTCCCTTTTTCCCAAAAAAAAGAAAACGATTTAAGATAGACGGTATTTTCTTTTTTCTTTTTAACCTCAAAATCAATTACAAGTAATGAAAATGAAAAAAAGCATCAATAAGATATCATGAATTTTTTTTCTTTAGTCACTTAAAATGATAGATGCATTTGATATAGTTGGTGAGAAAGGAAACGTCGCTGAGTATTATTTCACTTTTATGGATGATGTATAATATTATCTAGATATACATATACGTGTGTCATGAAAAATGTTTGTCTTGCTAAACTTTTTAATCATGTTATGATTTAATGGAATAGTGAAACTTCTTTATGACTTAATTTGAGCTTTGTTTAATCATATTTTCTAAATAAAAAAAAAGAAATATTGTGGTTATCATTATATGTTTTCACGACATTTTTCAACATAAAAATCTTATGTGATATATGTCTAGAAAACCTTTTAAAATAGAACAATATATTACCATCAACTAAATTAAGAATACATAGAAAATGATTTAACCAAATGCATTTTCATAATTTTCTTAGGTTCCATTTTTTAGAAAACAATTTTTATTTTTGAACTAAACACATTCTCTAAATTCTGAAAAACAAAAAATAAAAACTGTTCTCAGAAAATAAAAACAAAAAACAAAAACTGAAAAATTAAAACAAAAAAGGTAAACCAAACATAACCTTAAATTTCTAATCTTTATTCTAATAAGACTTAATTATTTGGGTGTAACTTAATTCCCTAATCTCTAATATGACCACATTAATTAGTGGATTTGAATCTTATTACTAATATAATTTCACAATCTCCAGCCTAACAACGGTTATATTAATTGATTTCCAATGACATTACTTAATTGGTTTTTTTTTTTTTACCCCCACCCTCAATCCAATCCCCTGTTCCCTTTTGGGATTTGAATCTAGGACCTCACTCCTGGGGGTAGTCTCAACCATTTGCGCTATCCTCTCATCTCATATTACTTATTTAGTTGTCTAATTGATTAATCTATAACATAACTACTCTTCATTTAGTTGATTCTAGTTACATTGTTAGTTTTATAATATTTACTCTAATCATACCATCTTATTTGATTGGTTTTCGTAAATATATTTTCGAATCTTTAACTTATGTTCTCAAACCCACAATTCAATTTTTTAAATATTATTTTTTATTTAATTATTACTATTACTCAAATTATTACTACAACTAGTATTGCTATTATTGTCGTCGTCATCGTCATTATTATTATTATAGTCTCGGCACTTGAACTACTCCTTAATCTTATATTACTTAATTAATTAGTTAATTGATTAATCTATAACATATCCACCACCACTACTACTAGTACTAGTAATATAGTTTATGATTATTAATAGTATCACTATCATTATTGTTAACATTATACTATAAATATTAGTAAATAAATAATATCAAATAATAAATTTGTAATTTTATTATCTTTGTCTCATTATTATAATGATGACAACGGTGATGATGATTATAATAATATAGTGTTCTTATTATTATTATTATTAGTATCACCATTATTAGTGTTGTTGTTACTCTTACTAGAGGTAATATTATTATAATGGATGCTTATAGTGCTAGTGATAATGACAATGACAATGGTAGTAGTACTACAGATATAACAGTAATAGCACAAGTTGTGGTAATCATAGTAATAGTAGTAGTATCACAAATAGACAATGACATTTTGTTGGTGGGAATAATGAGTTCAAATTACGTTTAAAAAATTTGGGTGGAAATAGTGAGTTCAAATTATTTCTCTACAAAGAACTGGGTAGGAATAATGAGTTTATGTGGTACAAGAATTTAGCTTGTAGAATATGTTTAGATTTTATTTTTTTGCTGGTAACTTTAGAGATTGATAATCCTAAAACTACAAATTTATATAGCCTCTTCTACAAAAAAACTTTATTCAGTAATTATGTCATTTAAGTATACTGGAGAATTATGTTATATTAGACGAATATTGTATTACTAAAGCTACAAAGAAATAAATTATTTGTACAAAAATATTACTCAGACTTTCAATAATTACAACCTTTTTACAAAACACTTTACTAATTGACTATTCCTTATTGTGATGTCATTTAAATATAATAAAATGAATATATTATATGCTACAGATATAATACTAATGCTACAAATTAATATAGACTTTGTACAAAAAAAAATACCTTTATTAACTATTCATTACATGTGATTTACATGCAAATCGCAATATAACATTTAGTATGAAACAATTCAAAGTGAAAAAATATTTATAAAATAATTTTTTGATGAAATAAATTCATAAATTATTTGTTATTTATGATATCCCCTAGGCGATGATTATCCAAATTGGTTAAAGCTAAGTTTGCACCGTCACACTACATTGGCCTAGGCAGAAGACTTTTGTCACCTAAGTGGCGACTATTCTGAACTTTAATTTTGAGTGAAAATTTTGGTGCGAATAATGCATTTTTACAAATAATAATGTATTTTCTGAACTATAATTTTGAATGAAAATTTTGGCTGAAATAATACATTTTTACAAATAATAATGTATTTACAACAAAATTTGAGCCATTGCTACAAATTCCTAAATGCAAATTTTCATCAACAAAATTATCTTGACAGAAAATCTTGGCAGGAATAAAGCATTTCCAAAAATAATAATGTGTTTATTACAAATTTTGAAGCCATTTCAACGGATTCTTCAACCAAAACTTTGGCCAAAATAATACATATTTACAAATAATAATGTGTTTGACACAAAATTTGAAGACATTTCTACATATTTTAAACAAAATTTTTTGCGAGAATAGGACAAAACCCAATTAAATGCTGACGTAACATAGGGGGATTCACCAAATCTTTCACTTTTCAGAAGAAATAGGGGTATTTTGGTCATTACATATCTTACATTCTTTAAATGTGGGATCGGATTGGTCATTTTTTTATATCATTTACTGCTTGGACCCACATGCTCATTTGTATAATCTAAAATTTTCCAGTAGGGATATATGCGTAATTTTGTTCCTAAAGCATAAAAATAGAAATAATGCGCACGAACCGTGTGGCTAACGTGGCTAAATCTCTTTTGTCAGCCGCAGGCCGCGCTTTGGGCGAATTGTGGGGGATGCGGACCGGAGTCTTTTCCCGTCTATTTTGCTCTCTTGGTCTGAATGTATTTATTATTTAATGCAAAAAAGATAAATGATCCACATGAGTTGACCCATTGCTAGTAGCCGACGTGTGTATCCCACTCTAGAGTGGAAAGAAAGAAAGGTTTGTTCCGCCACAAAAAAAATGGTCTTTTTTTTGGATTAAAATTTTTTTTCCTAACTAATACTTGTTCTAATATTTTAACAACACATTTTAATAAATCATTTTGTTTCAATTTTCATTTTATGGGAGAAAATATAAAATTTTAAATTTTTTGAGTGAAATAAATAGCTGAGATAATATTAAAATGTTAGAATAAAACTTTAGAAGAGGATCCAAATCCTTTTTTTTTAGTAAATAGTGCTATACCTCATATAATTTCTTATAAGTGCATATTATTCTTTTTATACTTTTAAATCAAAAAGAATATTCCCTTAATTATAATTTTCAAAAGTGTTGCATGCTCTTTTTGTCATGTTTTTCTTTACAAATAATAGGTCTGCTCCAAACGTCTGATAAGTCCCTTTCATGTTGAAATCCACCTTTTTTAGTACATTATTTCCTTAAATAGTGTTAAATTGATTAAGTTAATATAATTTTGGGCAAAATGCAAGTGTAGAAGAAGAATGAATAAATTTTGAGTGAAACAATGCAATACAAACAAGGAAGCGTCGTTAAAAACTAAAATTCATGGGTTCCGAGGAACGGTTCGTAAAAATAATTATAACTTATGTAGCTTGGATTGAGGCGATTCAGGAGTATATTGAAAGCGTAGAGCAAGAGCTACAACTTTTATGTTGAAAGTTTTGGCCAATGATAAGAACAAAAGGGTATAAATCACACAATTTTTTTTTGAAAGTTTTGGCCAATGATAAGAACAAAAGGGTATAAATCACAGAATTTTTTTTGGTATAAATCACAGAATTTTTTTTTGAAAAATACCCTACTTTTCAAAACTCATTTCAAAATTATCCTAGTTTGAAACACATTTTTTAAAAATATCCTATTCGGTAATTCAATTATCGTTCGATAATTCAATTGTTGAAAAGAGGCACCGTTTCAAATTTTAAATTGGTTGACAAGATACGTGGCATTAGGACTTGAAATCGGTAATTCAATTATCGTGCAATAATTCAAATACCGAATGGTAATTGAATTACCGAACGGTATCTGGGCATTTTAACGAGATAGCCTTTCCCTCTCCCCCTCACCAACGATTATCTTCTTCCCCATTCCCCCCTCCTCTCCCCCCTTTCTCCCACGCCAAAACCTTTCTAAAATCAATCATTTTCTGCTAAACAAAAGCCATGAGCCTAGAAAATAGCCTCTTGTTATAAGTTTGGTAACTTTTACCGATTTGTATTTACTATATATTTGATTTTCATATGTATTTGTTATGTCCATATGTTTTGATATATGTGTATGTTTTATATGCATATGTTGTATGTGTGTAGATGTAGATGTATACGTAAATATATATGTATATGTTTCTGTTATGTTCATATGCGTATTTGTATATGATCATAATATGTATGTTGCATATGTGTATGTTGTAAAAGTGTATATAGATGTAGATGTGTATTTTATATGTTTTGAGTTATATGAATTATAGAAATTTAAGAATTTTATTAAAAAAAGTTATATGAACTTTAGAAATTTAAGAATATTAGAAATTTAAGAATTGGAAAATTAGAATGTATTGGAAATGTAGGCAAAACTTATAATTTATTGGAATTTAGAAAATTATTGAAATTTAATAATTTAATAAAATTTAATGGAATTTAGGAGTTTCTTTGAATTTAGGAATTTATTCGAATTTAAGTATTTAATGTAATTTAGGAGTTTATTGGGATTTAGAAATTGGGATTTAAAATATATATATATATATATATATATATTGAAATTTAAGTATTTAATGGAATTTAGAAATTTATTCAAATTTAAGAATTGATTAGAATTTGTTAAATTCTTCGAATTTAGGAGTTTTTAGAATTCATGAATTTAGTAATCATTGAATATATATATATATATATATATATAAAGAAATAGTTGATTTAATGTCATTTTGTTTTTATTGTTATTGATATTATCATTATTATGATTAATAAGTATTTAATGGAATATAGGAGTTTATTGGAATTTAAGAATTTATTCAAATTTAATAATTGATTAGAATTTATTAAATGCTTCGAACTTAGGAGTTTTTAGATTTCATGAATTTATTAATCATTGAATATTAAAAAAAAAAAGAAATTGTTGATTTACTGTTATTTTCATTGTTATTGTTATTATCATTATTATGATCAATAAGTATTTAATGGAATTTGGGAGTTTGTTGGAATTTAGGAATTTATTCTTATTTAAGAATTTATTAAATTCTTCAAATATAGGAGTTTTTAGGATTCATAGATTTAGTAATAATTGAATTTAAAAAAAATCATTGATTTAATGTTATTTTCATTATTATTGTTATTGTTATTGTTATCATCATCATCATCATCATCATCATCATCATCATCATCATCATCGTCGTCGTCATCATCGTCATCATCATCATCGTCATCATCATTATTATTTTAGTAATTCAATTATCGTTTATTTTTGAAAAAGATACTTTGGAAAACGCATCCTAAACAGGGATATTTTTTTATTGGTATTTCAAAAATTAGGGTATTTTTTAGAAAAATCCAAAAAGCGCTTGTAGTTTCTTGCATAAACGTAACTTGTTTTTATAACATCCTGTCAGGCCACGTGGAGATTTCGGTTTTTCAATAACCGATTTCGGCTATTCAAAAGCCGAAGTCGACTTTCGGCCATTCAATAGCTAAAAATTGTGAGGGAATATATTCATCTGTCAGTGTGCCAGATTTCTGGTTTTCAATGGCAAATTTCGGATTTTCAATAGCCGAAATTTTGTCCAGTCATTCACCCTTTGCGTCAACGAATATATGACTACCAAGGTGGTAGCAAAATTCATTTCTTGAATAGCTAAAATTGGAATTTCGGCTATTCAACTAACAAACTCATCCTTACAAGACTCTATATAATCCCCCATCCTGTTGCCTGCTTCATTCATCCAAACAACGGCTTCTGAAATTTGCTCGTAAAAAATACTTTCAACTGTTTTTTTAACACTTCTTTGAGCCCGCCCAAATCATTTCAAACCTCTAAATTGTTCTTGTAAACCGTATAATATTTCATACCAATCCTGAAAAATAATATGAATCTAAACGCAGTAATTGTTATGTTACATTATAGAGACTAAAAAATCAATGGCCCTTTCGGTGTACAGTACGAGAATGCAAAGCCTAGGCACAAAGTCAAAATAACAAAAGAAACGTCATACAACGAGTTCGTTTACAGTGTTTATGAGAAGCTTAATTTGCATTACTGTGTGGATAGAGTTCAGTTACATCACTATTTTCAATAACACTCATCAATTCCCAATATCCATACTTCAGCGTTAGTGCAGTAACTTCCGATAAAGAGTTACAGGACGTATACGAGATTGCTTGTCATCCCAATTACATGCGTACGATAGATGTTTATGTTGATATAGACACGGATGACATGTACATTCCTCAGACAGTGAGTGGTGGTCCTTCTCATGGCGGTGTCCCCGATTTAAATGCAAAGTTTACTGGTTACCAAGATAAAGGGGTCGACACAGCGACGACCGTGCTGAAGTCTTCCAATTTGATTGTGTCTCCTCAAGACACGTTTAATGTTGCAGGGACATCAATTGCCAAAGGCCCAAATGCAATATTAAACTTGAATATAGGCCACATTTCAATCCAAGCTGGAAGAAGAGAATAAGGATATGGAATTGAACCAACAAAATGCATGGTACGATGATGATGAATATGATGAATATGCAAACTCTAACATAGGGGGTGGTCCGAGCAGCGGTGGAGTACCTATGGTTGAGTTGGATCACGTAGAGTTACAAATTGCTACGCAAGAATACTACATAGAGACTATGGATGTACAAGCAACCAAGCCTGTTTGGGACCCGGATAAGAAGGAGCTTACAGTGGGCATGGTTTTTCCTACCAAAGAAGATATACAGAAAGATGTACAGATGTACACAGTCAGTGTACAACGAGAATACATGGTCGACAGGTCCACATCTAGCTTGTACCTCGTTTCTTGCAAGAGTACTAACCTCGATAATCCATGTAGATTGTACTTGCATGCCATAAAAAAAATTCACACACTGTCAATTTGAGGTTACAAAGTACTGTGGGGTTTGCAATTGCTTGGCTCCTAATAGACGGTATGGGCACAGAAATGTTACCGCTGATCCGGTCAGATTTATGGTAAGGCATTTTGTAAAACATAAACCCAATTTTGAGGTAGTTTTCGTTCGAGCTCACATTAAGAAAGCACTTCAGGTGGATATATCTTCTGGCCTTTTTAGAGCTTTGAAGACAAAGAACCCGGGACGATCGTGACTTACAAGTTTTTTTCCGAGTTCGATGACGGAATACAAGATTTTCAACTGTGTATTATGGGCCTTTGCATCGTGTATCGTGGCATGGAAGCATTGTCGACCCATGCTTACGCTCGATGGTACCCACCTGTGGGGGCCATACAAGGGTCATCTTTTTACAGCATTAACGATAGATGCGACAAGAAAGGTTTTGCCATTGGCATTTGCCATTGTTGATGCTGAGACAACAGATAGTCGGCCATGGTTTCTACGTCTCGTGTGACAACATTTTCTTCATTCTACAGAAGAGGTTTGTATAATATCTGATTGTCACCCAAGGATACTTGCTGCTATGGAAAATATCACATTAGACGGGCATTTATATGTAAAACATCGTATTTGCCTTCGACATATGAAAACAACGTGATGAAACAAGTTTGAAACCAGTATATGAAAGACTTGCCCTGGGCAGCTGGAAAAAACATCAAGTTCGCAAGCATAATGCAATTATGTAGAAAATCTTGAAGTTGACCCCAAACTAGGTGGGGCTAGAAGGAAGGCATACGACTTATCTATCTGAAATCGATAAGGAAGTTTTGACCTTTTGTTCAGATGGAAAGGCCTGTTGGGGTATAATGACAACGAACAATGTCGAATGCTTTAATGGGGTTCTTGTTGGTGCAAGATACTTACTAATCACTGTGTTAGTCTGTCACACTTTTTATGAAGCTCGTGGAATGCTTCTACAATCGCTCCATAAATGCTAGATATTTAGCTAGACAACAAATACTGCTCCCAAGTAAAACAAGGGAACTTTTTGACAAGTGGAAGGCTCATTCATACAATCACAATGTTTTTAATTTCCACTTGCCAACTGGTACGGCATGGTTTGGGTGTTTACCGACCTCGTTCCTTGAAAGACCTCCTACACAAGTAGTTAAATTCAATGAGAAGACTTGTACTTGTGGTAAATGGACAGCATATCATGTGTCGTGTTCGCATGCATAAGCCTTAGCACGGTACCTACAGAAACCAATCGATGAGCTAATACCAAAGGAATATACAGTGGCAGCGTACGCTGTAACATACTCAATGTCGTTTGAGCTTTTGGGACATGAGGATTATTGGCCACCAGTACCCACATGGCAACTTGGATCTAATCCAGGATGATTGCATCAAAGAAGGAAGGATAGACTAGGAGGAAGATGTATCCATAACGAAATGGACCAGTCGGATCAAATAGGTCGAAGAAGGTGTTCTAATTGTCATCAGGAGGGGCACAACTGTTCCAACTGCCCAGGGTAGGACATTAGGAGTAAATCCATCTATTGTGATGTAAAATCCAACTATTATCATGTAAAATATATCTAATGTCATGTAAAATGCACTTCGGTTAATATATCAGCTTTATTGGTAATTGAACTTTGGTTAATATATCAGCTTCATTGGTGATTGAACTATGGTTAATATATCAGCTTCATTGGTGATTGAACTATGGTTAATATATCAGCTTCATTGGTGATTGAACTTTGGTTAATATATCAACTTCACTGGTGACTGAACTTTTGTTAATATTAGCTTAATTGATGATAGAATTATGCATGCATATAATCTATGTTTTATAACATGAAAAAGAAACCCCAATAATCAAAAAAGGACTAAATAAGTAAAAAATTACAAAAGAAAAAAAAGTACAATGAAAGTTAATATATCAGAAAAGTCCAATGATACTGTTAAATGAAAAACAAAATGAAACCTATCCTCTACGATGTTCGGTGCCATAATCTGGAGGGTGTCCCTTCTTATCTCGTGGGGGTTCTCGCCTGCGTAGAACCTGTTCGCACGGATGCTTCCTCTTCCTTTGTCGAGGTCCCTGCTCGGGCTATGATGATCTTTCCAGCTCGGGCTGGGCTTGCTGAGTGTCTGGCTGGGCCTGCGGTGGATGTGACGGTTGATTCTCAACTTGTGGTTGGTCATGAAGATAGTCCTCAACTCATATGGTATCATTAAGGGGTTGCCCAGACCCCTAATCACTAGATATACTAGCGGGGTCAAGCGTCTACATTCGACTAGGATTGTGCATGAATTGAGAAGGCTGCATGGGTCGAATCGGCACCAATGGGGTCATCATGCATGAGAAAAAAGGTTGACTGACTGGAATATACCGGTGGAACCCCGATGATCCACCAACATCGTGTATCGACGAGGACAGCTGGGATGAATGAGCAGTAGGGCTCTGTCTAGGCTGTATGAATAACGAGGACCATTAGGTGGGCTAGTTAGTCCAATATGATAGAAGAGTCCATTGCATTGATGGGTATGTCCATGTGGGTGTTGGCTGTGGCTGCGTTGACTGCGATGATGTCGGGATATATGGTTGCACTACATAGGGATATCAAAGTATGTCGTGGTCTCGAGTACATGCTAGTAATGTGCCTGTGTCGACGACTGTTGCATTTGGTCCAGCACAAAGTGCATCTCTAGCCAGAAGCTCGCAGCTAAAAAGGTCCCCTGAGTATACTGCTGGTACCGATGCTGCAGGTGGTGATACATAGTGCCCATAGTACCCGCCTACACACCAAGTACATCATAATAACATTACATACTATGTACATAAAAGACTTAACAAAAGTTATTAAGACTTTATATATTCTATTTACCAAACGTTCCGTGCCCCGGGACCGTGTCTAATAACCCTGACGCGTCTGCTTCTATAGTGATTAACTGATAACCGTGATGGAGCGACGTCGATGCCACTGCATATACTGGACCAGTGGAACTACATCTAGGCTCTCCTTTGCAATAACCCTCCTACTTTTTTCCCACAGTCTGTGTAAGCGAGCTAACTCCTGAGGGTCCTTTATTTTCTCTTTTCCTCTGATATGGTCCATTGTCGTCAGTGGCAACGATGGGGTTGGGATCGACTGCCGCAATCCAAACTGCCATATTACCTTATCGGGTCTATGGTACTCCACCATCTTTCCGAAGATGAGTGCGACACATGTACTCTACCAATCAGACCCCTTGGTGCAACACAGTGGTAGCTCCTCAATAGTGCCCATATACGACTCCTAATCAAACTGTGATGTCATTATTTTTACTTCGATGCGTTAAATAGCTATTGGCTTAAAAAGTATATACAATATGTAAATATACATCTTTAGATTTATCAAACTTGATCCGGCTGCATATTGTCCAATGCATCACGAATGACCAGTAAACCCCCATTAGTGGTTTCCCGAAACTCCTTCGACTACTGGTATAATGCACTATGGGGCTTGCTTAGTAACCCCACCTAATTATCCTCAGTAGGGTGTGTCCTCCGCGCTTGTCGTGCTGGCAGCGGATGAAGTCTGGGTCTGAAAATATCGAATCTATCGAACATCCACCACTGCACGTAAATAACAACATTAGTAACATAAGTAGTTTAACAAAATGTACAGATACATAACTAATTAATTATAACACCTACATAAGACTAAATCCATTGTATAAGTTAACTCTATCAGCATATGCATAGAGATCCAACTAATGGTAGATGTATGCAAGTGCTATAGCGTCCCAATTCAACGATCTAATTCCCCTAAACACCTATAGCACAAACAACCAGTTCATATCTCCCTGGTTATCGCTTGTGTCGGTGAATAGATGGCAATTGAAGAAACAGAATATCCACAGTCAGGCACGTAGCTGATCCTGCTCCTTGGTGTACTTCTCGAGATGAGTCGCGGCATATACATTCCTCAACTCAAGCAAGTTTACCTTGCTAGGTCTCGCATTAATAGCCTCCAGAGGAACTGCAACACCATATACCTCCTGGAATAGCTGCTGCCACTCGTCAATCGGACGCCGCGCTTTACCGATCTCTGGCATAGGGTCACCTCGTACAGGTAAACCCCATAAAATAGCTACATCCTGAAATGTAATGATGGCCTCTCAGTAAATGAGGTGGAAAGTGTGCGTCTCTGCTCTCTACTGGTCAACTAGGGCAGTCAGCATAATATAATAAAACTCCTGCCTGCCTGCTGCATAACACCTATAAAACCCCACGGTGGCCAATGCCTCCTGAACACGAGGGTGCTCAGGCTCGTCATATAGATGCTTATCGCATCTAGGTACTCAAACTTTCCCTTATATATGTAGTGGTCGTCATCACATGAGTCTTATGCTGAGCATAATAAATGAGAAGGGAGGTATCCTAAGGTACCAGTCTGTAGGCCATAACGTAACCTATAGGAAATAAATAAATTAATTAATAATTATATTAATAGTAATTATATTGATGATGATGATGATAATAATGATCATTGTAATAATAATAATAATAATAATAATAATAATAATAATAATAGGAAAATAATGATGATGATGATGATAATAATAATAATAATAATAATAATATAGAAAATACTAATAATAATAATACTATTCTAATAATGCTACATAATAATCATAATTATAATAACAAAAACAATAATAAACTATTAATAATAAATAATAATTATACTAATACTCAAAAAAGTATACTAATCACGATGCTAATAATACTTTTACTAATATTAATTACATTAATATTCACAACAATAATCACACTAAATAATAATTATTTAATGTAATACTTCCTACAATATAGTTAATAAATTTCCTAATACTTTAATAAATTCTATTTCTTGATTTCATTGCATTTCATTTTTTTTATTCTATAACATTCTAAACATAATTAATAAATTTCCTATTACTTTAATAAATTCCTATTTCAGGAATTTTATTGCATTCCATTTTTTTTAATTCTATAACATTCTAAATATAATTAATAAATTTCCTATTACTTTAATAAATTCCTATTTCGGGAATTTCATTGCATTCCATTTTTTTAATTCTATAACATTTTAAACATAATTAATAAATTTCCTATTACTTTAATAAATTCTTATTTTTTGATTCCATTCCATTCCATTTTTTTTTAATTCTATAACATTCTAAACTATTAGATTTCAATTTTCCAAATATCCTATTAATTTTAATTTTCCTATTGTCCATATCTACAACTAAACTACATATTTACAAAATCTACAAAAATAACTATACCAACATCTACATATATAATGTACAGATACATGGCATATATATGTGTGTGTGTGTGTGTATATATATATATATATATATATACATACATACACACACACATGACATACATATACAACGTATACATACATATAAAACATACATATGTACATAAAATTTCATAAAATTAAATCAGCAAAAACTTTAAAAACTTACAAGAATAGGCAAATTCCTAGGTTTGGAAGTTATTTTGTGTTAGAATGAGGATTTGGACCTTCAAAAATCGTGGGAGAAGATGGGGAAAATGCAAAAAAGATGGTTGGATGTAAGGAAGAAGAAGAAGGGCGTGGGAGCTTAAAAGCTATTGTCGTTCGGCTTTTGAATAGTCGAAATCGGCTATTGAATAGCCAAAACCATGAAAAGTGGCACATTGACCGCGGTTGTTTTAAACTTGGTCAATTTCGGCTATTCAAACGTCGAAAATTACTCTGCCAACAAAACAATAATAAATGAACATATTACGGTGATTCAAAAGACGTTTTTAGCTATTCAAAAGTTGAAAAGGCTATATTTGAAATCCCCTACAAAACAAGGCTATTTTCGTGAACACATTTATTTAATGGGCTATTTATAAAAAAATCTCAAAAGAATCAGATGTGAGACTTCTTAAAATTAGTGCGCTAGGCTTGATATTTGCATAATACAAACAAAGGAGTTCTCCTCAAGAGTTCAAGACCATAAACTGCTAATATATAAACATTATGATGCATGCAAGTGTGGAAAATCAAACTGCAAATTTAATATGCACTGTAAGAATTGTGCTTTTATATAATACTGTGCACCTTAGATAAGGTAAAACACACGCGTTTTAAGAAAAAAAATCTGAAGCCTCTCATCTCATTCTCTCCCTCTCACTCTCTTCCTCTTTCTTCTTTCTATCTTTCTCTAGCAAAATCAAATTGTCCGATTTTAAATCAGATGTGAGACTTCTTAAAATTAGTGGGCTAAGCTTGGTATTTGCAGAATACAAACAAAGGAGTTCTCCTCAAGAGTTCAAGACCTTAAATTGCTAATATATAAACATTATGACGCACGCAAGTGTGGAAAATCAAACTGCAAATTTAATATGCGCTGTAAGAATTGTGCTCTTACAGAATACTGTGCACCTTAGATAAGGTAAAACATACGCATTTTAAGAAAAAAAATCTGAAGCCTCTCATCTCGATCTCTACCTCTCACTCTCTTCTTCTTTCTTCTTTCTGTCTTTCTCTAGCAAAATCAAACTGTCTGATTTTAAATCAGACATCACCATCACGATTATCACCTTTGCGTGACCGTAACAATAATCTTCAATCTTCATGTCGATTTTGTTTCATCGTTGATGCGAGTTACCGCTATTATTCTCCTTCTTTCTTTTTTTTTTTTAGTTATTTTCTCAGATCTGTAACAACAGATCTATTTGTGCGTCATGGTGGTGGTATGTGTCATGGTGGTGATATGTAGTATGTAGTCGATGTATATAAGTGAAAGGATGGAGAATTTGGCTATCTAACAAGTGATTTAAAATAATATAAATTAAGTTTTTGATGTTTTGGTTAAATCAAATTCTTCTATTTTCTGTATTAAAGTTTTAAACATATAATATGATAATCTTGAACGTATAAAATAATATTTTTGAATTAGGACTGTTAATTGATTAGATAGCACACTTATTCATTTTGAAACAATAGTGTATTAGTTTTGAACATATAAAATAACAGTTTTGAACTAGGACTGTTAATTGATCAAATAGAATATTTATTCATTTTGAACCAATAGTATATTGGTTTTGAACATATAGAACAATAGTTTTGAACTAGAATTGTTAATTGATCAGATACCACACTTATTCATTTTGAACTAATAGTGTATTGGTTTTGAACATATAGGATAATAGTTTTGAACTAGGACTGTTAATTAATTAGATAACACACTTATTCATTTTGAACTAATAGCATATTGGTTTTAAATATATAGAACAATAATTTTGAATATATACCAAATCTACTGGCGTATCTTTATCCATGGACATGCGTAAAATTTTGGGATTATAATTTTTATTTTTTGAACTTGCTTTTAAACTTTTGAACATGTAATATAAGAGTTTTAAATATATTTATAGTTTAATATAAGAGTTCTGAACCTACAATCTAAAAATTTTGAACCAATAATATAAGAGCTTTGAACATGTTCTCTGAATATATAATATAAGAGTTTTGAACATGTTTACAGCTTAATATAAGGGTTTTTAACTTAAAATATAAAAATTTTGAACTTATAATATAAGAATTTTGAACATGCTCTATGAGCATGTAATTAAGAGTTTTGAATATATTTACAGCTTTATATAAAAGTTTTGAGCCTATAATATAAGAATTTTGATCATGCCCTATGAGCGTGTAATATAAGAGTTTTGAACATAGAGTATAAAATTTATGAGATTATAATTTTTATTTTGTGAGCTTGTTTTTAAATTTTTGAACATGTAATACAAGAGTTTTAAACATGTAATATAAAAATTTTGAACATAGAGTATAATTTATGAGCATATAATATAAGAATTTTGAATATGTAATATAAGAGTTTTGCACATATTTGCAGCTTAATACAAGAGTTTTGAACCTATAATATAAAAATTTTGAACCTATATTATAAAAATTTTGAACACATATATTGTTACGTACTGTGCGCATATGGTTCACACACAATACGGTATATAGTGCTTATGCGGAATATTGTGCATAAGGTGCATAGTGTAGGTACTGAAATCAAACAGAGGGAGCAGCCAAAGAACTTTGAGTTAGATTTTTTTTTCTTCCATTATTTATTGTCTTTCTCTTCAAAAAAAAAAAAGAAAAAGGAAAGAAAATGAAAAATGAAAAATTAAAGAGATTAAATTCAGGGAATTTTTCAACAATTTTGATAAAATTCTGGACAGAAATTTTGTAGGTTATTGTCTACGAATACTACAATGAGTTTTTCTTTCTCTAATTCTTTTTTCTATTTTCCTTTAGATTTTGTTATAAACTAAATCCTTATGATTTAGAGTAATAGTTAGGAATTATTTTATTCACGTTTTGAATACTTTCAAATTATTTAATTTATTCATATTTGTATCTTAATCTTGAAATATTTTTTTGATTAATCATTATTATATTTATAGTTAATTTTTGTTAGTCAAGAATTTATCCTTTTGACATAAAAGAATTTTATAAATTCTTGTGGGTACAAATATAGATTAGTAAATAGGATTCAAATTAATTAATTGATTCAGTATTGATATAAATTATTCTATTGAGATAGTCTATGCCTTTATAATCTTAATTAATTTTCTAGTATCTATTAGATTAACTATTTACAGAAAAGAGAAAGATAAATTGTGTGTGGTTTGACCCTCTAGTTGCTATTGTGTGAGAAAGAGGATAGATTTTATTGTTTTAGCATTGACTAATTTAATTGTCATTACTCGGCCATACAACAACATTGTCAAATTTTTTGCACCATTGCTGAGAAATTAACATCTAGTTGAGAGAAGTCTATTAATTTTATCTTTTGCATTCTTTTCTCCAGTTGTTTTTTCTTTATAAAAAACAAAAAATAAAAAATTGTTCGCCATTTTTAACTTTAATTTCTCTAGTAAATAGTTGATTATTTATTTTATTTTTTTGTTTAATTTCATTAGTAGTTAGTTTTTTATTATTATTTCTTTTATTTTTATTATTTTATTATATCTTATTATTATTGGTTTTATTTTTTTATTTTATTGTATCTTATTGTTTGTTTCTATTTTGCTTTTTATAGACTTTAATTGTCCTACTTGTGTTGCATGTACGGGTGACATTTTCTTAATAGATAATTAGCTCCTTTTGATCCCAAAATTAAAAGCATCTTGGCAAGTTAGCATGCACAAGCCAAACAATTAAAAGTTGCATCATCTTTAAAAATAGTTGAGGATAACATAATAATCAAGTAATTGTCCTTCAAGGAGGTGTCAATAATAGATATTACTACAAAAAAATTTTAAATTTGAAAACAAAAATTTTCATCTCAACTTAAAATTTTTTTCTCAAACTCCATTTAAGATGTAAATTTTCCTGTTTCAAAAAGCCTTGTCTCAAATGTTGAGATAGAATTTTCTGTCTCTAATTGAAACAGAAAAGTTTCCGTCTCAAGTCTTGGTCGCAAATTAGAGACAGGAATTCCAGTCTTAAAATTTGATACAATAATTGCATCTCAAGTCCATCTCTACCATCACAAATTTGAGATGAATATTTTGTCTCTATTTTGTCTCAAATCTATGTCAAATTTTATTATACTATGTTATATTTTTCGTCTTAAATTTGTCTTTGATTTTGTTTGACCATTAGATTTTTCTCCTCAATTTTGCCTCAGACTTATAAAAAAAATTCAATTTCATCCAATTACATTATACAAATTAGAATTCACAAAAATATATGCTTCAAAAAATTAAAATTTATATAAGATTAGTATTTGCAATAAAAATTTATGTTACAAAAATAAAATTTACACAAATTCCGGAGCTAAGAATGTTTATAGAGTCCTCTCCTCATTGGAATAATTACACCATGTGATTTGTTCTTTTTGGTTGTTAAGCTCATCCCAACTTGAGGTTCTTTCTCCAGCTTCCTCCACCTCTCCAAACTACAAAATAATTACTAATTCAGATAAAAACACACGATATGAGAAAAGGATAAAGCAAAGTTTGGCCTTTCACTCACATTTTGAGTTAACCAAATCTCGATACTTCTTTTTTCTTCATCACAGAAAGGAATTAAATTCTCCAACGTTTTTTGTTCCCTTCCTACTAATATACAAGAGAGGGAAAGGGAGAGAGGGAGAGAGGGAGAGAGGGAGAGAGGCAGAAAGTACAGCTCGATGACGAAGTTGGATATCTATTTAAGCAAAGAAAACACCCTAGAAAATATTATAACTAGCACCAAGTGAAAAGGATAACAGCCAAAGACTTAGTAGTTTAATAGTATGTGTCTCATTTTTAATGTAAATGGTCTTTAGATTAATTCTCGTTAGTTGCATGTAACCGGTCTCTGGCCTTCTTTGTATTGAAAAAAAAAAAAAGGATAAGACATAACTGCATAAACAGGTATTTAGTGAATATATATATCAAAATAGTTTCTTTTGAGGGAGTGTTTATATGCTGAGTCGCTGACATGTACCAAATAGTTTCTGATGTAGATACTGATATGTATTGTACACTCAGTGTGTTTGGTATAAATGAATTCCACAAAATTTTGTGAAATTTATTTACAAATTTAATTTTTTATGTTTGGTATCATTTATTTAAAATGTGGAATTTATTTACAAATTTAAGATTTGTAAATTTTGGATTTGCTCTTGTTATGCTCAAATCTTAATTCAATAGGTGGAATTTGTAATTCCACGAAGACCAAAGCTAAGTCCACAAAAATTTTTGAAACGACAAAAATATCCTCAATCCACATAAATTACAACATAATATAATATTATCCTTCTTCATTTACTTCTCTTTTTAAAGAGGATCATTTAATGGTTGTTGTTGCTTACCCTGAAAAAAGACTTCAACTGGAGATCTACAACAAGTCTCAAGCTCAAGTGAGGATTATTATCACAAAACTATTAAAAATTATAATTGTACTACTATTTTTTATATAAGACCTAATATATAGAAATAGGATTCACATGAATATTTTTTCTAATCTTTTGACAGTACAATCTCTCTTGCTCAGCACATGAATTTTCAAGTAATTGCATGATTTCAAGAGTTTATTATTACTATACAAATATATATGAGAAACTTAATTAAAAAAATAAAAGTAAAACAATATATGACAAATTTAATATCACTTAAATAAATAAAGGATATTTAAGTAAAGTATACAAATCAATTCCTATTCTACAAGCATTACAAACGACATAACTGACTTAAAACTATTTTATGATTCCAAATAACAGAATTCATCTAGAAATATACAAATCCTCACAGAATTCACTATAAATGAATTCTGTACTGCAAGTGTAACCAAACACTAAAAGATTTAATAAAAAATTGAAAAATTATTTTTGGTTAAAAGATTTCGAGAGAGGTAGGAAAAATAAACGATAGGTTCTACATATGGGATATATAATCAGTTAGTAACAATTAATGCATAAAATAGTACATGCAAGCATTCTTCAATTTTATCTATATCTTACCTAACAAGAATGGAAAAATAATATATTCCTTTTGCTAAGTAAGCAGTGTGTATTCATTTCTCACTTCTCAAAAATAATGATTTATAATGCATTAAGAGTATTTCCTCCCATATGGAAGAACCACAAAATCTAAAACCATTTAATAAGATCTTGGACTATTCTCCCTATTGATTAATTGATTTTTAGGATGGAACCCTAGAATTTTTCACATGGTATCAAAGCCCAGGTTATGGGCCAATTATATTTGTCCACGTGTGGCCCTTCTTCATCCACGAGTGAAATTCTAATTTGTCCACGTGTGACCCTTTTTCAATTATCAAATTAAGTCATACATGATGGAGAGTATTAAGAGCATTTCCGCCCACATAAAAAAATCACAAATTAATTTTTAGAATGAAACCCGGATTCTTTACATAATGAAGTGTTAAAAGGAAAAATGCATGGACAACAACTCGAACCTATTCAAGTAAAGATCCTAACTACCAGTCAAAACAAATTTGGCAATTCAACAGAGTAGTCTTGATAGCTATAGCTAGTCTTACAAGTCAACATCTTGGTTCCAACATCTTTTCTGATCATGTCAAGCAATTGCTCTTTTGTGCGTGCACTTGATTGATGGAGCCTTGAATTTCTTTCACGCCAAAGATGGTAGAGACATGAAGCCTTGTATATGGGATATTTACAATATCTCTTATCTTTTTGTAATTATAAATTAGCAGATACACCTAACATTTTCAAATTTATATTTATGTTTATGTTCATATTTATTATCAGTTAATAATACATAGAATAATACATGCCAAGTCTTTTTTTGAAATTTATCATTATCTTATTTGATAAGATTAGATTGATTATATAGTAAAATTTGATTTTTTTTATTCAAAAGAATTAAATTTATTAAATAATCAATAAATAAATATCTCAAACATGATTTTTTTTTTTGGGATTATTGGAGTTGTGTATGGTGACACAATTTCTCTATTAGAATAATAATAGATATAAGTACTTCCGGGCTTTTAAAAATATTAACTTCTACATATATTGTTGCAACTTCTTCTAATATTCCCTACCTACAATCTGTAGACACATTAAGAGGTGAAAATACCTGACAAAAAAAAGGTGAAAATAGACATTTCGGCGCGAAACTCCAAGGATGTAGATTGATCCCAAAACTCTAATATACTCTTTGAAGTAAAAAATTAAGCTAGATAAATACCCTTCCTATTATACCCCTAATTTGTGAAAGACTATAAACACAAATAATAGGGATTGAAGAGAAAACAAGAATAAATTCACCACAAAGTAAAAATACCTTTATAAGAAAATTAGTTCTTGGTGTAACCAAGGTATGCAAGCACGTCTCACTTGCAAAATATTGAGAAATTATCAAAGCCAACATAATCTATTAAATTTGAATAAAACTTTGTTTTCTAGCAGAAGAAGGAATATTTATACTCCAATAAAGTCCTAATACTAAAAGAAATGTAATAAAAATAACCCTACTACTAATTGGGTTAGCCTAAGTTCAAGTCCAAGTGGCATAGCTTCGTATCTCAATTTCATGTGTTCGCCTAGAATTTCATGGCAATTCTTTGTCCATCAATTTTAAGGATCGAAGCAGATTTCATGGGTTGCTAGAAACTTCATGGCATAACCCTAAAATTCTCTATCTTCACTTCATGGCTTGCTCCATTTTCATGGGTTGACCATGAAAAATCTCCATGTTTATTGATTGGCCACGAATACTTGAACCTCCAAAGATGGCCTACACATCTAACATAAAGAAACAAGATTAGCCGCCTTTTTTGCTTCCATGGTCGTCCTAGAATTGTCTGCGAACAAGGGTCCATAAAAGCCCTCATTTACCAAGTGGCCCATGTAAAGTTGCAATGGCAATTTGAATTTTTTTTGTCCCGCTACTTTATAAGAGGTCCAACTGAAAGCATAAGGTCATCATCCTTATGTGGTTCTCCCATGTGGAACCCCGAGGATATAGATTGATCCTAAGATCCCAACCATGCTTTGAATTCATAAATTAAGCTAAATAAATTCCCTCCCTATTGAACCGCTATTTTATAAAAGACTAGAAACGTAGATAATAGGGATTGAAGAGAAAACAAAAATAGACATTCATCACAAAATAAAAATACCTTGATAAGAAAATCAGTTCTTGGTGCAACCAAGGAACGCAAACACATCTCACTTGCAAAATATTGGGAAATTAATAAAGCCAATATAATCTATTTGTCAATTTGAATAAGACTTTGTTTTCTAACAAAAGGAGTGTTTATCCTACAAGGTTCTAATCTTAAAAGGAAAGTAATAAAAATAATCCCACTTCTAGTTAGGCCAGCTTAAATTCAAGCTCAGGTGGCCTAGCCTCATATTTCAATTTCATGGGTCTGAAGCGGGTTTCGTGGGTTCACCTGGAATTTTATGACATTTGTCCCTCAATTTCATGGGTTGCTAGAAACTTCATGACATAGCCATGAAAATCACTGTCTCCACTTCATGGCTTGCTCCATTTTCATGGGTTGATTATGAAAAATCTTCATGTCCATAAATTGGCCATGAATCCTTGAACCTCTCAAGACGGCCCATACATCAGGCATAAAAAAACAAGGCCACCCGCCTTTCTTGCTCCCATGGTCATCCCAGAATTGTTTGCAAATAAGGGTCCACAAAAGCCTTCCTTTACTAAGAGGCCCACGTAAGTTGCAATGCCAATTTGAATTTTTTGTCCCTCAACTTTATAATCGGCTCAACCAAAATTATAAGATCTTCATCCCTATGTGGTTCTTCTCCAAGTCCATTGTCATGGTAATCCTTGCTTTCATCACATCTATATCTATATATTAAAGTAGAAGACCATTATTCCAATTGCTATCTCTTTAAGTTTTGCTCCATTTGTCATGTTATTATTTGTCTAATTGCTCCAACAAAGCTTATTTATTTGCATATTCAGTATTAGAATGTCTATTTCATCAACTATTTGTGAATGCTTTATTAGATCACTATATGCTCACATGTAATTCTTTTTTAAATGTAGAATCTTGACATAACCATTTGCTTGATGCTTGGCAAATTTTGCTTAGTTATGGTGCTTTATTTAATGGCCCATGTGAGAACTTTTGCGATTGCTTGTTTCGAGTTAAAGCATGATTGTTTTGAGTTGAAGTATAAAATTACGTGTTAAAAGAAACAAAGTTGATTATAACGCTTTGTTTAGATAAAATGATAAATACACGATTTAATGGCATTAATATTTGCATATATCACGATAAAGAAAAAATATATTGAGTACTAATTAGGTGCATTTTCTTTTAAATATAGAATCTTGATATGACGTAATAAAACATATTAATTTTAAAAAACTAATATTGAGTCAAATAGTTAAAATTTATATATTACATCCTATACAACGCAATGGTTCGTGGACTAGTTTTGAATAGATATGTATGTTTGATGCTTTTCACTCACTTTTCTCCAAATAAAAATAAAGAAAAAGAAATTTAGCAGAGCATATGGTTAATATTAAAATAAAATTAAGTACTTCTCTTTTTTTTTTTTTGGGGGGGGGAAGGGTCTGATATGGGATTGGTTTACATCGACTTACACTGCCACCTTAATTGGGAGCATCCCGACGAGACCTCTCCAGACCGAGCTGAACCGATTATCTTGAAGGTTCCTCCTGACCATAAGCCCAGTCGGTCTGATGACCATCTATACGAATAGATAAGGTGACACGTGCCCTTTACCCTAAACTATAAATAGGGTCCTTTAGTTCGAAATAAGGTAACTCAACTTTACCCAATCACTTCCATTCTTAAACTTATTCCATAAGGAAAACATTGACTTATGCATCGGAGGTTTTTTGGCCGGTACTATATCGATGCCTAGTTTTCTTGGTTTCACAAGTTGTACACACCGGAACAAGGATTTGAAGATTTTATCTGAATCTTTGCAAGATCAGATTGACGCCGTCTATGGGATCTGATTCGATATTCCTACTGAGTACTGTTGGCAATCACCTACAGCCAAGCTGTCGGCGAGTCTCACATCAGAGAAGATGAAGAAACTAGTGAGTGATAACAGCTATCACCTCCATTACCATATCGCAGACACCATTCACAGCCATCCCAGCATCATGCCCGACTGCCCAGGCAAGACCCGGAGCCTTCCAATGCATCTTTCTCTTTTGCTCCGGCATCTTCAAGGCTAACTCAACCAAAGAATGCACAATCGCCATCATGTTCGCCAACACAAATGGTAGCTCTCACCAACATGTTTGCCAATTTCCAAAACTACATGAACCAAATCTTCCTTTCACAAGCCCAACCTTCCCCTTAACCGTATATCTTTCCTTTCCTAAACCCAAATCCATACGCGAACACCGAAATCCCCATAAATATGTAACGCCCCACCCATCAACCACCATTAGATGTGTAGGAAGAATTATTGTGTCAAGGAGACACAACCACTAAAGCCTCAATGACAGCTACGGTAAACACGTAACTCATTTCTACCACATGGCCTTTACAACTCATAAACGTGGAAGAATTTGCCAATAACCCATTGTTGGAGGATATCATTAAGGAGTGAGTACCAAAAGATTTTGTCATTCGAAAGTTGCCATATTATGGTGGTTCTGGAGACCCAACTGATCACATCTCTGTGATCAATCACAAGATGTTGTTCCACGCCGCCATTAATGCTACCAGATGCAAGGCGTTTCTCACTACACTATTGGGTACTGCCCGAACATGGTATGATGGATTGTTGACACATTTAATCTATTCTTTTAATTAGTTGCAGTAGCTTTTATGAACCGATTTGCTAGCAGGAAGATAGCGCCTAAGTCATCGGGATCCGTTATCGGTATGAGATAACAGAGTAACAAAACTTTTCAGGTGTTTGCTAAGAGGTGCAATAAGGCAACCTTACAAGTACCTGACTTGGCGGATAGTAGCAGTGGAAGCCTTTATTCATGGGTTTCGAGATGATAAGTTATCCAGTTCTCTAACAAGGAAGAAACCTACCTTGCTGACCAATCTGATGGCTAGGGTAGAAAAGTACATCCTAACAAAGGATGTGATATTGTTGAAAAGGGAACGGGAGAGAGAATATGAGACAGAGAAGACCAAAGAAAAGTAGAAGCAAAGCAACAGGAGGTATATCAAGATTGGGCAGATCCGAAGTGGAGAAAAGAGAATTCGGAGATGTTTAGGAGGCGTTACGACACTTACACGCCCTTGAATGCCTCGTGGACCGAAGTGTTAGCGGCCTTGAAGCATGAACGGGATGTTAAGTGGCCCGACAAGATGAAGGGTAATCCTAACAAAAAGGATAAAAGAAAATATTGCTGTTTCCACAAGGATCATGACTACACCACAAATGAATGCCAGAATCTAGAAGATGAGATTGAATTGGTGATCACGAAGGGTAGGTTGACACAATTTGTTAAACGGCAAGGTGAAGCTCTAGAAGAATGCCCTCACAATCTGAGAAGAGAGAAGAAAATACTTGGGACAGTCACCATGATTTGGGGAAGAATAGCAGCGGATGGAGAGTCTGCCACGAAGAGAAAAATGTACGTCCAATCATTACAAGCTGCTCCACTGAACAAGACAAGAAGAATGGAGGATGTTACCTTCATTAGCAAAGATCTAATCAGAATCCTGGTAAATCATGATGACCCCCTTGTAATTATTGTTATTTTGGTTAACTATAAAGTGCACAGAATGTTAGGAAACACTGGTAGTGCAACTGATGTGTTATACTATGAATCATTTGAATGATTGAAGTTTGGATCAAGCCATGCTCACTCCACTGAAGCATGAGCTAATTGGCTTCTTTGGTAATGAGGTTTGGGCCGAAGAAGTAATGAACCTCCCTCTCACCATCAGGGATGGAAGTAGATACGTTGATTTCCTTGCAGATTTTATGGTGGTTAATTGCCCGAGCACAATCGATGGAATCAACTGACGAGTTACCCTTAACAAGTTGGGTGCGATATTGTCAACTTATCACCATATGATGAAGTTCCCAACCAGAGATAGAGTAACTACTATGAGGGGAAATCAACATGACGCCAAAGCATGCTATACCGCAGCAATAAGACCGAAGGATGATCAGAAAAAGATTGAGAATATGATGGTGGAGCTAATCAAAGATGACCCCAGGCGAGGAAGTCCAGCCGAGGAGCTCTGGCGATCAAGTTGGCACAATCCAACAAAAAGACTTTCGTCGGAGCTGAACAAACAGAGGAAATCCAACAAGGTATTTTCGAATTCTTAACTTTATGTTCTGATATATTTGCTTGGGATCCTACTGACATGGCAGGGATAGAACCCAAAATCATCGAGCATCGCTTAAACATCAACCGTGGCTATAAGCTAGTCTGATAAAAACGCCGACCATTCAACTTTGAGAAGAATCAAGCAATCCACGAACAAGTGGAAAATTGATAAAACCAGGCCACATTCAAGAAATAAAATACCTTACATAGGTTTCTAATGTGGTAATCGTAAAAAAGGCCAACGGGAAATGAAGACGCTGTGTAGACTTCACTGACCTAAATAAAGAATGTCCCAAGGATAGCTTCCCATTACCCAGGATTGATCGACTGGTTGACTCACTGTAGGATTCGAGATGCTGTCATTCATCGATGCCTTCTCAGGCTATAATCAAATCAAAATGGCATTGGGTAATTAGTAGCACACTGCATTTATCACAGATTAGGGCCTTTACTACTACAAAGTCATACCCTTCAGCTTGAAAAATGTTGGGGCAATATACCAATGCATTGTCAACATGGCCTTTAAAGACCAAATTGGTTGAAACATAGAAGTCTACATCGACGATATGCTCATTAAGAGCAAGCAGGCATCGGACCATGTGTTCGACCTAAATGAGGTATTCCAAACCATGAGAAAATTCGACATAAAGCTGAACCCTGAGAAATGCGCCTTCAGAGTTTGAGAGGAAAAATTCCTGGGCTTCATGGTAATAGACTGGGGGATCGAGGCAAACTCCGAAAATATTGAGGCCATACTCAATTTGGAACCTCCAAAAATGGTACACGATGTACAGTCGTTATCAGGAAAGATTGCGGCCTAAGTAGATTCATGTCACGATCAGCTGACCATTGGCCATTCTGTAGAATTCTTCAAAATTCCAAGGATTTCAAATGGACTCGCGAATGCCAATAGGCATTTGAAGGGATAAAGTTCTATCTCATAAAGCCACCGATACTTGGTCGACTAGAACAAAAGGGAGACCCTACTTTTGTACCTATTAAACTCGAACATGGCAGTCGCAACAGTCCTTATTAAAGAAACTAAAAAAGGTCAAAGCCCGATCTACTATGTAAGCAAAACGTTAAAAGGGGTAAAGCTCAGATACAGTAGTTTGGAGAAATTAGCCTTTGCACTAGTAATGTCAACCTGAAAGTTGAAACCTTACTTTGAAGCACACCCAATCAAAGTGATGACTGATTAGTAGTTAAGTTAGGTGCTACACAAATTGGAGTTGTCAGGAAGATTGTTGAAGTGGTCGATCGAACTAAGACAGTATCACATTACCTACCAACCCAGAACAACAATTAGAGCCCAAGCTTTGATAGATTTTGTGGTAGAATGTAACCCAACCACCAGAAGAGGTGATCGGGGAATGGACATTATATGTAGATGGAGCAAGACAAGATTAGGATTGTGATTTAGAAACCAGATAGGATTGAGTTGAAGTATGCAATCAAATTCGAATTTAAAGCCACCGATAGTGAAGCCGAATGTGAAGCATTATTATTTGGAATAAGGTTGCTCATAGAACTGGGGGTAAGAATGGTGAAAGCCTATATAGATTCACTACTAATCGAAGGACAAGTCAATGGAACCTTTGAAGCCAAGGATGACATGATGAAGGAATACCATAACCGGGTCAATGAGACACTTACATTCTTCGAGACATTCTCACTACAGTAGATCCAGAGAGGAAACAACATCCAAGCTGATGCACTATCTAAAATCGCTTATGTCTTCAAAGAAGAAGAGGTAATCAATATTGAATGGCTCATGGGGCCATCCATTAACATCTTGCTTATAAACATTACTGATGAAACATATTAGAGGCACCTGATAGTGCGGTATTTACAACATGGCACCTTGCTAGAAAATGATCGAGATGTACAAAAGGTGATGAACCAATGATCACGGTTCATCATCCTCAAAAATCAATTGTATAAACGCATTATCGGTGGATTGTTGTTGAAATATGTGAGTAATTCAGAATGAGTATACATCATTAGAGAAATGCACAGAGAGATATGTGGCAATCATTCTAGAGCACGAGCTATGGCACAGATAGTAATCCGACAAGGATATTACTGGCCGACTATTGCAAACGCAGCCAAGGAGATTGTTATGCAATGCGACCATTGTCAGAAAAAGGCCAATATCCAACACTTGGCATCAGTGGCCTCTACCCTGATAACGAGTGCTTGGCCATTCGCTAAGTGATGACTGGACAATGTTGGACTAATGCCCGTCCGGAAGGTGCAAATAAAGTTTGCCTTCATGGCAGTAGATTACTTCACGAAGTGGGTCGATCTAGAAGCAGTGGCGACGATAACCGATAAGACAACTTGGAACTTTGTTTAGAGAAATATTATAAGCCGATTTGGCGTTCCAGGGCCATAATTACCGATCATGGAAGACAGTTCGATTCAAAATATTTCAGAGAGTAAGCTGGAAAGTTGAAGATTGATGTACGCTTCTCCTCGTTGGCGCATCCCTAATCGAATAGACAAATGGAAGTCATTAACAGAACGAGAGTGAATACATTGAAGACAAAGCTCAAATGGGCAAAAGGATTTTGGCCACATGTGCTCTTTAGAAGTCTTGTGAGCTTATCAAACAGTTGTTCATAGTAGTTCCAGAGAAATGTCGTTCAAGATGGCTTATGGGTTAAAGGCAACTTAAATAAACTCGATGAAAATTGGGAAGGCCCTTATTGGGTAGTGAAAGTTATTCGACGGGAACCTTCAAACTTGTTAGAGTTGATAGGACACTGTTCCCAAATGCATAGAACTTCAAAAATTTGAAAAAGTAATGTGTTCAATGACAAAAGTCACAAAAGCTTCTATGTACTTTGAATGTTTGATCAATGAATGGAAAATCGCAGTTCCATGCATTCTTGCTTTTACGAAATATCTTATTACTTCAGTTAAATCCTGAAATCTACTCCCTATCGAGAAGCAATGCTAAATGCGCAACAATGCTAAAAGAGCAACAAATCTATAAAGAAAAATAAAGTCAAAAAGGTATCAGGTGCAAGAACATATCAAATAAATAACACAGAACCGATTAAAGTCAAGTGTAGATATATAAAAAACACAGTTGACTAAAGGCTACGTCTGAAACCATACAATCTAAATAAAAAGATTTTTCAACGAAAAGCAACAAAGAAATATTGTTTAAATTACATGTCCAAGAAATAAGTAAAAAGTGTTAAGCAGTAGAGGCCATATCTCGAGCATAGGGTACCTCCACGGTATTCCCCTCGCCCACCACATTAGCATCTCAGCATCGGCCATAACGGCTGCACCATCTCCAACACCATTTCCTGGCAGCATCTCCCTGATAAGAACTTGTACGACTTCCATTGCTTCGTCAGATGCTACCTTCAAGCGATGAGGAACAACGTTCTCCAAATGCCTGTCAATGGCATTAGGGGCAACAGGCAGCGAAACCAGGTCGTCCAATACCACCTTAACTAGGGAATTAAGAGGAGCAGGAGGATTGCTCTACAGCAGCTCCATGTTTCTCGCAGCATTACCCTTAATACCACTTTCTTATTGAATGGTTAACTGCTCATGAAGCTCAGATTGGTAATCAAGTGAGGCGTTTTAGTTTGTAATCGTAGACTCTTTAGTGCTTTTGAGTTTCTCCTTCAGTTGGGCTATGGTGGCAAACTAATTAGCCAACTAATACGCCTCGTTGTCTCATCGGAGTTCCTCCACCTTATCGTGCAATTGGTCGGTGGATTACTAGTCTTTAACAGTGTTAGCCGAGGAGTTCAACTGGCCCTCCCTCTATTTTAATTCCTTATCTTTCCCCTTTATCTCCTCGAAATGCTAGGTCCGCAAGTTTTGTAGCTCCGAGTTATGCCGAGATCGGCGCTCTCCTTGGATGCCGTAAGCTGGTCAACCTCCTTTCAGAGCCTGTCTACCTCAGCGGCATCAATAGCGTCTAAGGAACTGTTGGCCAGATCATTGACCGTGTCATCGGAGGATTTGATGAGCTCTTGGGTCTCCGAAAGAATCTTCGTTAGTTGAAGCCGAAAACAAAATGAAAAGAGTAAACGAGGAGGACAGTTAAGTCTGGTAAAGTGAAGATGTGTTGGAAAGACTTACCCGAGTATTGGCGGTCCCCAGTGAGCAGTAGAGGTTCGAGATGGGAGCAAAGGTGACCGGGGCTGAGATGTTCTACCCCGAGCCGCCAAGGTTGATCATTAAGATCTCTTGCAACCCCGATCGTAGAGTGCTGGTGACGGTGATTGCTAGTGGAGGGGAAGAAGCCGATGATGATAATTCGCCCCTATGTTTGGTAGCGCTGGAGGACTCAGCGTCGTCAGAGCGCGGAGGTCCTTCCTGCGATGTTCAAGAAGCTTGCTGTCCTCCGAGTCATCGGAGACCTCTTCAATAAGACATTTGCTTCCCCTATCATGGCTGGGGCTGGGGCTGGGGCGAGGGGGCAGCCACCCTTTTAGACGACTATGCCCTGTGCGGGCCGCCTAGTGGTGCCCCTTGGTTGCCATGAGGGGCGGCCCAATCATCGTGCCCCTCTTGTTGGATCAGTGGCTGGGGCGCTCAAGCAGCTTGGCCATCGTCACAAGTTAGCGCTGTATTTCTTCTTGTTAACAAATAAACTGCCTCCTTTATCGGCTAGCCATTCCTAATAAAGAAAACGCACAAAAACCAAGTTAGCATGAGATTGTGAAGTGGTTAAGCAAACAAAATATAAATGGACGAGACCTCGGCTATATGCAATGGGCCACAGTAGGAATTCCGGACATATCGAGAGGCCCTAACCCTTTTAGGGACCTGGTAAGTAGGGAATAAACCCTTGCCCATGTCTTTAAGGGTGTTATATCTCTCTTCCTTTCTTTGAGTGAGTTCTGGAGCCTCGTTGAGTTTTATTCAGCTGGGACCGCTCCAAGTTAACACCCCCAAGGCTAGGACAACTCATAAACATGTATTGATAATGCTAGACTTTTTGAGAAGAGGGGTTCTCTTTTAGAATTCCTCTGTGGTTTCGCATAGCAATGTAGTACCAATCTTTCTCTTGGTCTTCAGAAAGGCAAAAGATGTAGCAGAATAGGTTGACGAAAGGCTTTATATTATTTGCCTTCGAGTAGGAGTAAAATCTGACAGGGGCTGCGAAGCTGTTCGAGCACAATTGGCAAGGGCAAATTCCATAGTGATTTAAATAGTTCCTAATGAACTTGGGGATGGGCAACCTCAAGCCTATGGCAAAGAAGTCTTCATAAAAAGCTATCTCACTCTTCTCTCCTAGGCATGCATACTCATGAGGATTGGGGAGTCTAACCACATAATCATCAGGAATACCCCGATAAAGAGCTATGTTTTCTAGGATTCTGGGGTCTTGGACTGGTTCCCTAATTAAGGCATTGAAGGAGGCTACGAACCCCCATTATCGCTAGCGCTTCCTCCATTGGGAGGTTTTCGATAGGAGCGTCCTTCATATTTGTGGTCAGAACACCTTCGTCATCCTCTTGACAAACGCCACGGTTCCACCATTCGATAGGCAAACCTCATCCAAAGGAGAGGGTTCGACAAGGTCATTATGCTAGGCCCACTTCGCCCGTTGTGATGGCACGGTTCTAGGGAAGGGGACTTATCAGGTCCCCAGCGATTCCTGTCAAAATGTCGTTATGATCTGAGTCCATATTCTGAGTCGTGGCAGCAGAGCAAGGTTCCTTTACGGGGGAGTTCAGGATAAAATCGTCGCAATAAAACTAAAAGCTAAAGCCTCCTCGAGGGTATTTGGGCTACGAGGGGTAGAAGTCTCGAAGTTCCCCAAATTATCGAATATGTCCGTAAAATTAAGAGAAACCCTAACCCTACGGTCGTCTGGGATGGACATAAGTGATAAAGGGTCCTCTCCGTTATTCCTAAAGGGATTGGGGGAATCGGACATCAAACGCACAAAAAAGATGAGAGGAGAGAAGAAAAGGAGGAGGTATGTAAGACTCGACTTGATAAAAAGCAAACAGAGAATAGAAGAGGAAAATGAAGAGGGATAGAGCAAAGTGTACCTAGAAAAAGAGCGAGGGAGCTTTAGAGGAAAGTGTGAAGGAGACTCCTGAAGAAGAAGGGAACACGTCGAAAGGTATTCTTGGAGGCTGCAAAGAAAAGTTGTTGATTAGAAAGGGTAAGAAAATCTTGGAAGCAGAGAGAGTGCTACTAAGCAAATGCGAGAGCAAAAGATAAAGAAATGAAATCAAAATGATGAAAAAAGTATTTATACCTTGAATTAAAATGGTTTGAAATTCAAAAATTGTGTCAGAAAAGCCAGCTGGGGCGAAGAGCTACGACTGAAAGGGCGGTTCTGTCGCTCGTTTCTAAGGTGTGCCATCATGGCGGATAGACGTGTCGTTTCGTGCAGATCACGTGCGTGCAAGAAAATAATGTGACTTACCTTCACGCACCAAAAGCCCAAGAAAACGCCCAAGTGTAACAATTTGCCGATCGGGAACATTTGGCAACATTCTGATACGGCATGTCCCCAAATGGGGGTCGATGATATGGGATTGCTTACATCGGCTTACACTGCCTCCTTAATTGGGAGCCTCCCAATGAGACCTCTCTAGACCGAGCTCAACTGATAATCTTGAAGGTTCTTCCCGATCGTAAACCTTGTTGGTCCGATGATCACCTGTACGAATAAATAAGGTGACATGTGCCCCTCCCCCCAAACTATAAATAGGGTCCATTGGTTCCAAATAAGGTAACTCAACTTTAACCACTCACTTCCATCCTTAATCTTACTGCATAAGGAAAATACTAACTTAGATATCAGAGATTCTTTGGCCGGTACTATACCGGTGCCTGACTTTCTTGGTTTTGCAGGTTATATATGCCAGAACGAGGATTTGAAGATCTTATCTAATCCTTTGTAGGATCAGGGTCTCTTAGGTGATATTTTATTAAAGAATCTCTTCATTATTGTTCTTTTTATCTAAAAATGGATAGACGGGGTGTGGGCCGTGTGGTTGTACGAAAACTCTTAGGTGCACCTAGCCAATACCCCCAAGAAAACATACACGAAAGAAAGCATTTACCTAAAAGCATTTGCACATTGAAAGTTACTTAAATAACACTAGTCGATGACTAATGACTTCAAGACTCGAGTTTATACAAATTATATATTCAATAAAACAATAGCTGTTACTACAATGATATAACCATTGGTTTCTGCGGTAATTTCGCCATAAAGATGATGGGACTTACACCAAGCATACAGGGTTAGTGTGACCAGCTATAACTTCTTTACAACTATGAGATGACACAACCCTCTCATAGAACAAAGGCTTGTGTGAATTAATGTTACGAGCAGCTGACTAATGTAGTTCAGCAGTTAATCCACCACAAAGAAGCTTGCACAAAATTGTCACTTCTTTCGATGGAAATAATGAAATTGTGTTGTCTAGCTTTCTGTACCATTAGACTCTGTTGCTGCTGGACAAACAGATTCAAACTTACAAAACCTGCATTTCCAGCGCTCCTCCTTCGGGGTGTAACGCGCTGCTCGACCCCCCACCCAGAACTCGAGACAACATTTAATTTGATCTTGGAGCCATTCAGGATCGTAGGCGAACTGATCTTCCCCAAGCATGGACTTATTGTCTTGCAATTCATATCTTAATCACAAAATGCAAGTTTATCTTAGTATGGTCTTGGCTTGGAAAAGAAAAAAGAAAAAAACGAAAAAAAAGAAAAAAGAAAAAAAAAACACTCGAACACTAGTTGGTAAGTCATGGGAAAGAAGAAAAACACAGAATCATATAAGTTGTGCAAAAGCAACTCTTCCTTGCTTTATAAAGAATAAAGTCTGCATAAGAGAATCGCTACTGTCCTCGTGAAAAAAGAGAATTGCAACTGAACTAGATTTCCGTGTAGTCACATGCCAGAAGAGCACATTTTTCAGTAAAAAAGAACACATCTTATCTTACAGCGAAGAAGAAAAGAGTTGATGCATTGCCTCATAGATTAGCATGAAGTAGAGCATTTCAACAACCAACATAATTCTCAAAATCTTATGTCTTCTGTAGAAAAACTGCAAACTATTTGAGTTTCAACACATACCTCAAGAGCAGTTGGTCGTGAGCTCGAGGCAGCATGCAGCAAATGTCTCTGTAATACCTCACAAGATCGCTGAGAGTCTGCATTGGCCAAGAAGAAGAGAAATCCAATACAGTTAGTTATTGGATAGAAGCAAGCATCAGAATACTTGAAATATTGTGTAAGCTTCTATCCGGGAATTCATGGGCCTATAATACAAATATCTACCCTCAATGGAGGTTCAGCATAATTTCTACAGTTCAGATTTTCTGGTAGCAGAAGGAAAGTTATGTTTTCTTACCCCAGCAGGATATCCTGATTTAGCAGTATTTTCTCTGATCTCTTTAGATAGAATCCGAATCGGATTTAAGGAAAAGAAATGAAAAAATCGTGCAGAGGGGAATTTATCAGCTACTAAAGTGTCCCAGAGATGCTTGTAACACATTAGCTGAAGCCTGCCGAAACAAAAAGTTCACTTTGTTACTTTCCAAATCCTCCCAAAAATATAATTAAAACGCCAGGAGAGTTTCTAGCATCAGATAATATCTATACTAAGCTTGAAGACAGAATTCGTAATGAATCATACCTTCCATTCCTCTGCTGTGGCTCACAGCAGGAAGTCTTGCTCTCACACGAGTTTTTGTGTCAATTAATGTGGCAAATTTTTCTGATTCTGTCATCGGCATCCGAATTTCATCAATTACACCAATAACCCATACACCTTCGACAAAGCCTATTCTGGTTGCAAAGCATAGTTCATCATATCATGCCATGAAACTTGCAAGTTTCTGAATGCAAGTAGAGAATTTGCGTTTATTAACTATTGGTCTGTTACCATTAGCATGCATCTCTCACATGGTTCGACACGTATGGGTATCCCAATGTTCAGGGAGCACAGGACTGCAGAAGACAGGTTACACATGCACTCACATGTGTTGGTGCGTGCATAAAGATGATGGGTGTCTGCACACATTGGATTATTTATAACAGAATGATGGATAGACATAAATATTCAATCAAATGTATGCATATATAATCAGAAGAAAGAGAGAGAGGGAGGGAGGGAGGGAGGGGGGGAGGAGGAAACATGCCTTTACTTAATTAATACTCAATGGTAACAAAGGAGTGCTCTTTAGAAGATAGAAACATAGATACCACAATCAAGGCTTTTTTTAGACTGCACAAAGAACTGCTCTTCAATTATACAGATCAGCTTAATCTTGGAACAGTGGAAGTGGACACCTAAAATTGCTCAAATTTCCAAAATCACTTTATGTTTGAACTTCTCATTCCTTTTTCTTCACTAATCTTATTTTTATGTTCTACGAATTTCATTGGCTGATACCATCCATTTCCTCTTAGTGAGGCTCCACTTCCCACAATGAATTTGCTAATGTGATTTTCCTGCTTGAGAGTCCATAGAGGCAAGGCATATGACTAATTAAAATGGCCACACTTATTGTCCAGATTCCAGCTGAACTTGAAAGTCGTTTTTGAAAAGTTCTTTGCATATCTTGTAGATTGCATATGTACTATTTATACTAATGGCTGAATAAAACAAAAGATCGTGGAGTGCAAATATGCTTACACACAGGACCATAAATATATTCAAACATGCTAGTAGTCCCCTTTGACATATCTGTTGCAACATATATAGAGAACCATCTTTTCAGGAAAAAAAAGCAAAGGACAAGGGAGGAAGGTTCTAGATAACATTGCTCCCAAGTGAAAATGGATCTATCAGATGGAGTTATTGAAGTATAGATGATGAAGGTCCAAGGCCACAACTAGAAGATATGTAAACTTCAAGATAAAACTTACAATGGCAGCTCACGTGTCAATCCATGAAATATTAACTGATTTGCGCCAATAATAAAATTCAGGAATTTCAGCGCCCACACATCTTCCCTTATTTTCACTTCAATTTTTACCTTCTTGATTACCTGACAACAAACAATCAAAGTCAGACAGCTATGCGAAGGAATAGCAAGTAAAAGCAGGACACAGCATCAAAGATATAAATTACTCTGTCAACATATACACAACATAAACATTTTCAGAGTATCATAAAAGCTCCTTTCAGGAGTATACACTATCCAACAATCTCAAGGTTAAAAATCATGAATCACTTGTATAGAGGCACTGAAGCAAACAATCTACAAGGAGCGGCAAGGAAAAGCATGACTGGGCTTTTCTTTGTTAGAAATGCACAGGGATTGTAAATGACATCATATTCTTGATGTAAAAGAGTCATAGCAGTAGAATTTCTTTCAATAATCAAAAAACTGAATGATTCCACTCCTTAAAAACTGTCTTTGAAAAGTCCTGCTGTAGGAAGTCTTCCTACAGTCCCTGAACAAGGTAGTACTATGTTGAGCACTAGCGAAAGTGACCAATCTATTTCTAATACAGACATTGAAATGTGTATTTCGTGATATATGATACCAAACAATAATTATCACCCATGCAATGTCCAAAATTACGGAGGAGGAGGAGGAGGAGGAGGAGGAGAAAAGAGTAAGAACCAGAGATGCAGAAGAAAATTTCTCGAGATATGCTGAGAATATCACATAACAACATTGAGGGAGAGAATAACATTTGAGCATTTCTAACATGCTCGCATTTTCCATTTACATCCCTAGTCTTCGGAACAAATCATAATTCAAAATTCTATCTCCAAAACGTTAAAAAAAAAAACAAATTTTTTTGGCTTTGGAAAGTGATTAAAGAAAGAAAAAAAAGTAACAATTTTTATACCGTGGAAACAATATCAGTAACAGACAAGCCTCGGATCCTTCTGAATCGATGCAGCAACGACTCTCTCACCACCAAATTCTTCTTCATCTTCGTCTCACTACTCTTTACGTTGACGAGGCCCGAGTCTTCGATATCTTCAACAGAAGAGCAAACAGAAAGCTTACGCTTCGATAAAAGCGTGATGGACTTAATGGACCTCGCGTTTTGCTGTAGAGGAGTCGGAGAGATTGATGATGTGGAAGAAGAAGAAGAAAGAGCAGAGCGTGTAGCTGCCAAGGCAGCTTCGATGAGCGCCATTTCTTCGTCGCTGACTATCTCTACTGGGATCTCACGTCGTGGTGGTGGTGGTGGTGGTGGTGGCGGTGGTGTTGATTGGGGTTGAGGGGACTGAGTCGGTGACTCGGTCATCTTCTCTCTGACTTTGGGCGAGTCAGGTGCTGAGTTTTGTGGGGCAGAGAAGTATGACCGTTGGGGAGGTTAATTGGCAGTCAACGGGTGTCTTGTAATTAGTTGCGTTTTCTTACTCTGTGTGATCCGCTCCCAGGCTAGCGTGGAAACAAGGTTATGTACTGTTATTTATTAATTGATGGTCGAACTTAATTGGTTTAGCTTCCTGTGTCACAAAGAAAATGTTTCCTTATTTTCTTTCAGTTAATTATTTATTTATATTGTCTAAGGATAAAAGTTGTGGTTCAGTTTATAACTCAAGTTTGATCTTATTTTCCTGTCTTGAATAAATGTTCTCGACTTACTTAGTAATCTCAAGATTTTTTATTTGGTGATTGGACTTTGTCGATTATTTTAAACTTTACATATTAGATTTCACTTGTCGCAAATAAATTATTTATTTATGTTAAAATTCTCATAATAGGAGACTTAACGTAACAAGTCAATCGACGATTGTGAATGACATAAAAGGTTCTTTTTCTTTTTTCTTTTTTTTTTTTGGGGACAAAAAGTAAAGACTTGTATTAATATTGATTCACAAAAATATTTACATCAAAGATGGACAACCAAAAACGTCAAGTGGCTCCAAAAACGCTAAGAGCTTATTTAGATTGGCTTTTTTTTTTAAGAAAAAATAATTTTTTTTTCTGAAAAAGTTATATTCAATTTGTAATAACTATTTGATTTAGCTTCCAAAAAAATTAAAACTTCGAAAAAGTTCAAATACAGTTTTTTTTAAGAACCAGAATTTTCAACTTTTAAAAAACGGCTGTTTTCTAAAAGCTGTTAAAAGAACGCTTTTGGAAAAAGCTTATTCAAACGGGCCCTAAGCTAAATCAACGCTTCAATTCCTATATAATTTTCTATTCACCGAACTACTTCTATATTTTCTACGAGTTAGAAGGCTATCTAAAAAGTAAAAAGTAAATATACTAATGCTCTATTTAGTATATGCCTATTAGATACTTTTCTTATATAGAAAAGTATAACTTGTTTTGAATTTCATAATATACTTATAATAAGATATCTTATTTCTATAATTTAAAAAATAAGATAAGGTTAAATTGCTTATAAGATATTTCTTCATTTTAATAAAATAAATATCTTAAATAAGATGATACCAAACACACTATAAAAAGTTTGTAGCTTAAATAGTGCATCAATTGAAATGCTAGAATAATTGTGAAAGGCACAGAATGAGTCGTAGACTTGTAGTTAAGGGTGTATCATATTTTGGGTTAAGGGTGTATATCTGATTAAATTGATCAAACCTCTCCATATTTTGGGATAATTTGGTTTGGTTATTGCACATGATTGATTTTTAATAAGTGATTTTTAATTGAAATTAACTCTTTTGGTTTGGTTTAAAATTAATCCAAAATTGAACTAAATTAAACTGTAGAGTAAATTGAATATTATTTTCTTGTATTTTGATTTATGTGCATCATACACTCTTGTAATATCAGAACTAACTAATTACCCCCTATACTCTAACCTATATACATTATACCCTTCTGTAGTATCAAAAGTAACTAATTATCTCTCTGAAGTTTTTAAAAGTGCACGAAACATCCTTTACCATCCATTTTTAAAGTGTGTAAATTTAACCAAAAAATGGACGGCAGAGGAGTGTTTTGCACACTTTTTAAAAACTTCAAGGGGTAATTAGCTAGTTTTAATATTACAGGGGATATTATGCACATAGGCCAGGGTACAAAGGAGTAATTAGCTAGTTTGATATTACAAAGGAATATAGTGTATATAGGTTAGAGTACAGGGAGAGAGGATAATGTGCAATTTACTTTTGACCATATACACTCCTATATTTAGTATTTCAAATGAATAGTAGATTAGATTTTACATGCCATTAAGAGAAAAATTAGTCGTAGCTTAGCTCTAAATTGAGTTGTAAACTACTTTTTTTTTTAAAAAAAAAGGGATCTATTTGATGTGAGGAAGGACCACTATGGCAATGGACTTGGAGCATGAGGACCTTAAACTTTCAGTTGGGCTAGTTGCAAAATGGCTAGCCAAAAGACTCAACTTGGCATTGCAACGTCATGTGGGACACTTGGTCAAGTAGAGCTCTTGTTGGCCGTGGTTTGAAAATGATTCCGGAACGTCTATGAGAGATGAAGAAGCGATTGGCTTTGTTTCTTTATGCTAGGTGTGTAGGCCGCCTTCAGAGGTCTACGGATTCATGGCCGACCCATGAACGTAGGAAGTTTTTCATGACCAAGCCATGAAGTTGAAGAATTTGCCGAACAAAGAGTTTCATGGTCAGCCCATGAAAATACAATTGTACTTATGAAATCTGTTTTCACGTCTATGAAATTGAAATACGAGGCTAGCCCATTTGTACTTAAACTTAGGCTAGCCCAATTGGAAGTAGGGTTGTTCTATTTCTTTCCCTTTAGAATTAGCACCTTAGGGGGTATAAATATTCTTTTTGCTAGAAAAGAGAATTTACAAACAAAATTATATTGACTTTGCTAATTTCTCTATACTTTTACAAGTGAGGTGTATTTGCATTTCTTGGTTGCACCAAAATTGATCTTCTTATTCATGCATTTTTATTTTGTGGTGGATTTCTTTCTTATTTTCTTTTTTCAAACCCTATTATCTGTGTTTCTAATCTTTGATAGATCAAGGGTTTAGTGTAAATTTATTTAGCTTAATTTCTAAATTCAGAGCGTATATTTAAGAGTTCTAGGATCGACATATATCCCCGGAGTTCTGTATCATTATTGGTGATTCTTACTACACCCTTATCTAAACATATTCGTTATGTCAGGGACTTTTGTTGGCTGATTTTCATAATGGAATAGCTTGATTGTGTACCCTCTCTCTCTTCTCTCTCTCTCTTTTTTTGTTTCATAAAGTAAGAATTTGTGATTGATTGATTTCTTCCCAAGTAAGCTAAGAATAAAGTTGCAATGTGAATTGGCAAATAATGAAGGAAAAGTTGTACGCCTAAAGTTGGCCACTAAAGAAAAAGGTCCATCCTTTAACTAAAACATCGGAGAAGGCTAAAAGATTCCAAAGATAAGAAAGAAAAGTTACCCGATCCACGTAGAGGCTTTTCTTTGTTTGCTTTTTCCTTTTGTTTGTGGGTCGAAAAGAGAATAATTCATTCATTAGAATTAGTAAAAATTAGAAAAATGGTCCAATGGCTACTGCTTGGGAAATCAGCTTCTAAAAGATTTTACAGAAAAATAGGAAATATTACATTTTATTTTTTGATTAAACTTTCAGATTTCATGGAATTGAATCCAGAACTTCGCACCTAAAAAAAAATAGTCGCAACTACTTGAGCTAACTCGTGATCCCACACGAAATATTACCTGATGACAGTTCATTTCCAACTTGATGTTGGCGACCTACTACTAGATAGGCTCTAAAGAAAGCAGGATCGATGACGTCTGACGATAAGGTTTGTCATCTAAGATGGTGTTTGGATTACCTTATGGAAAAACTACTTAAAAGAAGTTTGGCTTTAAGTGACACATTTTTTTTTTAATTTTTAACTTTAAATAGTTATATGTGTGAATAAAAGGGTGTTTGGTTTGACTTATGAAAAAATTACTTGAAATAGTTATTAAGTAGGTTTTTTTTTTAAACAGTTATTAAGTAGTTTTTTTTTTTTTTAACTTTAAGCAGCCGTCTGTTTAGATAGAAGTTCTAATTGTCAAAAATAAGCATCTGTGTGTTTGGTTAATTAATGCTAAAAGTTAATTTTATATTCTCAAAATGACCATTAAAGACATAAACAAAATGTCTATCAAAAGACCTTATAAAATGCAATGCTAAAACCTTATAATTTAATTTATGACACTTATAATTTAAATATATAAATTATTAAATGTAATACACATAATTTTCACTAAAATTCAAAATGAAAGTATCAATTATAAAGACCTTGTTTCAGTTCTGGTCAAATTGTTTTTGTTCTTGTGTGTCTATGACATCATATTTGGTCTTTCGCAACATGGTATTATCTTTGAGGCTCAATTGATATATATAAAAAGTTTCAAGTTCCAATAAAGGATTCTCGAATAAAGGTACGGTCGTGTTTCACTCTATGGCTGATTTCAGGTTACGTCAAGGTATAATTAAATGTGACGAGTTAAATCTTCCTAATACTTCGAGGTAGGTATTTTTAGTTCTAGGATTGGCTTTGTAAGGGTAATAAGGGTAAGACCTCCACCTTATTTATTCTTTTGTCCTGCATTTGCATATAGAACTATTAGGTTTGCATTTGTAATCCATGGTTAGCCTATCAATCAAGCATTTTAGGAGTAAAATAGAGGTAATGTGAGGTTTCCATTTACAGTGCTTTTTTTTTTATTATTATAGATGGTAATAAAACTCTGGGAAGAAGTCCCTCCCCTTTTTTAAAACAAAAAAGAAAAAAGAAAAAGGTTTCAAGTTTCACTGAATTTTCTTTTTCTTTTTCTTTTTTCTTTTTTACTTTTGCTTTCTCTACAAGTATAACACAAATTAGCCAAAAAAACAACAAAAATATCATATAATTTCATATTAGTAGGCAAATTCTCATTGAGACCGAGAATACTACAAACTTTAACTTTCCTGCCATTAAGTAGCTTTGAAACTCACTGATATGAGTTTACATAAAAATTTAAATATAGTCCCAAAATTATCAATAAAATAGAAAATCACATAATATTATTAGGCATCAAAATTATCATGATCAAATTAAACTTCACTATTGTAACATGGTTTATATGTATGACCTTGCAACATCATATAATATATTAACTTTTTGCATGAATTGGGCCACTCGTCTTTTGCTAGCATAATAGCGTCAGTCACTTTTATAAGTAAAAAATAAGAAAAAAATTATTTGCCACCATGCAACGACGATAGAACTGCACCCGCCAATGTTCATTGAATTTTCTTTTCAAGTCTCCCAATCACTTGTATAAAAACGAATTCCTATATGTACGGATATGCTCTATACCTACCTAGGACACACTGTTGACTGTGAGTTGAGTACTCAAACATAATAGCGTCAAATTTGTTTTAGTATAAAATCTTCCATTGAAATATATAACTATAAAAAATAACTGCAACTGAAATATTAAAAAAATCTCAACAAAAATATAAAAAAAATTATGTTGACATAAAAAATATGGAGAAAAAAATTATTATTTATCTGGATTTTGTATGAACCCTAGAACACAAAAACGCGAAAAGAGAAGACTTGAAAAATATGAATATTTGTATCTAGTCTTTTTAAGAATAATTCGGGAATATAAATAAAAAATAAAATAAAAATAGTAAATAAAGGATTAAAAGAGAGTACTTGTAAAGAAAGAGACTAACTTGTCAAAAATCAAAAATAAAAGGAAAAAAAAAAAAAGAACTATCGAGGTAGTAAACTGTTTTCTCATTAAATCAGTAAATACCACGATGTAAGCTTACCACAATTAATCCTAAATAATGTGACCTAATAATAGGGGTAGATTCTTCCTTTTTTTTTTTTTTTTCCTATCTCTCTCTCTCTCTCTCTCTTTCTTTATTTGGATCACTTGATAACAATAGGTTGAAGCAAGTTGGCTAGAACTTGGCCTTTTGTTTCACAAATTGCTGTTGGACCTGAAAAAGCTTGCTAAAATGAGTGTTAATTTTCATCCATGAATCCGTGATTAGGGTCGCAATATACTCCCGAGTAGCCTCTTCTGAAACATTTGCTTCTCGCATATAGCATAGGATTGATGAAGGAGCATCGCCTCTCTCTACTTCTGCCTGTTAAAAAGTGTACAAACTACAATTTTTAATATCCCAAATAAGCATGGAATTATCTTCAAAAAGCGATATTATTATCAAGTAAGCCGACCCCGCATAATGGGACAATAATGTTTGGTTTGGTTTAGTTCCAATATTGTATATCAACTAAAGATATTTATTTATATTACGATGGACGTAATTACCTGAAAAGTTCGCTGATCATTAGTAAGCCGAATGATGAGCGAGGGGTAGTATACAATCCCTTGACTACCTGCAAGCAAATGTAGAAACTGGCTTTTATATGAGTTGACTGAGACTAAACATTACATGAAGGGAAACCAAAGGACTAGATGATGACATCCATCCATTGCTTAGATATGTTAACCACAATAAATAAATAAACCAATATCCTCTTTACAAGTTTAAGTTTTTAGATAAAGTGTAACTCATCAAGATGGTATAAGAGCCTAAAAGTCAAACGGTATAGGTTCAATCTTTACCATCATCCATTTAAAAAAATTTAAATTATCTACGTGCTAGCTCTAAATAAATCACACTGCACGGGAGGGGGCGTGTGGTTCTACAAACATAAGTTTTTAAATGAGATAATAACTCAAGAAGATACTGGGATAGTGTATTAACTCAAGAAGATACTCTTCTAGGGATGGTGTATGTCCTTCACTGTACCATTTTGCTTCCAACAGCATGGACTTGCAAAAGTCTATCCACTAACATAAAAACAAACACCATCCATCAAAATTTGGGATCAAAACGATACAAGTTTTATTTATTTATCTATTGGTTAATTTTCTATCTCATGGGATTGAACTCAAGACCTCATGTTTGGGAAATATAATTTCAACCACTTGAGCTATCTCCGAATCCCGATCAAAATGATACAAGTTCAAGCCAAAAAAGATATAAGGTAAAAGGGACTAGACACTACAACATTTTAAACCAGTAATTACATTTTTTCCGTTATGCTTGAAACAAATGTAGACAAATAGTCATACTTTCAAGTATAACAAAATATTTTTGTATAATTTTTGATATAGCAATTATTTTGCTAACTTTTAAGTAACTATTTTTGTTACATTTCCAAGTGTAAATATTTTACTTACACTTCCATTACAACATTTCTTTAAGAAAATATTTTGAACTGGTTACACTTTAAAGTGTAACAAAATATCTTTATATAATTTTTTATATACCAACCATTTAGTTACACTTCCAAGTGTAGCCAACCATTTATTTACACTTCCAAGTGTAGTTAATTTAGTTACACTTCCAAGTGTCATTAAATAATTGATAAGTACAAGTGGCATTTGCTCAGTCTATAGCATGTGCTTTGTCCCACATTGGTGGATTTGAGAATGTTGAAATACCATATTGTCTTTAAAACCAATTGAGGCAAAACCCTCTTCTATTGGTTCTTTTTAATCCAACTTTTATACAAATTTAATCATTACCATTCAAGTTTTATCCTAATTTTAATTTTATTTTATTTTTCTGTTTACGCATTAAACTATTTTATTTTAGTTAGAGTTCTTAAGACACTAGAATTTTGACTGCATATGAATTGAAATTGTAGTAATTCTTAGTTACATTTCAAAGTTAGTTACACTTCAAATGTAGTAATATTTTTTGTTGCATCAATATTAGTTACACTTGTAGCAGGTGTAGCAAATTTTTTAATTATACTTTTACATGTAACTAGAAATTAAAATATATGTAATTAATAGTATAATTTCTTGTAGTAAGACCCCTATACTTTATTTAAAGTGCATTAAATTCCTTTATGTTTTAAAACTCCCTTATAATTTCTTATTATTTTTTGAAATAAAGGACGGTACCCCTTGGAAATGAATAGATATAAAGTAAAAGAAGATTATGTAAGAATTTTGATGATACAAGAGGGTTTGATGCACTCTAAACTAACTTTAAGGCGTCCATCTATTTTAGGGGTGACTCATGAGATTTGTAGGCCTAAAGCGAAAATACAATAAAAGGCCTTTATAAATTTTAAATAATAAAATTTACTTCTCTACTTTTTTGAGATGTTAAACTGCTGATTAAATTCTTATAATCAAAATTTTCTAATATTTATTTTTCATTGACACAATAGCCAATCATTTATACCCAAAAAATGTTTTACCACAATAAAGAATGATGAGAGTGCTTACCGCTCTTCGTCAGAAAACGAGCACGAAGTCAGAACTTGTTTCCTTCTGGATGTTGAGAGCAATCTCCTCAGTGGCATCATAATATCTGGAAACAGGTAGTCAAACACTCCGGTTGATGATTGGTTTCCTTGGGATTCCACCTATAATAAAACTCCGGTTAATCATTCTAGATCAAAGAATCTGTTATATATTTAGCAAAAAAGGAAAAAGAACAAGAATTAGAGAATCTGTTGTTGATGATAGTAATTCTTAACCCTATTAAAACAGTATTTTTGGTAGGTTTGGGGTTGTACGCAAGTAGTGTGATAAAAGTATTTCATATTTTTGAAAACTAACATATTATTGGACACTAAATTATGAGAAAAGATAGATTTAATCGTGAGCAAGTAGAGCATTTTTATATGCATGGTGCATTTTCTTCTTGTGGCTAATGCAAAAAATTCCTTTTTAATGTTCATTTTATTTGCCTAATTTCATAAAAGGTAGAATTTACTTTTTTATCTTGTTGATCAAGACTTCTTGATTGGTAAACAAGAACAGAAATATAAGGCCCCTAGGGGCATAGGTGAGTTCGTAAGTGGCCAGGTGATTGAGGTGAAAATACTTCGACAACGCGGGTTCGAATCCGTATGGTGGCGATTCCTCATTGAAATATTGTGAAATTTCTTTGGGTTCGTGACTTGGTCTCTCACGGCAGTACGCCACTCATACACATCCCTGATTTACAACTCACCTGGTCATGGGGCCTCTGGCATAGGTAGGAAAGGGATTCGCCTTCAGACTAACTCTTTTGAAAAAAAAAAATAGAAATATAGGTAAAAAAAAGAGATATATATCATTTTTTCTTCTTTTTATAATTAGATCTTATGTAGCCAAAAAAAATTATAGAAAGTATCATTCATATCTTCATTCTTATGAAAGGTATCATTCATCATCAACCATCAATCGATCAATCATATCATCAATATATAAGATAAAGCTAAATAAGTGATTTAAGAGTTTGACACATCAACCTTGAGAATGCACTATAGGCTGACACATCATTTTTAAAGAGTTAATGTGACTCACCCATCTATTCTTCTTTAAAATAATAAATGAAGATAAATTTTGATGCATGACACATAGCTTGGTTTTGTAGCATTACAAATATAAATGCTTTCTATGCATGCATGTATATTATTCTTGAAAAAAGAATAGATTTTTTAATACTTTTAATGAAGATGTATGAATTAAAATTGAAATACAAAAAATTAAAAAAATAATTTAAAAGTTTGATACTTCGGCCTTGAGAATGCACTATAAGTTGACACATCAGATTTTTAGAGAACTAATGTGGCTACCACATCAATTCTTTTTTAGGATAATAAATACAGATGAATTTCGATGCATCACACATCGCTTGGGGTTGTAGCATTACAAATGTAAATGATTTCTATGCATGTATATTATTCTTAGAAAATGAATAATTTTTTTCAATACTTTTAATGATGATGTATGAATTAAAATTGAAGTATAACAAGTACTGGAATGTATATTGACATATTTTTTTCAACACTTTTAACAATGACGTACGAACTAAAAGTTATATATAGCAAGATTCGAAATTAATATTAAAACAAATTAGTAAAAAAACATGATAGGACCAGTACTATTTGCAATAAATAAAATTGGACTTAGAAACTGAGCTCTCTATAGCGTTCGTGACCTTATCCGACTCTTGTAGTGAACCATAAATATCATAAAATCGTCAATTATGAGTATCAACTGATCAACTTTAGCCAAACATTTCCTTAGGTTTTCATGCTGAGGCTCAAAAGCAACTCCTGCTGTGAACAAAAAACTTTCAACTATACTTTCTCTGGTAAAGCTCAATTTTTCTATAATTTCTTCCACCATCTAAAAGCACAGAAAACAATTTAATAGACATTATATTTTATCTCAGATTCAAAGTTTATATATATAGTTTGTGCAGCATACTCATAATGAATCCCATGTTGCTCATCAATCATGCACATCGTCAATCAAACTTGACAGTAACTCAAGTGGTTAAAATTACTTTCACTAAGAGCGAGATTCGAGTTTGAATAATTCCGAGGGGGTGAGGGGTTAAAAAAAAACAAATCATCAACCAAATTAATAATGGCTACATTTAGATCTAGATTTGGTAAGTCATTACCCAAAGGTTATTTCCTTGAGATCTTTTTGGTGTTTTGATTGGACTATTGATAGCAAGAACCAGCTCAAGTCATCTCAAACTTAGGAAACAGTATACGGGAAAAGCAGATAAGAGTTGATGAGTCAGCAATAGTTAGTTAAGCTTAGCCCACGTGTTGCACGTGATTAATTGTACCAAAATCTGTAAAAATGGCTTCATAATTGTAATTGATTGAGTAGGGAAAATAATATCTTCTAATGCTTTGCTTAATTCTCTCAACTATGCTGAAGTTAATTTTTGCCAACTTAGGCAGTGTATTATTTTTCAAATTCTCTTCTTCATGTCTGTGTATATGTCCCCAGACATTGTACCATCCAACTTCCAATGCAATGGCAGCTCCAATGCTTTGCCTTTCAAATTTTGTTGCACGTGAAAAATGCATTTTTCAAGCGTAATACTTTTCTAAGAAAATTAAACATAAAAATTCCAATATCATTATTATAGTTGGGAAATGTAACAAATATTTTGGTACACTTAAAACCGTAACTAGAACAAAATTTTTTATTTTACTCTTCTATACTTACTCTAAACATAACAAAAATTGCGTAATTATTGGCCTAAAATCTTACAGTGAAAGAAAGTACAAATGATATGATTTTTACCATTAACCAACTTTATTCAGTGCGATAGGGCTGTTTATGATTTGGCTTAATTAGCTAAACATAATTTTCACTGTAAGTTTACATTCATGAGTTCGTCAAATGTGCATACCTTGTGGAACATTACAACCATTCTGTCTAACAAGCCTAAAGAATAGCGACCTCTAGTGTGTTTTGAATAATCTTATTTAAGATACTTATCTTATTAAAATTTAGAGATATCTTATAAGATTTAAGATATCTTATCACATACACTATAAATTTTAAACTTGTAAAAAAATAAGATAAGAAGGATTATTTATTTCTTATAAGATAAAAAATATGATTTTGTTTTTGAATTTTCATAAAATGTATGATAAAATTTTTTAAATTTTATACAATGTATCGCTATTTCAATAAAATAAATATCTCAAAATAAGTTAATAGCAAATAGAACACTAGCATAGAAATCATTTCGTGCACGCCATGTATTATTCTTCATAGATCTTATATAGTGCTCAGAGTTTCCTTTTATTTGATTCTCGAAGTGGTTTGCCAGGCCTGATTCTGTGATGCTGTCAACAAGCTTCCGTAAACATTCCTCTCACTTCATTTGTAAGCTTCCGTAAACATTCCTCTCACTTCATTTGTCATTTTGTTAGCTTCTTGGCTTCTCTTTTCACATGATTGTCTTCCTGCAATTGTTATATAGTAATAGTGATACATGAAAGGTGACACAAAATATCAGCGGTTGGTAGGGAAAAAATTTTTTTTTTAGCCTCTATCTAAAGATCGAGTTACTAACTGAAAAGGAAAAAATGGTTGCCAATCACAAACTTTATTGTGACGAAAAATATACTTAAATTTACTTAAATGGAAAAGTAATGGATATTTTCCATCACTTTTGTGTTACTAATATAACTTAGTAAAGAAAAACGTCTGTCACCCACGTTAATCTTTTTGGTGTTCGTTCTTGAGCTTATGTGAGGCAAGAGTAATGCTAGATTGTCATTTTATTTTTATCGTTTAAATATCACTTTTTATGTATATACTTAATTGGCATGCTAACTTAAAAAACTTTTAAATTTGTCTCTCTTATTTGATCATGCCAATTAAGTCTAAACATAGGAGGTGATATTTATGACAAAAATAGGGTGACATCTAGTATTACTTGTGAGACAATGCCAACTGACTAGTTATTAGAGCTATAAAACTAAATTTAATGCATTATTGGTGTTAAGTAGAGCTAGAAAATTAAAATCTAATGCATTATCAACGATTCAAGATTATTTTCCGAGAAGCGATAATCTGAAGTCAGATTCAAGGATAAAATGTGTATTGATACATAAAAAGACATGAAAAAGTAAATAAATAAATAAGGTCTCAGAGTATATTCACTGGTAAGGGACTGGGTGAGCTAGTTGATTTTCTAAATGTTTGGCTGGTAATTTGCACTCCACCTTTGAGGTCTTTGATCTGTTGTCATACTTGAAGTTATCATCTTCATTCTTCCATTAAAGCAAAAAGGTGGGCAAAGTTGAGGATAAATATTTGTTACTCCTAAATCTGTGAGTGAGATTGATGTTATAAACATAACAAATAATTATTTTGACTTTTAATTGGCTCAAAATTATTAATCCAAGTTGTTAGTTTTACCCAAAATACTCACTTATAAACACTCAAATATCTTTCCATAAATGTCTGTGGAACAATACAATCACCGTTAATGAAGATCTGAGATCCTCGTGGGGCACTACAATCACAATCACACAAGATTGGCCAATGGAGAGTACTAAAATATATACTTGTCTCACATGGAAAAACCTCAATATTCAAAATCATCATATAAGGTCATGGACCACTCGTTATATTGGCTCCTCTGCGACTATGCATATCCATTCACGTGTGACCCGTGCAACTGGTTACAGGCACGTAAGTGGTGTTACAATATATACTTGTCCCACACTTGGAAAAATCTATAATGTATTTATTATTGATGATCAATTCTTATATGTTATGCGAGAAAAAAATAGATAGATATATCTTTTAAAATTTAATTTTTCATAAATTTTCATTGCTATTTATTTTATATGAGAGATTTCAGTAATTAAATAGAACATCTTAAATGTTTCTCAGACAACTTCATTAATTAAAAAAGAATATTTAAATTGAAAAAATAATCTGATGTAGGGAAAGAAAGTTATGAAAAATTTCAAATGTTATTTTTGATGAAAATATTAATATTAATTAGTAATTAAATAGATTTAAATTAGGTAAAATAGTTGTATGTTTGTATATACTAGTACACACATACACACGCGTAGTTAAATGCTTTGTTGAATGGAAGAGAAGGTTTGAGATGTTGGCACGTGCCATATACAAAAAGACATGCAGTTTCTTTTTCTAGATTTGTAATTTCTTCTAATTCAAGTGCGTGTTTTAGTACCTAATTTGTTATGTAGGCTTATAGTTTACATAAATATAGATATAGGGCTCATTTGAACTGGCTTTTTTCAAAAGTATTTTTTTCAACAGTTTTTGAAAAATAGTTTTTTTTAAAAAGCTGAAAATTCTAACTTCTAAAAAAAGCTGTATTTGAGCTTTTTTCAGAATTTCAGCTTTTTTGAAAACCAAATCAAATAGTTATTGCAAATTTAATGTGACTTTTTCAGGAAAAAAATACTTTTTTTTGAAAAAAAAACCAATCCAAACAGGCCCATACTTTGGTGGCTAGGAACTTCTACCCCATCATTTTACTATGTAATAAAAAATGAAACTTGTTGAAAAAAAAAATTAGAATAAGACAAAAAATTATTTAGAATAAGATACATGTTTATCATGACAATCACTATTGTCTACCTTAAGTAACGTGCTATTTAATTTGTCCCGAAGGGACAGCCTAGTGGTAAGATGCAGCTCTAATACGATATGGTCCGAGATTTGAGTCACGCCCCTGTTCTGGGTTTATTTCTTGACTGATCTGGGCATGTGTTGGGACGCACTGCTGCTCTGGGATTTACCATCTTGGTGGTCGGGCTCCACTAAGTTGGGTTCCACGTCATCAAAAAAATAACGTGCTATTTAATTTCAATAACATTTACAACTCCAAAGGTCTAGAATATATTTATTTGGGTATGGTGGCTCCGAAATATTTTATCTTTTAGAATTTCATTATTTTAAAAGTTAAAATAATAGTGTCGTGAGAAAAAACATGACAATTTAGTCAAAATATTAGAATATTTTTAACTATATATATATATATATATCTCAAAATAATTTGTAAAAATTACTCAATGTTTTAAATGAGTTGCAAGAAGAAGGTTGAAATGATTTGAGTTGCAACAAAAAGGATTGACAATTGATGAGGGTATAGATGAGGAATATGTTAAACTTTTATACTTTCCAATTCTTGCTGCAAAGAACAATTATTGGGTTGAAATAAAAAATGTCTTTTCAGCTTTTCTCTAGACATTTCTTTTAATAAAGTGAGTTTTCTGATTTTAATTTGTAGCATCAAACTAAACAAAAGAAACAAAAAAGAAGCTTGAATTATCATTACTTCTCATGCTATTTTAACATTCTAAAAACACTAGGAAATTAGGAACAAAAAATATCTTGCTGCCTCCAACAAATTCATAGGATGATGATTGTATGTGTCATTGTCGTCTTGGACAGATTCAGGAGACGTCATTGCACTACTTTGCTCGGTAAAGGTCTTGTGTCAAATAAAATGAATGGGCCATACAAGAGATTTTTTTTATTTTTTGGTCTAATTGACGTACAGTGTGGACCATACTTGGAACGACTATAATTAATGTGAAAACTTTTCTATGTTCATCTTTTACGAACGCCGTTTACTGATCCCAGATCCTTTATTGAGAATTTGTTTGAAGGAATATTTTTATTTTTAACTTTATTTTTTTAAATACTTCTAAAATTAACCCAATTTTTAAAGGGTTTGCAGAAATAGACTTTTCGAACTTTCGAAATTAGAAATCGAACTCCAAAAATTCGAATTCGAACTTCAAAAGTTCGATTATGTTTTTTTGCCCCTGTTAACAAAAAAAGATAATTTCAGAAAAAAAATATGATTTCGATCAAAAAAATTTTGATTTCGAACTTTCAAAGTTCGAAACCTTATAAGTACATAGTTCTTCAAAACATGTGTTAGGATTATAGTTCAAATCAAATATATTTTCTCTTTTATCAAGGCATTCTTCACAAATTTCGTGAATATATTTATTTTTACAAGAATTATGTATAATTTTTTCACACGGTTTACGTGTAAGGCAATTTCTACAAGGTACAATCATACATCTATGTATGTTAGCTAAAATATTTTAAAGTTCAGAAATGTTTAAGAAAACATTATTTAAAATATTGTCACAGACTTATCTTAGATTTGAATTAGGATTTCTCATTTGGTTTCTAACACAACTTTAGAACTTGGATGGTTCGGTTGCGAACTTCGAAAGTTCGAAATCGAACTTTCAATGTTCGAAATCGTATTTTTTGTTCGAAATTGTTTTTTTTTTTTTTGAACCAGGGAAAAAAACATAATCGAACTTTTGAAGTTCGAATTCGAATTTCGAAAGTTCGAAAAGTTTATTTTTGCAACCCTTTTAAAAATGAGGTTAATTTTGAAAGCCTTTAAAAAAATAAGGTTAAAAATAAAAATTATCCTTCGTTTGAACTAGCATCCACAGTTTGCTTTATAAAAGAGCTGAAATTTTCTACCAAATGCAAGTCATCTACGTATATAGACCAATAGCAATTGTGGACCCGCAATGTCGGTTGACTATTGAAAATCATGAGCATCTCTTCTTTAACTACTCCTTTGTCAAACCAATTTAGAATCTTGGATGGAAAAAGATCAAGGGATCTGTGAAGTTGAGACATTGGACTGAAGTTACTAACTGGCTTATGCCACTAGTTAAGTCTGATATACTTCAAGCTAGAATGATAAAGCTCTTCTTAGAGGCCTTTGTTTATCACATTTGGAAGGAGAGAAACCAGAGAATTCATTAGAAAAAGGTCTTAAAGACAGAACAAATCTTTTAAAACATTTTTTTTTTGCGGAGAAATCTTTAAGAACATTGCTTTTGATGCCAAGAACAAAGTTCTTATGATTAGGAAGATTAAAAACTCGCTTTTGAATTTGGCTATTCTCAGAGCTTAGAATGTAAATGTTAGTAGATAGCTAATTTTCTTTGTATATTATGTTGATATAATGAAATCCTTACTTATCGAGCAAAAAAAAAAAAAAGAGTGATGGATTTGATTTTGAATTAGTAGTTTTGAAAAGCCCGATAGAAAGGTTGTAGGGAGACTAATGTTGGATAAATGCTATATTTGGTTTCTTATGTTTGAGTCTTCTGACATTTAAATTTTTTATCTTTAAAACAAAACAATTCAGTCCTAATCTTTTCCATTATTGAAACAATTAGTCGTCCTGAGTTCAAAAAACGTCAAAAAATAAAATTTTTTAGTCTCTTATTTTTTCAATTTGTAATGTTGTCAGTTTCTTATCTTTGCAATTATTGACATTATTAATTGTAACACTATTATTTTCTTGATATTTTAAAATTTGAGACCAATGTCATCACAAATTAAAAAAAATATGAAACTAAATTGCCACATTTTAAAGGGACTTTAAAAGGCTCAAAAACATAAGCGACTAAACGAATCATTTGGCTGAACACATTGTATTTATTGTGCTTAAAAGTAGTGAATTTTTTTGGCCCAGCTACACAACCTAGCTGTGTAACAGTGGTAGCGCAGTTCACAGCTATTTAGGTAGCTAATTTTTTTTTAAATATACGTTCAATAAAATTAATTATTAGATTAGTTATTATATATAAAATAACTTAAAAAAATATTGATATCACGTTATTATTATTATGATAATTTAATTATTATTACTATTATCATATTTTATGATAAACATTTATTTTTGTAATAATATTTTAATATATTAAAACATAATAAATTAATATTTTTGATAAAGCTAGCACATTTGTATCAATATCATAAAATTTTTTAATATATTCAAAGTTTATTTTGTCAAAGTAAAAATAATAAATAAACTATTAAACTTAAACTTTTCAGTATATTTTGATGTAGATAGAATTTGAAATTAACTTTTGTGTTTATTTATATTTGTGAAAATAAAGGTAAAATTATAAAGAAAAGACTAGAAAAAGAGTAGAATTACCAAAAAAAAAGAAGGAAGGATAAAATTGCTGGAAAAAATAAAAAGCAAAAAGTTATCCTAAAACTTTATGGTTCGAAAAAAAAAATAATTGAAATACTAAAAATTAGTTGAAAATCTGTCGGAAATATTATTTTACTGAAGGTAGTAACTTAAAGAAATAATTTGCTGACTAGCTACTTGAAAACTTGTTTTTGACATTGACAAACAGGGCCTTTCTTGTTATGCTGATCTATCTGGCTAGGTCGCAAACGCTTTTTATTTTTTAGGGTGAGGGGAAAAAAAATTATCAACAGCTCTTTTTTTTTTTTTTTTTTCCTCTTCTCCTTCTTCTTCTTCAAGAACTGGATTATTTACAGCCACAGCAAACCCCTCGCATGGTTAATGATTGTGATGTCTCTTCCGTACACTCTGCTCTACCAGCTGGCATGGCCACAAGCTAGCTAGCTGCTACCAGTGACATCTCCAATGTAATAATTGATTTAGATGCTTCAGCTGTTGTCCAACTATATGAGGTTGACCGACCTTTCGATTGAAGGTTATCCTATCATTAGTCCGAGTAATTCGGAATCTTTTTATTTTTATCCCTCTTTTCTAAAGCTTTTAAAAATATTCTTCTTTTCAAAGTGTTTTTAAATATACTTTTTTTCCGGTATTTTAAATTCTATTTCAAAATTTTAATTTTTTTTGCTGAACAAACAAATATTTCATTCCACAAAAACAATAACATAGCCTCAAATAATCATTTGCAGCTTACATCAAATTAAACCTCTAATAAAAAATCAAGAGATAATTTTCAAAACTAACCCTATATTTACCTTGAATGCACATTCTATCCCTAATATTCACAAAAATGACTTGAAAGATTTGTTCCTTCGTCGAGCAACCATTGGCAAAAATCTTAGTATTTCTCTCCTTCCAAATATAATAAACTGTAACACCAAAGCTAAGCAACAGTAGGCCCTTCTTTAACTCCTCTTTTGTACAGTATTTCTTGATATCTTCAATCAACTCAACCCATAATTTTGTACGAGTCTTGATTCTTAACTTCTTGCAGCATTCTTTCCAGATCTTTGCAGTAAAAGGGCAGCCAAAAAACAAGTGATCTTTGATGTCCGCAGCATTATAACAAAAGACACAAGAAGCGTCCGAAACAACTCCCCAGAAAAGAAGCTTGAAACGAATGAGAAGTTTATCCAAAAAGGTCATCCAGAGTATAACACTATTCATAGAAATAATTCAATCTTTGAATTTGGTGCGACCATTTTTATTTTAAATTGATCCGTGATAATTGTACATTGAAACTTGCGATCGCAGAATCAAACTTTGAATTGGAGAATGAGACTCGAAACGGAGATTCAATCCCCGATCTGTTGTTGTGCTTTATCGTGGAAATTTACTGTAAACTATTTTCGGCCTTCTGATTCTCCCTCAAGCAATATCAGTAATGTTGTGCCAGTTAGTACAAATAAAATTGACAGTTACTTTGTGATGGTTGAATTAACTTTTTTATAAGTATATTTTTTTAATAATTTTTTAAAAAGTTAAAATTTTTTACTTTTAAAAAATAAATTTAATTTTTATTGGAAGTCTTTTTTTAAATTAAATAAAATACTTATTATAAAAAGTATATATTTCTTTTTTAGGACTGAAATATTTTTAATAGAAAAAATCAATTCAAGCCGAACTTCAAATAATTAGCCAAATCAATAAATTATTCTTTTTTCTAAATTAAAATTGATTGATTCATTAAACTAAAGTTATAAGGTTTCTTTCAAAATGTAAAAAGTTATCCTCACTTATAATTCGACAAATGAGATAGAAATTTCCAAAATGAGATATATTGGGAAGGAACTATTTGAGAATACCCCACTTTATCATTACACGATAAAGCACAACAACTCAACGAATTATCATGATAAAGCACAACGACTCAACGAATCGGAAATTGAATCTCTGTTACGTAGTTTCCTTTTCCAATTCGGAGTTTGATTCTTCGATGGCGAGTTCCAATGTGCAATTATCAAGATTAATTTAAAATTCAAATCGTGATATCAATTTAAAACTCTTTTAATTTGGAGATTTAAAATTCTTTTGGCGATTCAAAATTCTTTTTTTCTTTTTATTTAATGTTTTCGTAGTTTCCTTTAAATTAATGTTTTGGAGATTTAAAATTCTTTTTTTCTTTTTATTTTAATGTTTTTCTTCCCCCCCCCCCCCGCCCGCAATTAATTATCCAATTTGATATGAGTTTTAAAATTTTCATATTTCTTTTCTTTTTTTTTTCTTTTATTTGGCTGGGCAAAATGCATTTTCATTCAACCTCAAGAAAACAAGATCGAGGCTGTACATCGAACATAGGCAAGCATCAACACCCACTATTTACACCAAATCAATTTTTTTAATCTCCATGGACGAAAGTTCAAAATATAATTGTACTTACATTGCAAACTAATTGGATCTCTAACATCCATAAAGATTGCTCGCAAAAGATGTTCTTCCGGAATAACGATATTGCAGAAGATCCTATTATTTCCTTCTAGCCAATTTTTTTTTTATTCTTTTTTATTTTAATTATGAGAGAATTCAAAAGAATTTGTCCAATGCTGCAAGACTTTACGAAGGCCCAAATTCCCATAGAGCCCTCGCTAAAAGTACGATAATTGGGCTGCTAAACTGATGAAGTCACGAGAAAACGACTATATCTACATACATGTCCCCTTGACGATTAATGGATAAATGCCCCTATTTGAAAAGGGCATGATTTTAATGACTTATACTTTGTATAGTATAGTAGTATACTCTCAGGAACAGATTCAAGATGAAATGTCGGGAGTGACTAAATATAAATAGGCATTATAATAACATACATTGACTAATATAGGACTTTTACGTGAATTAGAAAATAAATACAATGAGATATTCTAAAAAGGAAATTAATCCATAAATATTTTGAAACTTCATTAAAACTCCTAAAAAAATTATGCAAAGTGCTGAAAAAATTGCTTAAAGAAGATGAACCAATCAAGTACGAAGACGTTTTTGTTGCTGTCTGCAAGTTCAACCTCTCAAGTCTTAAGAGTTGTCTTAACAAAAAGATAATTTAAATGAAGCCTCCATAGAACTTGTGAGTTTTGTGAAATAAAAATAAAAAGAATAAAACGTAAAAGGTTAATTGTAATTTGTAAAGATATCAATTTTTTTAAAAAATAAATACCATTTATGAAATTAAAGAGTATTAAATGAAATTAAATTAACCTTCCTATCTAAACAAAATTACTATTTACGTGTTCTTCGCTCAAAATTTGGGGGGCTCAATATAAGTAATTTATTTATAATAAAAATTTTACTTCATAAGCACAAAAGAAAAAAAAAAAAAAACTTGGAGAGGGCCCCTGTTGGGGTGTTTGCCAGGGGGAGGGGGGGGGGGTTGTGTGTCGCGGCCAGGGACCCTCCAAACTGCAACGTAGTTCCGTCCCCGACTTCACCTTTGGCCAATACCTTTCACCGTTGCAACCCAATAATAATGCAAAAGCCGATGTTGACTTGGATCTGCTCATGAATCCATTTGTTGCATGCGTTAATGATTTTTCACATTCTCGACCAAACAAAAAAAAAATGAGAACTGCGTTTTTAATGTGTGCTTTTTCACTTTGTTTTGCTTATATAAGGAGGAGAAAACTAAGTCTAATCTATTATACAGATTAAAGTTTTTCTCTTCTCTTTGAAGATATCTAAAGAGGTGTCACATTAACGGTTAATTGGCCGTCTTCTACTCTCTTTATGTCTCATCTAATGCATATATTATCATTAATAGAGTTAAAATTTGGTTATATTTATTTATTCTGTTTAACACGCTTCTTCACGTATAGCGTGAAGCTCTGTTTTTTACTGTTGGAGCCCCAAAATAAGCAAAGCCAACCAGGCTCTATATTTATTTATTGTGTTTAACAATTATTATTATTATTATTATTATTATTAATAACACGCCTTTTCGCGTGCAGCGTAAAGCTTTGGTTTTTACTCTTGGAGCTATAAGTCCCAAAATAAGCAAAGCCAAATAGGTCCTATATTTATTTATTGTGTTTAACAATTATTATTATTAGTAGTAGTAGTAGTGGTTTTTTTAATTTTTTAATTTAATTTTATTTTTTTTCCAACTTTCTCGCACACACTCACACATACACAACCGTGCAAAGGGGAATACATATAAAAGCACTAATTAATATGTGACTAGTCTTCTACCATGCACATGCAGATGTTTATCCTCAAATATTCCCCAATTTGCTGCTTTAATGGAGTACTAGGAGAAGCTCAAGCCTTTCATCATGGCAAAATAGTCAAGATGGTAACTTCAAGTATGACAAGAAAGCAAAGACTTCAAAGGCGGAGTGCAAATTACTAGCCAAACATTTGGAAACCCAACCAGCTCTCACAGTCGCTTAGCAGTGAATATGCTGTGAGACCTTCATTTTCTTTTTCTTATGTCACTTAATTTTATGCACTAATACCCAAGGATTATTATGTTTTTCTATGTATCAAATGCACACCAACCTCACTGAGATATACGGTTTGTGTCGGAAAGGTACAAAGCTGGACTACTTGGAAACATTGGGCAATTTACTTTATACCTATTATTTTGTCTAGTTTTTGGTTTCGAGTCTTATCTTATTAGTATCCATGGTAGGGGCTGTAGTATTGACAATGCATAGGACTACCAAGGTAAAAAGACAGGATGTATTTTGACGAAATGTTATTAATTTATTACTCTTATGGTTTGTTTAATTAGCTAATTACTCTATTAGTGTTAAAACTTACTACATTACCCTTTGTGCTTTTTAAAATGTAGCCCGTTACCCCCTATGAGTTATGTAATTAGTTGATCATCCCTTTGTGATTTGTCTAATTAGTTGATTTCTTCCTTATGTTTTCAAACATTATCACATTACCTCCTTGTATTTTTCTCTTTTTTTTATTATGATCTAATTGCTATTAGCTGAAATTAAGGATACTTTTTAATTTTAAAATATATAACACGTTGCAAGTCTCAATACTTGTAGCTGCAAAAAAGCTAAAAAAAACACACTTATAATGCATAATAAGTTAATTTGATCAAAAAAGTCAAGATAGGAGATTATGTGTTATTTTTGGAAAACAAAGATGATAATGCGGTAAGTTTTAAAAATACAAACAAATAAATTAATTAAGTTAACAAATCATAAGAAGTAACTGGTATTTTACCCTTTCTGTTTTCTTTTCTCTAAGTCAATAACCATTTTTGTTTCAAGAAGGAATTTTTAAGTACAAGTAGGGTCTTAAGTCCATTGTGTCAAATAAGTAGGCCCCCCCAAAATATTAAGTAAATTGCATATTACTCCTGTGTACTCTAACTTATATGTACCATATCCCCTTTATTATTAAAACTAGTTAATTACTTCCTGTATTATCAAAACTAGTTAATTACCTCCTGTACTCTGACCTATATACACTTTACTCTTTTATAGTGTCAAAACTAGCTAATTATACCTTGAAGTTTTTCAAAGTATGCAAAATACTTCCCTGCTGTCATATATTTTAGGGGATATTTTACATACTTTTAAAAACTTCAGGGGATATTTTATACACTTTTAAGAACTTTAAGGGGTAATTAGGTAATTTTGATACTACAAGGGGGTATGGTGTATATAAGTTAGAGTACAATGAGTAATTAGCTAGTTTTGATATTACAAGAGGTAAAGTGTATATAGGTCAGAGTACAAGATGGTGATATGCAATTTACTCCCAAAATATTTGTTAGAGGGGGATCCGATGATTTAGAACCAAAACCATGTAGTAGTAGTAGGGCTATTTATAGTAGATCCTATGTTTTTCGATCTGAATCCAACTACCATATTGAACAGTAGTGGAATCAAAAGTTCTTTCGATTTATTGACTAAACCTAAATTGAATCAAATAAAAATATTTATTTTGACAAGGTTCTAGATTGTAGGCTAGAAACAGATTGAAAATCATACTGAATAGTATTAATAACCATACCGTGTCAATGGGATTAGGATAGGACAACTGGTTGAGATTATCTTTAACTCCAAAGAGTGAGATTGGGAGTTCAAATCACGCAGGAAATTGTTGGGCTTGGGTTGGGGGGGGGGGGATTGTAAAAAGGAAAAAAAATAATAATAAATAAAAAATTATATGGTGTCAAGCAGAATGGTTTGCGTCGTCAGCTTAGTAGAACGTAGTAATTGCATGTGTCACTATGTATTACACGAAAAGTTTACCATATGCCAACTGCAGGAGGAGAATTATACAAAAAGAGAAGCAGAGAAGCTAATAAAGGAAGTGAAAGGAATGTTTACGGAATCTGTGGACCATTTGGCTAAGCTGGAGCTTGTTGACAGCATCACAAAATTAGGCCTGGCAAATCACTTTGAAAATGAAATCAAGGAAGCTCTGAGAACAATAGCATCTATCAAGAACAATCCTTCTCGTGCACGAAACGACCTCTATGCTACATCGCTATTTTTTAGGCTTCTTAGACAGTACAGTTACAATGTTTCACAAGGTATACACTATATATGAACTCATAAATGTAAAGTTACCTGTGGAATTATATTAACTAATTTTCTTTTCTTCTCTTTTTTCTACATTTGATTTTCGGGTCTTTTTTTGCTTCCAGATATGTTATCGACTTTTGTGGAAAATAAGGACAATTTCAGGTCAAGTTCACAATTGAATGTCAAAGCATTGCTCGAGCTCTTTGAAGCCTCTAATCTAGGCTTAGAAAATGAAACTATATTAACCAAGGCTAGAGTATTCTCAACAAAATGTCTCAGGAGTTTCATTGTGGACATGGATGATCATAAGTTTGCCAAACAGCTGAATCATACTTTGGAGCTTCCATTGCATTGGAGAGTTGGATGGTACAATGTTAGGGGACATATACACACACATGAAAAAGAGAATTGGAGCAATACAACATTGCTTAAGTTGGCAAAGCTCAATTTCAACATAGTCCAATCCAAACACCAAAAAGATCTCAAGGAAATATCATCGAGGTAATGACTTACCAAATCTCACCACAAAAATTTAATCTATGACAAGACTAAACTTGAAAATTTATTTTAAAAAAATTATATATTGCATGTATACATTTTTTACAATGGATTTTTAGACCATGAATTCAACTAAAACTTTTGGCAACCATTGCAATATTTAGGTTGTGCGTATTTTTTGCTAAATGCTAGTCATCAAAATTTTTAGCTTTTGCAACGATTTATAGTAAATATTAATTCAATTGCAATAGTTGTTTATTGTAATATTTAAAGAAAATAATTGAGAAGAATATCTTTTGAAATGATAATTGTTGCTATGTATTTATAAAATTAAAAAAAAACTGTTGTAATAGAGAATAAGTTACAAGCTCCAAGTAATAACTAAAAAACCATTGCATAAAGTCATTTTCGATTGTTTTCAAAATTGTTTTTGACAATTTCCAACATTTGCAACAAGCACAAAATGTATTGGTGGGATTTAAGTCAAACCATTTGATTGATGACAAGTACGGGATTTCATTATAAACTAACAAACTCTATATCTTAACCTTGAATATGACAATTAAATAATATTCTTTAACTTGCTTTCTCTGCTTTTAGATGGTGGAAGAATATTCAAGTCACAGAAAAATTGAGCTTTACCAGAGATCGCATGGTTGAAAGTTTTTTGTTCGCCACAGGAGTTGCTTTTGAGCCTCAGCATGAAAACCTAAGGAAATGTCTGGCTAAAGTTGTTCAGTTGATACTCATAATTGACGATGTTTATGATGTTTATGGTTCACTAAAAGAGTTGGAAGAGTTCACTAACGCTGTAGAAAGGTCAGTTTCTAAGCCCCATTATACTTTTTGCAAATAGTAGCACTTGCGTCTGTGCTATATACTGGTCCTAATATGTTTTTCACTAATCTATCTCTTATATCAATTTCAAACATTATTATATATTTTTTGTAATTACTACTAAAAAGATATTTGATAAAATTATTATGATGAATTAAAAATAACTAATAATTAGCAATATTTTTGTCAACTGATTTATTACCAAAAAGGATAACTTGTTTTGAATTTGGAAAGTATATTCTAAACCAATGGATTCTCCCCCAAAGTTCTAACTTGGATTTTCAATATTTAATACCCTTTCCAAGAACTTTTCACTTGCATGTAAAAATAGAAATCTATTATATTTGTATTCTGGACATATCAATAACATATTTCTATTGTTTTATAGTTTTTTTTTTTTTTTTTTTTGGTGTAGTTAAGAACCTTTGAGGTTCCATCATAAAAAATATTTAGCTAATATAAGGAGTGGCACAGGCCGAAAAACACTGAATAAATATGGGTCACATGTGTATGATGCGAGAAACTGGGTGCAAGACCCAACTCTAATACCATGTTAAGAATCTATGAGATTTCATCATAAAAACCAATTGATCAATATGAGAGTGACCCGCGACCAAGGTTGTCTTTGATTGTTTTTTATTTTTCTATATATGTAGGAGGAATATATTTCAACATTTTTTGTCACTATAATTTCATGAATGACATTATACATGTAAGTAGTACATTCCCTTAAATTGAAGTCAGCATCGTATAGTATTTGATATTAATCTATGTGAAAAAATGTATTTTATATATCTTTCAATTAAATTCATAGGATATATATTATATTTGATATTAATCTAATATATTGTATCACATTAAAAGAATTAATAATATCTAGTAAAACTAATATTTTCAAGGTAACGTGTAAAGTTATCTTTGTGTGAGAGAACATATCTAAACTCTAATGTCTTTTTACAACATCCATACATGTACCTTTCACCATTAACAAAAGAAATTTTTTTCCACTGGCCACATGAAGAAAATGCACTGCGCATTTGAAGATGATCCCTTGTGCTCACAATTATCATAATTTGGAATGTTTTAGAGATATGTTAGTTTAAAGAAAAAAATGAAATCCCAACAACACTACTTGCCTAAATCATCAACAATAGATTCAATTATTGACCAGAGTTGCCCCCAGGGGCATAGGTGAGTTGGTAAGTGGCCAGGTGATTAGGGTGGAGACACCCTGACAACGCGGGATCGAGTCCGTGTGGCGGCAGTACTCCGCTGAAATATTGCGGGGGCTGTTGCTGGATTTCCACGCCCGTTGGTCCTCTCCCTGGTCGGGCTGCCACTCACGCACATCCCTCGATTTACCTCCCGCCTGGTTAAGGGGCCTCTGGCCAGGTGGGAAAGGGGTTCTCCTTTGGTTAACCCTTTTATAATTATTGACCAGAGTTTTTCTATAGGTGGAATCCCAAGGATACCAAGCATCTACCAGAGTGTATGACTACTTGTTTCCAAATCTTGTACGAGACCACTGAGGAGATAGCTCTTACAATCCAGAAGGAAATAGCCTCTGACTTCGTCCTCATTCTTTTACGTAAAGCGGTAAATACTCTGATCTTTTTTTTTTTTGGTCGCAGCGGTAAGATATTTCCGGGTAAGATAGATGGGACCCTTACAATTTGCTTAAAGCGGCTCAAACTTTCCTATATTACCAAAACTCCCTTCATAATTTCCTTTAATTCATTAAAAATAAAAATAGGTAATAGACGACAATAAAATTGTTACTAGGAAGGATGTCGCGTTTTTTAAAATCGCTGCTGGGAAGGGTGTTGCCTTTTTAAACTACCGCTTATATATAATTCTAGAACCCCTACCTATATAACAAAATTGCCCCCTATACCTAGTTATTTTTCAATGAAACTGCCTCCTATTTTCATTTTTTTTTAGTGCTTTTTAAAATACAATGTACATTTCTCTTTCCAAAGGGTTGTCGTGTTTTATTTCAGAAAGTAGAACGAGATAATAAAGGAGCTATAGAGGAATTCCGTACATTTTAAATATAGGACCGGTGCCTGGTTTCTTTTACCTTATATTCTCGACCACTAAAACTATCCTCTAATCCTTGGTGAATGGCGTTTGTTTTTATGTTAGTGGGTAGACTTTTGCAAGTCCATGCTCTTGGAAGCAAAATGGTATAATGAAGGACATACACCGTCCCTGGAGGAGTACCTGAGCAATGGATGGATATCATCGTCCGGTCCTTTGGTTTCCCTTCATGTAATGTTTAGTCTAAGTCAAGATACAAGAGAGTTTCTGCATTTGCTTGCAGGTAGTCAAGAGATTGTGTACCACACGTCTCTCATCATTCGACTTACTAATGATCAGCGGACTTTTCAGGTAATTACATCTATCTATATCTATCTATCTATCTATATATCTAAAAATATATATATATATATATATAGATATATATACATATATATATATTTATATATAGATACATATATATGTATATATACATATATATGTATACATATACATATATATATATATATGTGCGTGTGTGTAAAAATATGTTATTTAAGAGTAAAATGCACAGATTTTTTTATAGTTTGTCTAATTAACTGATTACCTTCTTGTGATTTGTTTATTTAGCTGATTACCCCTTTTTGTTTTTAAATCATACCACAGTATCCCCTATGCTAAAAAAAAAAAAACTGCACAATCTCCTCTATTTGCCATTATTATTTGAACGTAGTTAGCTAAAAATAACACATTTTTGTAAAATATATCAATTGTAGTTTTAACATTCATATATGAAAAAAAAATTTGCATGATGTAAAATAAGTTAATTTTGATAGAAAATGCTAAGGTAGGAAATTATGTGTCACCTTTTGAAAAACATAGATTGTGGTAATTCACTAATTGGACAAATCATAAAATGGTAACATACATTTTACCCATTATTTAAATATATCTATATGTTAAAATTGGTTTTTTTTCAGTGCATGACACTTTTTTTAAAAATTTCTACCAATTGTCTTTGTGGATTTTTTTTTAATTTTCATAAAATTTTTTGTTTTATTTTGCTTTAATTTTTTAACCATAAGCCCATCGATTCGAGATGGAATTTTCTATATCTATGGCTGTCAAATTTTTGTCTTAATTAACTGCTAAAATTTTTGTGTCCAGTAAGCTACCAAACTTTTCGTTTCTAACTAGTTATTTCGTTGACAACGGAAATGATATGTAGTGATGCGTGATTTTGATGATAGACATTTTCCATGGTCCTTCCCTCACTAACTAAAATTAGTCATAAATTATCCACGGAAAAGATTTGTCGAATCTTATCCATTTTCGTGTAAATTTTCTCCTATTTTGCTAACTCATTCATCTCAATTAGGTTAGTTCTTTTACAAAACTTATTTCGTTGACTAGGAAGTTTATAGACTCCAAAATCATTAAATAAGATCCTCATGTTACTCCATCTGTCTCAAAGAAGTTAGTTTTAGGGCCTATTCGACAAATTTAGCTGTTAGAGTAGCTGATAGCTGTTGTATTTTAGCTGTTAGCGGATAGCTGTTTAACTATTCGATTAAACAAAAATGTGCTCAGTAAAATTAGCTGTTAGATTAGCTGATGTATATAAAATGATGAAAAAAGATATTGATGTCATATTGTTATTATTATTATTGTTATTATGATAATTGTAATTATTATTACTATATAGGAATAAGATAACATATTTCATAATTAAATATTTATTTTCATAATCATATTTTAATATTAAAGTATAACTAATTTTTTGATAAAACATTTGTATCAATATTACAAAAATTAATTTTAATAGATTCAAAATTATTTTGTCAAAAAAAAGTACTAATAAAACTTATGCTTTTAGTAATGTTAATTATATAGAAATTGAAATTCATTTTTATGTTATTTCTTAATTCTATTTGTGAAAGAAAAGGTAAAAATATAGAGAGAAATTGGAGAAAGAATAGAAAAATCAAAAAATAAAAAAAAGGTAGAATTGCCAAAAAAAACATAAAAAGTTAAAAGCTACTTGAAATGCTAAAATTTTTAGCTTTTGAGAAATACTAATTGAAACATTAAAATCTACTTAAAAAACTACTTGAAACGCTAGTTTACCGAACAACAATAATTTAGTAAAATAGCGTTTTGACTGCTACTTGAAAAGTTGGTGCCGAACAGGCACTTAGAATGAAACTCTATATAATACAATATTGAACCAAACTAAATCAAATATTATTGTCCTATTACGTGGGGTTGGTTTAAAAAATAATTCCATACTTGTTTGGGATATTAAAATTGTAGTTTGCATAATTTTAACAGGCAGAAATAGAGAGAGGCGATGCTCCTTCATCAATCCTATGCTATATGCGAGAAGCAAATGTTTCAGAAGAGGCTGCTCGAGAATATATTGTGAGCCTAATCATGGATTCATGGATGAAAATTAACGATCATTTTAGCAGACTTCCTCAGGTTCAACAGCAATTTGTAAAACATACAGTCAATGTAGGTCGCGCAGCGCACTTCATGTACCAACATGGAGATGGATTTGGAGTGCAAGATGGTGAAACCAAGGACCAAGTTCTGGCCAACTTGCTTGAACCTATTGCCATCAAGTGAACCTAAAAAAATAAAAAATTAAAAATTAAAAAAAGAAGGGAAAAGATCGGCGTATGCTCATTGGTCAATGAAGGCCATGTTTAATGGTCAACTAGAGAATAACCCGACCCATGTACAGGAAAAATAAATATTTTTAATATCTTTATTTATTGTTCATAGATAATTATATTTCTTTAGTAGTATTTAGCAATAAAGTATTTGTTAAATTTGATTTAACAAAATTTGGATTAGAATTGTAGTCAAATTTAAGTCAATTCCAAAATTAGAAGCTTTATTGCTCATTTTATTAATTTTCACTAAATTGGCTGATTTGATTTGAAAAAAAATTGTCACATTTGATTTGCCAAATTTTAAATTACCTTCCAAAATTTGATTTACCAAAATTGTCCGATTTGAATGACCAAAATCTATGAGATTTCATTTCCGAAAAGTTTTTACGTACTAAATCTCTCATGGATCATCCGATCATTGAGCATTGACCAAATCAATCAATCTACTGTAAATAATTAATTTTACATATCTAGAACTAAATTGATTTCAATTTTTTTTTGACATAAATTAGTTTTTATTTGACATAAATAATATGCTTTGTTGCTTTAATGTAAATAACTTTTAATAATTAAATGATGAGTTGAAGGGGTTAAAAAATTGACATGTGGCAAAGACTTAGAAGGCATGTACCTTTTTCTATAATATATTAGCATGCCTACCCATGAGGCATGGATAGGTTTTGATATTTATATAATGTGATATAAATTAAAAGTTGAGTAATGATTTCAAAATTAAAAAATATTTTTGACAATTATTTTAATATTTATATAATATGTTAGTACTCGTATGATAATGGGAGAAATAAATATTTTTATATTTTATAATTGTTAATGGTCAAATTTGAAAATTAATATAAGAGATAAAACATAAATATATTTTGTTATATTAAATTTCTGACATTGAATACAGTTTTTATATTTTTGCAAAATCTAATAATTTTAGGAAAAAAATCATGAATGACGTAAATTGATACATTTTCATCATATATTGGCATCCTTTTAAGGTAATAGATTTGTCTTATCCTTTTTTTAATAAAATGTTAGTCTTTTTCTTTTTAAAAAAATGTGCAGAAAATACAACACGTGGCAAAAGAATTGCAAAGCTGATGTTAACACAACACTTGACAATCATATAATGCAGTTGACTTTTCATTATTATATAGTATAGATAAAGATGGTGCCAACATTAATGGTTTTGGTGGTGATTATTTAGATTTTTTGTGGCGTTTCTGAACTGTGTAATCGCAAAGTGGCATTTTCACAAATGCAATAGGGTAGTCACAAAGGCATGTGTCATGCCCAAGAGCCCAAGCCCGCGAACGAGACTGGTGTTGTAGGCATAACTAATAACTACTTGGGCCTCTAATCAACTGGCCCAAAATGATTAACCCAAGTTGTTAGTTATACCAACTCTACCCACTTATAAACAAGTCACAAGTCACCCGTAAACCGATGTGGGATATCACATTCACCGAAGGACCTGATGTCCTCGTCAGGGGCACATAATCACACAAAAGATTAGGTGGTGCAGGACTCTAAAGGTAACTCATACGGGCTCAAGAGGTGGCTCCTACCGCACATTTGGTGTAGCACTTTACCCCACATAGCACTTAGCTCTCGCAACCGATTGATAACTGGCTCTGATACCATTCTGTCACACCTCCGAGCCGAAGACCGCAAGCAAGACCAGTGTTATAGGCATAACTAATAACTACTTGGGCCTCTAATCAACTAACCCAAAATGATTAACCCAAGTTGTTAGTTATACCACCTCCATCCACTTATAAATAACTCACAAGTCACAAGTCACAAGTCACCTCATCAACCGATGTGGGATATCACAAGTCACAAACGCATGTGTCATTAAAACGATTTAGTTTTCCGTGGGTTCTTTTGTCTCTTTCTACAGAAAAGAACTCTCTAACCATTTCCCCTTAAGGTATAGGCTTTTCCATGTCCGGGTTGAGCCTTTGACATTTTTCCCATGCCCAGCCCCACCGTGGCTTATCTTTTTGTTCGTTTTTTTTCTTTTCTATTTTTTTTTGTTTTATTTTGTTCGACTATCTATTTCTTTGTGGTTTTTGTGGTGTTTCCTCATATATTGAACTTTATCAGCCTTTTTTCTATGACCTGAGCCTAGCTCTATTGTGTTTGGTTGTGACTCAAGTGCGGAGCTCAATCCTATATTGAAAACAATTAAGAGTCCTAGGGTGAACCCCATTTCTAATTATGGCAGGATTAATATAAAAGGAAATCCTTGTTTTGGAGGTCAAGAAATTATCCCCTATAAATAGGACTTTATGTGTAGTAATCAAGCGTCTTACATTCATTCTAGTTCTGTGAGAGGACACGACCATTTTAAGCACTGTGAGAAAGGTTTAAACTTTTCTAGCCGTGCAAAAAGTCATCATCTCGTCTAATCCTATTTCGTTTAGTGGAGTTTTTTTGTGAACGTAGGCAGAATGCTGAACCATGCTAATTTGTGTTTGTCTTTTCTCATTATTTGTGCGTTATCCCATTGCGTGTGTCTTAGTTATGTGTCTTAATTTCTTAACAAGTGGTATTGAGAGCTAGGTTGGAGGGAGGACACTAAGATTTGCACAAAAACCATAAATAAATTGCTACAAAGTTGTTGAACATCATCGAACGTCTAGGGCTAATGTTAGCATTGTATTAGAGGGAATGTGCCATTATCAGAGAGGTTTTTGGCATCATTACCTATTTTGGAAAAGCATTCCCTTAAAAATTCGAGTAGTCGCTACTATTGGAGACTACCAGAGAGAAGGTCTTGACAGAAAATCTGAACACCAAAAAGACCACCATCACTTGAGAAACCATTTGATGGTGGTTTTTTTATCTATGCCACAATCGCAAAGCCAATGGTGAAGGAGAAATAGCTTTGCGGAATTAGGGGGTGATAGAGAGAAATGCTTCCGACATTCAATTGTCGATTTGAGTTTCACCATGGATATTGAACTAAACATTGATCATTGTATATACATTTATGAGCATCTTTACATGCATTATCTTTGGTGTTTATGTGTGATACATTATATGAAGATCCAATAATATAAACCAATGACTTAGAAACTCAATGAGGTTGGATGCACAGTTGGTCCAAATCTAGCTTTGGATGTATCAGAAACAAGTCGCCAGCTGGGTAGTAATGTTAGGCGCTTTAACTAGATAAAGCTATAGTGGGCGAGTCTCATTTATGGGTGATCTACCTAGATCATTGAAAGTATTTTCGGATTTTGCTCCTAGTGCATCGGCCATGCATTGGACAGAGCTATTGTGAGTATGTCTTCTAAGAATCATACCCATCACAGATAGAAGACAATATACTCACTACTTTTGAGTGACTAATACTCGTAATCCTGAGCATATGTGGATAAACTGATGAAGTTAGGTGTAACACTTTGACTTTAAAAGATTTTAATATTACGTTTAATCATACTGTAAATCTCTTAATCAAGATTTTGAATTCTTTAGATGTTACATAAGCTAATATAAGAGAAAACAGGAATCAAATGGTTTATTTTCACAAATAGTAATGTGCAAAGTAAAAAAGTCATTAATTTTCAATTATAAGATAAAGAAAGATCGTAACTCAGTTAAATAATAAAGTAAATTACATAATAATTAGTCAATGCAATCCAAAAGCAAAAAAGACAAAAAAATTCTATATATATATATATATATATATATACTTTAAATAAGACTATGAAAAGGGAGAAATAATAATATAATAAATAAATTAATATATAGTTATATCTCATTAAAATTTAAGAGATTTTAGGAGATACCATGTCACCATTTAGTTAAAATTTGGGATTATATTCCTATTAAATAGTGTTTAATACTAACAAATCTATATGATTACTACAATTCCTCATTGTTTTCTTTTTACCTTTTAGTTTATCACTTACTGCTTCAAAATATCTATTTCAGATTTTTTTAGTTAAGTAGTCCCTAACTATTGAGTATTTAACATAAAACGACTAAAATAATTTTAACATAAAATGACTGAAATAATTTTAACATAAAATTACTAAAATAATTTTACTAACTCAATAAATGAAAAATATTTTTTAATTATAGCAATTATTAATAGAACGATTAAGGTCCATCATTCTATTAGTAAAGTGAATGTCAATAGTCATGAATGATTTCTAAACGTGAGAGTATCATGTTTACATATAGCGTTTAGAAAAATAAAAGCACACATAAAATTACATTTATAGATATTTAAAAAATTAAAAAAACACATAAGAAACCTCATATACCCACGCAAAGCAAGGGATTTGATATGACTAGTCTATACTATCTATACTATATTTATAAAGTTATACCTCAAAACAATGTGTGACCTTCAGAGATTGCCACAAAAGCTTTTTAGGTGATGACATGTCATCACTTTTTTTTTATTTTGTTTATTTTTTATCTTAAAAAATACACTTAACATAATCTAATTAAAATATTTAATAAGCTGTTACTCGAAAAACCAGAAGTCTAGTACCCCTACATTTTCCAAATTAAATTAGAATTTAGATAAACATAAAAGTCCATCAACTAATTGAAACATACAATAAAACATTTTCTATTGATCCAAAAAATCTACTAATCATACATTTCGTAAATTAAATCACGTTTCAAATCATATATATATATATATATATATATATATATATTTCTCAATCTCTCCAAATTCACCAATTGTTCACATGATTAGTTTTGTAGTTATTAACAAGACAAAATATTTTTGCTTCAAGATGGGTTTCAAGATTTGCTCAATCATTTTAACAAATGAGCGCATGAGAACTCATACATGTGGCATGCAAAATGAGTATGTACACCCATAGTTTTCTTTTCATTTTTATTTACTTTTATTGGTTGGTCGTTTAATTTGATTGAATTGAATGTTTATTAGAATGTTGCAATGAATAATTTTTGGTTTGATATATTTGATTGCTAAAATTGATTATTTATTTTGTGTAGAATATTCTTTTTACGTATATGTAGATATTATGGTGGAATTTTGAGAAATGAAAGTCTATGATGGAGTGTGAAGTACAGAGGTGCATTTTGGGTAGAGGGATTGTTACGAAAATAGGATAAGGAAGGTTGGTGATGAAGAAAATTCATTCTGGATATTATTTGATTTTCATTAATAGAAAATCCTAAAGTTAGGACAACTTTCAAGTTTTAGCTTTTACATGCGGTCTTTTTTGGAGATTTAGAATTATATTGAAAAGTCAAAAATAAAGGGTCCAAAAAGGGCTTAAAAAATTAGGAAGCTCTTTAACCTTTCCGAGAAAGATGATGTGAAGAAGTATGTCAACATGTATGGCAGGACTTGGATAATAAATTTGGTAAGCCCAAATATAATATGCTTCTGAAACTTGATAGTTTCATAGTCTAATATAATATCAATTCATGTAATAATGTAGCATGATGTGTATGTCGATCTTGACACATCAGTCATGAACTAAACAATTTTGAGACTCTTATCTTGAACTAAATAATTTAAGACTCTGACTGCTCATTTTGCAATTTTCTGTTCTAATTTTATGTGTTTGTTTGACTCTTTAAGATAGATGTTGAAGAAATCATGTACATAACAAAGGAGTTTGTTAGAAAGAATAAGCGGAAAATATTATCTAAAATAAACTATACGTAAATTAATATCACAAAATGCGAATATTAAAAATCTTAAAGAAAAAGAAACGAGATATAGAAACACAGGAAATTGAAAATAAGAATGAAATATAATATATATAAATTTAGATTGACGGCGATGGAATCCAAATCGACAAGATCGAGGCTTGAATTGAATTTAGTCTCCTTAAGAATTTAGCGCTCCACTATGCTGTTGACGGCTCGTTAGTGTAATTTTTCCAGGATACAACAATCTTCTTCCCATAGTATAAGCACTCCAAACTACGAGAAGTTTCGAACTAAACAGGCCAAACTCTCTTGAACAAAATACGAAGAAGACTAAATATGATATTTATGCTATTATATCTATTATGAAACTACTGACTGTCGTGTTAATAAACCCAAGATCCAAGGCCTTATATAGGCCAACATCAGCCAAACCAAAAGACAAGAAATAAATGGCCACTAAAGATTCAATCATGGGGGAAATGTGAAAAGTTCAAATGCAAAGCAATAACAGCAAAGCTCATCGTGCAGACATTGTCTCAACATTAAACTTCATAAATTTGCACACTTCTTGAGTTGCTTCCACTTTTGAGCTTAAACGTATGAGAATACACACCAAATAATTGACATTAATCAATTAAATTTAATTGATAACAATCAAACTTAGGCTAAAATACACACACCCCCCATACACACACACACACACACACATATATATATATAACATTAAATTTTGATATGGCAGAAACCTACTTTATTAATTTAAATTTTCATTCATCACTCAAAAATATTACTAATTAGTTTTGATGATGAAAATTTATATGCATTATTTGACTAAAAGCATCTTGAGAAAATAAGTGCTTAAATGTAAGAAGATGCTTTGAAGGATGGAAGAAGATGTGCTAAACGCATTATTTGAAGAACAAGAAGATGAGAAGGCATAAGGAGGAGAAGAGATGTCATAAGGGGTACCGGGCGTTCTTTTCTTGCTCTGTTGTGAAATGCCTTAATATTGCATATGTTTGGCTCAAACTTTCTTCTTCATTGATCAAACAAATTTTGAACTCATGCACATTAGATTTCACACAGGCACAAATGAGTTTGAATGCACAAATTGAATAAAATTGTGTTTTTTGAGGTATTTCAAGTCATAACATATATTTACAAAATATTTCAAAATGATTTAGAGGTGTAAAAATTGCATTTAAATTTTTTTTTACAGAAGTTTGGCTTTACTTCAATTTCTGGAGTGGCCGGATCCCCCAACTGGTCGACCGACTGACCTGGGTGGGTCGCCCGGCCAAAACAGAAAGTGAAGGTAAAAGCCGAACCCCCTAACCAGCTGACCGACTAAGGCGTCCGGCCTAGTCAGAGAGGATTAAGTGCAAGCCGGACAACTGGCTGAACGGGCTGCTGTAATAAATGCACTAGCCGTTTATTACCGTTCTGGCTTATTTCCTCTTCATTTCCTCACCTACCAAATCCCTAACCCCCAAATCTCTTTAAATACTCACTCACTTCAAATTTAATTCATAAGTGAAGTGTGCAAAATTGCTATTATCATTCAATCAAGCTTTTGAGCCATTCTTGCAATATATTTAAGCTTTTCAAGAACTTATTCATTTGCTATATCTTCTTCTTGAAGAAAATTTCAGATTCTATCTTTTCTCATTCCTTGAATATATACACACTTTGAGAGCTAAAATCTTGTGAGATCAAATTCTTTGAAGCTTCTAAAGTATGGGGAAATCCTAAAGAGAGGTTCTCTTGGGTTCTTTGAAGTTGGGCTTCAAAGAGGTGTATATAAACTTGGTTTGTGCTTCACCAAGATTTGAAGAAGCATTATAGTGAAGATTGTTGAAGTCCTAAGGGGAGCTTCCTTAGGCAGTGGACGAGCTTGGCCGAACCACCTTAAATTATTTGTCTCTTATCTCCTTATACTCTTATTTCCATACTTGTTTAAATTGACCATATTGTGTTTGATACATTGCTTGAAAGAAATTATTATTTTTCTGTGAATTTTTTAATAACGAAATTAGGTAATTATATCTTAATTCACCCTCCCCCTTAAGATATTTGCACCCATAATTGGTATCAGAGCTAGGATTCTACCTATAGTTTAACACCTAGTAGAATCTTAGCAAATATAGAAGGAATTTCTATTAAACAAGCACCCCCTTTGATGGAATAAAATATGCATTTTGGAAGATGAGAATGAAAGTATTTATTCAATCACATGATTACAAAGCTTGGAAAATCATAGAAAATGGACCTACTTTACCTACAAAATTAGAAGATGATAGAAGAATACCAAAACCCAAAAATGAATGGAATGATGAAGATATTAAATTATTTGAGTCAAATCAAAAGGCATTACATTATTTATTCAATGCTATGAATGCAACCAAATTTGCTAGAGTAATGGGGTGTACCTCGGCTAAGAAACTTTGGGACCAATTAGAAGTAACTTATGAAGGAACTAGCCAAGTAAAAGAATCTAGAATTGCTATGCATGTACATAGATACGAATTATTTAAGATGCTTCCAAATGAAAATGTCAAGCAAATGTTTTTTAGATTTGTTGAGATTACTAACGGTTTGAAGGCACTTGGAAAGAATTATTCTAACGTAGAGAAAGTGAGGAAAGTACTAAGGAGCTTACCATCATCATGGCAACCAAAAGTCACGGCCATAAATGAAGCCAAGGATTTGAATACTTTGGAGCTCAATGAGATTATTGGATCACTCATGACTCATGAGCTTGAAATAAAGGATCACGAAGACGAAGAGAAGAAAGCAAAGAAGTCTATTGCATTTGTTGCATCAAAATACCCATCAAGTGACGATGAGGAAGATGAAGAAATTGCACTTTTTGCTCGAAATTTTAAAAGATTCATGAAATTTAGAAAGATGAGGAAAGGGGCATCTTCAAGAAATACAAATTGGAAGAAGAAAGGAAAAGAAGACAAAGATTTCAATAGGACAAAAGATGCAAAAGCAGACGAATTAAAGTGTTTCAATTGTAACTAGCCGAGGCACATAAAAGTAAATTGTCCAAAACTTTCAAAGAGGAAAGAAGGCAAGGCGCTTAAAGCCACATGGGACTTTTCTGAAAGTGACAAAGATGAGGAAGAGCAACATAAGGTAGCCAACTTTCGTCTCATGGCCAATGAGGATGAGGTACCATCTTCACCTTCTTCATCTATATATTATTCATCTAGTGAAGAAGAGGAAGAGAAATATAGCTTTGATTATTTAAAAGATGCATTTGCTAAATTACATGATAATTTATCTTTAGCTTTGGCAAAAAACAAGCAAATGCATAGGAGATTGAAACTTGTTCTTGATGAAAAAGAAATTTTGGAAAAGAAGAATGTTTCTCTTTTGGAAAAGATAGAAATCTTGGAAAAAGAAAATGATTCATATGCCGAAGATTTTGTGAAGTTTGAAAAAGAGGTTAAAGACTTGAAAAAGAAGAATACGGATTTGAATGGAATTATTCATAAATTTACAAATGGCAAAGAAAATTTTGAAAAACTCCTTGGTAGTCAAAAAATGTCTTTTGATAAGAGTGATATTAGATACAAACTTAGTATTAATCAAAAGCATTTCAAAACTTACTTTGTCAAGGCTTCCGCCTCTACATCCTCCTCTTCACCAAAATCAAATATCATGTGTACTTATTGTGAGAAGAAAGGACATGTATCTACACATTGTTACTATAAGAAACTTCGTGATAGAGGATCACATGTTCCGCATTGGCAAAGACCTAAATGGGTGGTCAAAAACAAAAATTGAAACTAACGCCAAGGACCCAAGGTGTTGGGGACCCCAAAATAAAGAATTGCATTTGAATTTCATGTGTGTAGATATCCAATGAAAGCAAATCAAGCAAAATGAAATGGATCTTGGATAGTGGTTGTTCCAAGCACATGACGGGGAACTCCTTCACTCTTCTACAAATTAAAAATGACGAAAGGAGGAGACTTACCTTTGGGGACAATGGCAAAGAAAAAATTATGAGAAAAGGAAGCATCGGTAACGAAAACTCTCTTGCTATACATAATGTCTTACTTGTAGAAGGTTTAAAATTTAGTTTACTTAGCATTAGCCAATTATGTGACAAATGTCACAAAGTAGTTTTTCAATCTTCTAGATGCATTGTCTATGAATGTGGAAATGATAATATATTATTTGTAGCTAAGAGAAATGAAAATGTTTACACCATTGAAATTGACCAACTAATATGAACATGTTAAATGCTTATCTGTTATGCATGATAATGCATGGTTATGGCATAGAAGATTAGGACATGCTGGCATGAGCTTATTGAATAATTTGTCTAAGTATGATCTAGTTAGAGACTTACCAAACCTAAAATTTGAAAAAGACAAAATTTGTGATGCTTGCCAACTAGGTAAACAACATAAGACATCCTTCAAATCCTTAAATAAAGTATCAACAAAAAGCATTATAACTATTACAGATGGATTTGTTTGGACCTATTGATGTGGCAAGCTTAGGAGGATCTAGATATACATTTGTTGTAGTAGATGATTACAGTAGATTTACATGGGTCATGTTTCTTGCACATAAAAATGATGCCTTCAATGAATTTGCAAGATTGTGTAGAAAAGTGCAAAATGAGAAAGGCTATTTTATAACTTGCATCCGTAGTGATAATGGTACCAAATATGTGAATACTCCTTTCATGAACTTTTGTGATGAACATGACATTGATCACAACTTTTCGGCCCCTCGTACTCCTCAACAAAATGGAGTAGTAAAGAGGAAGAATCGTACATTACAGGAAATGGCAAGAACTATGCTAAAAGAACACAACTTGCCAACATATTTTTGGAGTGAAGCAATAAATACCGCATGCTATGTACAAAATAGCGTATTGATTAGACCTATCTTAAATAAAACTTCATATGAATTATGGCATAGTAAAACACCTAAAATATCATACTTCAAAGTATTTGGCTGTAAATGTTTTACTCTAAATACTAAGAACCACTTAAGGAAATTTGATACTAAATCAGATGAAAGAATATTTTTAGGTCATTCCACAAAGAGCAAAGCATATAAGGTATATAATAAAAGAACTCTTATTGTGAAAGAATCAATTCATGTTACATTTGATGAGACTAATCCATTTGAGCCGAGAAAAGAAATTGATGATATAGGTTATCTTTTGGAGAAGACAACACTTGAGGATCAAAATCCAAAAGACAAAGAAAAATCAACAAAACAAGAAGATGAAAAGCAAGAAGAAGAACATCAAGAAAGAAGGTCTCAAGCCAATGAGGAAAAAGAAAAAAGTTCAAGAAAAGGAAACGTTGAAACAAAAGAAGAACATCATGAAGACCTATCAAAGAGTTGGAAGTTCGTAAGAAATCATCCTCAAGATCTTATCCTCGGTGATCCAAATAAAGGTGTAAGAACTAGGCGTAATATTAATACTTTTTGTGAACATCATGCATTTATTTCTTATATTGAACCCAAAAATGTGAAATAAGCTTTACTTGATGAAAGTTGGATAATTGCCATGCAAAAAGAACTTAATCAATTTGAAAGAAATACAGTATGGAAGCTAGTTAAAAGGTCTAAAGATAGACCGGTAATAGGAACAAAATGGATATTTAAAAACAAACTAGATGAAGCCAGAATAGTAACTAGGAACAAGGCTAGACTAGTAGCACAAGGATACAATCAAGAAGAAGGAATTGACTACGATGAAACTTATGCTCCCGTAGCAAGACTAGAATTCATTCGTATGTTACTTGCATTTCCTTGTCACATGGATTTCAAACTTTATCAAATGGATGTGAAAAGTGCTTTTTTAAATGGATTTATTGAAGAAGAAGTTTATGTTGAACAACCCCCCAGTTTTGAAGATTCTTGTTTTCCTAATCATGTTTTTAAACTATAAAAGGCATTATATGGTTTAAAACAAGCTCCTAGAGCTTGGTATGAAAGACTGAGTGGATTTCTTGTGGAAAATAACTTTGAAAGAAGAAAACTTGATTCAACCTTATTTATTAAAAGAGAAGGGAATGACATTCTACATGTTACAATTTCTACTACCAAAGCAGAATATTTAGCAACTGATAGTTGTGTAGCTCAAATTCTATAGATGAAACAAAATTTACTTGATTACGGATTGCAATATGATCATGTTCCTATATATTGTGATAATACTAGTGCAATTAATCTCTCAAAAATCCAATTCAACATTCAAGAACTAAGCATATTGAGATTAGGCACCATTTCATTAGAGATCATGTACAAAAAGGTGATATCATACTTGAATTTGTTGACACCTTGCATCAAGTTGCTGATATTTTAACTAAACCATTGCATGAGGATCAATTTTGCAAGATTAGAAGAGAAATTGGAATGATAAAATGTGGTTAAAATGCATACATATGTGTTTTAATGACTTGGGCATGAAAAAATACGCATTTTTGTACTTTCTGACTCGGCCGGTCGACCGGCTGAAGATGTAAGGCGTCGGGCTAAAAGGAATTTTCTTTTGTGCTCTCTGATCCGACTGGTCAACCTAGCCGATCAACCCTCCGCGACCAGTTGGTCAACTGGCTAAACGCGGACAAGGTTAAAATTGGGGGTTTTAACCCCAAATTCACTTCAAATCTCCTAAATTTTTTTACCCTAGGCAAAAAATTCTCTCAAACCCATTCCAAATTCTTCAACTTTCAATCAAGTTTTTCAAAAATTCCTCCCATATCTTGATTACCCACTTAAAAAAAACAAGTTTTCACCAGTTCAATTTTCCAAAAGCAACGCAAGATCATGGTGAATTTGAGGACTAGGGGTCAAGAACGTGTAAGAAAAGGGAAGAGGGCATGATCCAGCACCCTGATTTTTATATTAAAAAAAACTCATTTTTAGTCTTAGAAAACATTTTTAGTTCACTCTTTGTTAATTCTCTTGACTAATTGTATTGTTTTGTTCCCTTTTCTTGACTATTCATGTGGTTTTTTTTCCTTCTATTTTCATTCTCTTCTTTTACATTCTTTTGATGATGTCAAAAGGGGGAGAAAAAATTGACAAAATGGAGCAAAGAAGAAAAGGAGAAGGAGAAATTGATTTGCATGATGAATTGAGTTGCATATTGATTTGCATGATGAATTGATTTGCATGATAAATTGATTTCGTAAATTTAGAGAATACCATCAAAATATGCATATGGTAAAACTGACAGGGGAAGTATTTTCCCAAATACGTTTTATTTGAAGGAATGCATATATTTAGGGGGAGTACCTTTGCTCATATCTTGAAAATTTGTCATCATAAAAAAGGAGGAGATTGTTGACTAAATATTTGTTATTAGTTTTGATGATGAAAATTTATATGCATTATTTGACTAAAAGCATCTTGAGAAAATAAGTGAAGGTAAAAGTTGGACCCCCTAGCCGGTCGATCGGGTAAGGCATCCGGCTTAGTCAGAGAGGATTAAGTGCAAGCCGGACGACCTAGCCAGTCGACCGGCTGAACGGGCTGCTGTAATAAATGCACTAGCCATTTATTACTGTTCTGCCTTATTTCCACTTCATTTCCTCACCTACCAAATCCCTAACCCTCAAATTTCTTTAAATACTCACTCACTTCAAATTTAATTCATAAGTGAAGTGTGCAAAATTGTTATTATCATTCAATCAAGCTTTTGAGCCATTTTTGCAATATATTTGAGCTTTTCAAGAGCTTATTCATTTGCTATATCTTCTTCTTGAAGAAAATTTCATATTCTATCTTTTCTCATTCCTTGAATATATACACACTTTGAGAGCTAAAATCTTGTGAGATCAATTTTTTTGAAGCTTGTAAAGTGTGGGGAATTGCTAAAGAGAGGTTCTCTTGGGTTCTTTGCAATTGGGCTTCAAAGAGGTGTATAAACTTGGTTTGTGCTTCACCAAGATTTAAAAAAGCATTATAGTGAAAATTGTTGAAGTCCTAAGGGAAGCTTCCTTGGGCGGTGGACGTAGGCTTGGCCAAACCACCTTAAATCGTTTGTCTCTCATCTCCTTATACTCTTATTTCCGTACTTGTTTAAATTGACCATATTGTGTTTAATACATTGCTTGAAAGAAATTATTATTTTTCTGTGAATTTTTTAATAACGAAATTAGGTAATTATATCTTAATTCACCCCCTCTTAAAATATTTGCACCCACAATATATATATATATATATATATATATGTATATATATTCAACAATCCCCCACATGAATGAAAATCATATTGGCCAAGATGCAAATGCAGAGACTAAAGAGGGAGAGAATTCATTTAGAAAAATATTGAAAGAGGATAGGTAGTTTTTAGCCTTGAACCTTTTCTAGTGAGTACTATCGGATTTACACGCTAACCAGAGGACATGAAGCCTTGAACTGTTAAGCTTTCACATAAACCAAAACAACAGTATACGCACAACATTCCTATAGACACTATTTAGTTCTCACGGTTGTGTTTATTTCAACCCCGAACAACTCCCAGTTTCATGAGTACTCTCAAAGAACCCAGCCTTTGGTCTTCTTAGGAGCCGACCCACTCTTTACTCATATAGGTGATTCATTGTGAAGAGTATCGTACTATACCCCACTTGGTCATTCCAAGCTACATAAATCATTACAAGTAAATGCTTAACCTATATCTCACATGCTGCACTGTCCTCTCGTCATAAGAATAGGCAGAGGACTAACCCCTACAGTGCTCTAGTAGAGTCAACATAACCCAGTTTCCCCTTTGAACCAAGATTCAGGGATCTCGTGTCAACAAGGTAGGGTTGTCAACTATGATGACTCTTTAGAAATCGGCTTAAGAACCATTCCCCTCGACGATTTATATGCTTGCTCTTTATGCACACATTTAGTAAGCAGATCCGCAATGTTCTCCTTTGACTTCACATAGTCAAGAGAGATAACTCCACTAGAGAGCAATTGCTTAACGGTATTATGTCTGCGACGAATAGTCTAGACTTACCATTATACATACTATTCTGAGCCCTACCTATTGCCGACTGACTATCACAATAGATGCTAATAGCAGGTACAGACCTTGGCCAACAAGGAACGTCCTCTAAGAATTGACGTAACCATTCAGCCTCTTCTACAGTTTTGTCCAAAGCTATGAATTCAGATTCCAGACTGGACCTAGCTACGCATGTCTACTTAGTGGACTTCCATGACACAGTTGCACCTCCTAATGTAAAGACATACCGACTTGTGGATTTTGAGTCTTTAGTATTAGATATCCAATTGGCATCACTGTAGCCTTATAAAACAGCTAGATACCTTGTGAAATGCAGCGCATAATCTAAGGTATATCTCAGATATCATAGGACTTGTACAACAACAATCCAATTGGATTGTCTTGGATTGCTCATGTACCTACTCAGTCTGCTAATCGCATATGCAATATCGGGCCTCCTATAGTTCATAATATATATCAAGCTCCTGATAATATGGGAGTACTCCAATTGAGATATAATATCTCCCATATTTTTACTTAGATATACATTTACATCTAAAGGTGTCTTTGCTATCCCATCATCATTCTTGTTAAATTTGTCCAATATCTTTTCAATATAATGAGATTGGGACAAAACCGGACCATCAGATGTTATTGTAATTTTGACACCTAAAATTACATCTGCAGCACCCATGTCTTTCATTTCAAAATTACGAGATAGCATTTTCTTAGTAGAAGTAATAGCATTATTATCACTCCCAATAATAAGCATATCATCTACATATAAACAAACAATGACAAATTCTTGACTCGTGCCTCCCAATAGACACATTTGTCACACTCATTGATCTTAAAACCATTTGATAACATGACCTTATCAAACTTTTCATGCCATTGTTTTGGCACTTGTTTTAGCCTATACAGGGATTTAACAAGTCAACAAATCTTCTTCTATTGGCCAGGAACAACAAATCCTTCAGGTTGTTCCATATAGATTTCTTCTCGTAAATCTCCATTCAAGAAGGCAGTTTTCACATCCATTTGATTTATCTATAAATTATATATAGCTGCTATGACTATTAACATCTTAATGGATGTAATCCTTATTACCGGTGAATAAGTATCAAAATAGTCAAGACCTTTTTTCTGTTTATAACCTTTAATAACAAGACGAGTATTATATTTGTCTATTGATCCATCTGCTTTCATCTTCCTTTTGAAAATCCATTTGCATCCTAAAAGGCTTATTTCCAGGAGAAAGATCCATCAATTCCCTCGTATGATTATGCAAGATGGAATCAATCTCACTATTCACAGTCTCTCTCTAAAAAGGTGCTTTAGGAGAAGATACAGCTTCTTGAAAAGTCTTGGGCTCACTATCTAACATGAAAGTTATAAAATGTGACCTAAAAGATGTAGACATCCTTGCTCGCTTACTATGCCTAGGTTCAAAATCTTTCCCAGTTGTATTTTCTTCACACACAACTATTTGTTCATATGTTCTCTTGGAAGAACTTGGTTCTTGTGCGTTCTTATGTAGGAAAATCATCTCAAAAAATTCTGCATTTCGAGATTCAATAATTGTATTCACACGAATATCAGTTATTTCTAATTTATGCACAAGAAATCTATATGCAACACAATTATGCGTATACCCAAAAAAAATACAATCCACAGTTTTTTGACCAAATTTTACCATATTAGGAGTAGGAACCCCTACTTTAGCTAGACAACCCCAAACCTCTAAGTACTTGTAGGAAGGTGGTTGACCTTTCCATAACTCATACAGGTTCTTGTTAAGTCTCTTGTAGGGAACTTTGTTCAAAATATGGTTTGCAGTTAATATTGCTTCTCCCCACAAGTTCTGGGATAACCTCGAATTGATCAACATGGCATTCATCATTTTTTTCAGAGTTTGATTTTTGCGTTCAGCAACACCATTATGTTGAGGAGAATATGGGGCTGTCGTTTGATGAATTGTCTCTTGTTTAGCACAAAATGCTTCAAAAGGGTACACATATTCTCCCCCTCTATCAGTTCTTAAACTCTTGATCTTCTTGCCAAGTTTATTTTCAACATTAGGTTTATATTGTTTAAATACTTCCAAAGCTTCGTCTTTGGATTTAAGTAAATAAATATAACAATATCTTGTGCAATCGTCGATAAAAGTAATAAAATACTTTTTTCCACCTCCAGCTTGCACAAACTTCAAATTACAAATGTCACTATGGATTAATTCTAAGGGTTCTGAAGTTCTTTCCGCAGACTTTAAGGATGTTCTCGTTAATTTTGATTCAACACATTCTTCACATTTCTTATGAGTATTAAAGTTCACATTTGGAGTTAAACCCATATTCACAAGTCTATGTAATGAATCAAAATTTACATGACCTAGTCTATCATGCCATAAATTAGAAGGCTCAAGAAAATAAGCAGAAGAAACATTTTTATTAATATTCTTCTGGCCAGAAGGCCCATCGAATACAAACTCATTTGGGACAAGGGCTCTAACACTTAACTTAAACATTCCCTCTTGGAGATAGCCCTTCCCAACGAAATCATAACCTTTCTTAATTACAACTTTATTAGAATTAAAAATCATGGTAAGACTAGCCTTTCTTAACAGTGAGCTAGAAACCAAATTCCTCCTAATGTTAGGTACATGAAGGACATTTTTTAAAGTCAACTTGATCCCTGAAGTCATTTCCAGGATCACATTCCCTGTACCCATAACTTTTGAAGTAGAGGATTTACCCATATAAATAACTTCACCATTAGGATTGGGTTCATAGGTCGAGAATAACCTTCTCTCAGAACATACATGTCTAGTGGCTCCGATGTCGATAAACCATTGTTTTGGATTGCCTACCACGTTCACTTCTGATATAATTGTAGAAATGTTCATCTCAGGCATGTCATCCCCTAGATCATCCACAATGTTTGATTGAGCTTTCTTCTTATTGCCTTGACCCTTCCCAAGTCTACAATATTTAGCTTTATGCCCAGGCTTGTCACAGATATAGCAATTTCCAGAAAACTTTGTCTTCTTTTGACTAGAATTTCGCTTCTTCTCACCTTAGCTTGAAGTTTTCCTCCTCCTATTGGCCGTGCTCAATCACATTGACCTTGGATCCCATAATTTGACCACCAACCTGTTTCTCAGAAAATCGGTTGCCTTCTTCTATCCTCAATCTCAGGATAAGGTCCTCCATTGACATTTCCTTTCTTTTGTGTCTCAAATTATTCTTGAAATCTCTCCATCCATGTGGCAACTTTTCTATCAAAGCCGCCACTTGAAAGGATTCATTCAAGACCATCCCTTCAGCTAACAAGTCATGGACTATCAACTGGTACTCTTGCACTTAGGCCATCACAGTCTTAGAATCTATCATTGAAAATTCAAGAAACTGGCCGACTACAAATTTCTTGGGGCCAGCATCCTCTGTTTTGCATTTCTTTTCCAATGACTACCATAACTTCTTTGCACTCTTACCTATACTATAGACATTATACAAGGTGTTGTCCAAGTAGTTCAGGATATAATTTTTGCAAAGAAAGTCACAATGCTTCCATGCATGTATCGCAGCGACAACCTACGCGTTAGGATTTTCACCCAAGTCTGGTGTATCCTCTTCCAAATAGCGTACCAAACCCAAAGTGGTTAGGTAAAAGAGCATTTGGTGTTGCCATCTTTTGAAATCTTTCCTAGTGAACCGTTCAGGCTTCTCTGCATGTGATGGAAGAACATAGCCTGTAGGTGCAATCACTGGCTTGTTCCCGAACACATTTTCAGAAGCTTGGCTAGACCCTGCAATTGGTCTAGTTTGATTGATGCCACTATCAATAGTAGGCACATTTCTAGTTATGGTATCCTGTCTAGTCATTTCACCAACATTGGTGTTTCCAATATTTCCAGCATCGGTATTCATTTTTTTCCTTCTTCCCGTTGTAGAAGCACTCCAAACTACAAGAACTTTTGAACTAAACAGACCAAACTCTCTCAAACAAAATACTAAGAAGAATAAATATGATATCTATGCTATTATATCTATTATGAAACTTTTGAATCTATCGCGTTAAGAAACCCAAGATCCAAGGCCTTATATAGGCCAACATCAGCAAACCAAAAGACAAGAAATAAATGCCCACTAAAGATTCAATCATGGGGAAATGTGAAAAGTTCAAATGCAAAGCAATAACAACAAAGCTCATTGTGCATACATGGTCTCAACATTAAGGGCCTGTTTGGATTGGCTTTTTTTTTAAGGAAAAAAACACTTTTTTTTCCTAAAATAGTTACATTAAATTTGCAATAACTATTTGATTTGATTTTCAAAAAACCTGAAACTCTAAAAAGCTCAAATACAACTTTTTTTAGAAGCTAGAATTTTTAGCTTCTCAAAAAAATTATTTTTCAAAAGCTGTTAAAAAAAGTACTTTTGCAAAAAGCCAATCCAAACGAGCCCTAAACTTCATAAATTTGCAAACCTCTTGCGTTGCTTCCACTTTTGAGCTTAAACATATGAGAATAAACACCAAGTAACTGACATTAATCAATTAAATTTAATTGATAACAATTAAAACTTAAGCTAATATATATATAATTAAATTTTGATATGAGAAAAAACCCATTTTATCAATTTAAATTTTCATTCATCACTCTATATATATATATATATTTTCAACAGAGTTGTGGCATGGATGAAGTGCCAAAGATCAAACTAGTAAAGATGTTGGTCATGCAATGTGATTTTCTATCAATGAGTTAATGTTTGTGAGGTATCAAAAAAGTTCTCATTCAAATCATTCAAAATGTTAGGAAACAATAATATTAATATTATAGTAATCTAATTTTAGTATGTTCCCAGCATAAACATCTTAAATTTCAAAGGGCTTAGACGAGCTAATTCAAGTCTTTATAGTCATGTGGGTCATCCTATTGCGATAGACTATATATAAAAATTGTATTCTAGGCACCAAAAAACATTTACATGTTACTCTAAATACCCCAAACAAAATATATCACTAATAATAAGTATATTTTCAGAGACAAGATGCCATTTTACAAGTTATCTCCAACAATGAGGAAAAGAAACAAAATGAGATTAAATAGAGGTGTGCAGCCACACAAACATATATAAAAGCTTCATAGTCTTCTTTGCTCTGAAGAAATCAATAGGCATTAACTTAGAAACTAATCAAGCTACCAATAGAAATTTATTAGCTTCAAAATTATCCCCCTCTACATCAATTAAAATTTCTCTATTTAAACTACTTAAAATTTCGTTATGTGATCAAAGTTAATAAACTTTTGAGAATTATGCTCTTCTCTCCAATTAAGAAAGAAAATTAAAAGATTGATCCGTGAGAAGCATGGGTTTTGAGATAACTAGTTAATTAAATAAAGATAGATTAGCAATGAAAATTTACTCGATTTCTATTTAGAGATTAATTAGTGACTAAACAATATCATCAACAAAATATATAAGTGTTAAGTATAGTGGTTGTCTTTGTACTAGATCTCTCCCACATCGAAAGAGAAACTTTATTTTCTGTACTTTGAAATAGTATAAATATATAGGGCTAAGTACTATTGAGAGTACGAAAGCCTTTTTTTATTTTTAATCAACATGGTACCAGGTTGAAAAGGAAACCTTGATCCTTAACCCATCTTTTTTTTTCTTTTTCCCTTTCAACTTACTATTAAAAAAAAAAAGAATACATATACACACTACCCCAATGCCCTAGCTGCCACCCAACCATAAAACCCTAGTCGCCGCCACCACCCCCCAAAACCCTAGCCATCGCCACCACCCCAACATCCTAGCCGCCGCCACCTCGCCCTAGAAACTTAGCTGCTGCCACCGCCACCACCACAATATATAAAAAAGAAGAGAATGCTCGCTGCCTCACGCTCTTTTGTTCCATGCATTTAGTTTCTTCCTAGTTCTTTTCTAGTTTTCTCTAATTTCTAACAACAGTAGCTGAAAAAAAAAATGTAGCTTCATGTTTGATTATTTTTTGGAGATTTGGGTTGTTCATTATCCTTTCGTGTGTGGGAGTTTCTATGTGTATTGCAGGTCACTGCACATTTTTTATTTTGTTTTCATCATGGAGATTGAAAATAACAAGTCTTCCGTTTCTGCGAACTCTGAAGCCACTACTTCTGTTGCATCTAAGCCCTTAGTAGTGGTTCCCGCTTTTTCTGGCACTCCTATTATCACTTCGAAAAAGTCGAATGGGAATAACTATTCCTATTAGTTCGTTGCAGTTGAAATTTGGTTTCTTGGACAAGGCTTAGAGGACTATTTAACTTCTAAATGGTCTTCTGATCGGTCTGATAAAGATGCCCGTACTTGGTGTCATGTTGAAGCCCAATTGGTTAGTTTACTATGGCAATCTTTGGAGCCACCCATTATGCATGGATTTTGACAGTGCAAGACTTGTAATTCTGTTTGGTCTACTGCTCGGGTTCTATATTCCAATCAGGTTGCCAGGGTTTATGATGTGGTTTGTGAGATGCTACATTGGCTATCTCCTGATATGGATTTACCCACATATTACAGTCAGTTTCAAAGTTCTATGATGGAGTTCCAGGACCTATTTCCTATCACCACTGATCCAAAGAAGATTCAGCAACAATGGGATCATCTCTTTCTTGTTCTTTGGTTACACAACCTCCTCGCTCAGTATGATTCTGTTTGTTCACAACTTTTGTTTGAATCCATCTTACTAACTTTGGAGGATGTTTATGCCCAGTTGAATCGTGCTCACCCACAGAATTTGACATCTGTTCCACTTTTCGATCAATTTGCTCTTGTCACCCTTACACCATTTGACACCAGTAATCGTGGAGGTCGAGGTAGAAGTCGTGGCACTTTTGGTCGTAGGGAAGGCCGCTCCAATAATGGCCAGCGTCCTCGCTGCACATACTGTAATAAGTTGGAACACGTTCGTGACAGTTGTTGGAGCCTCTATGGTCGACCTTAGCATGTGGCAAATGCTATTCAAGAATCTCAACCAGACAATTCCACTACTCAGACTTCTACTGAACCTTCTATGGTGACTATTACTAGGGAAGAGTACTTTCAACTTTTGCAGTCGCAAGCATCTCAAAGAGCAATGCACCCTACCCAGAGCACCATTGCTTCTTATGCCAATGCTGGTTCATCCTTTGTATTTCTTTCTACTGCTAAGTCGAATCATAGTCCTTGGGTTATTGACTCCGGTGCATCTGACCATATTACTAGTAATGCTTATTTACTTTTTGATTTTCATCCTGGTTCTTTCTCTAGTGTCACACTTGCCAATGGCTCCTCTATGTCTACTCATAGAGTTGGTAATGCCCATCCCATATCCTCTATTGTGTTGCCCTCGGTGTTGTATCTTTCGAAATTCCCTTTCAATCTTTTGTCTGTCAGTAAACTCACTAAATCCCTTAATTGTTCTGTAACTTTTACTTCTAATTCTGTGTCTTTCCAGGATTTGAAGATGGGCATGAAGATTGGTACCGGGCATGAAAAACGCGGTCTTTACTATTTTGATCCGTCTGTCCTTGCTACGTACGCTGTTGCCCTTACACCGGAGCAAGTCCATTCTCATTTAGAACATCCATCTTTGGCTAGTCTCAAGAAAACGATTCCCCACCTTAGTCATGTTAGTGAGATTTCTTGTGAGTCATGTTAATTAGGTAAACATAGTCGTAACTCCTTTAGTAATCATGTCAATAAATGGGTTGTTGCCCCATTTGCTCTTGTTCATTCTGATATTTGGGGTCTAAGTCGCACTTTTTGAAATTTGGATTTTGTTATTTTGTAATGTTCATTGATGATTATTCTTGCATGACTTGGCTTTTCTTAATGAAAGAACACTTTGAAATTTTTCTATCTTCTTGAAATTTTATATTGAAATTTACACACAGTTTGGAGTCTCTATTAAAACTTTTCAGAGTGATAATGCTAAAGAATATTTGTCTGGTGCTTTCACTTTGTTCCTAACTACTCACAACATTCTTCACCAAACATCTTGTGCACACACGCCATAGCAGAACGGGGTCACCAAGCGAAAAAATCGCCATCTCAATGAGAAGGCCCGCACCCTTTTGCTTCATATACATGTATCCCTTCGTTTTTAGGATGATGTCATTTTGACTACCTATTACCTTGTTAACTGAATGCCCCTCTCTGTGCTTCATGATCAGATTCTTTTCTTCATTTTATTTTCCCATGATCCTATCTATGCCTTATCCCCTCAGGTTTTTGGTTGTGTCTGTTTTGTTCATAATCTCTCTCTCGGGGTAGACAAGTTAGGGGCTCGGTCCATTAAGTGTGTCTTCCTTGGCTATACCTGACAACAAAAAGGATACCGATGTTACTCTCCACAATTCAATAAATCGTTTGTATCTGTTGATGTCACTTTTTTCGCGACAACTCCTTACTTTCCTCCTAATCCCTCTCGTGCTCCAGTAATTGAGTCATTACCCCTTCCTGTGCCTATTTTCGATACCCCTATCGCTTCTACTCTTACGATTACCCCCAATTGTTCTCCTTCCACAGTGGACACTTCGTGTCTGGATAGACTGGACCTTCGGGTTTATGCCCGTTGCCATTGTGCTCTATCACCTACACCGGTACTGACTAGCTTGCCACCTTCAGATCCAGTCCCTGTTCTTGTGCCTTCTGACATCGACCTATCTATTGCATTCCGTAAAGGTATTCGTTCGTGCACTACTAAACATCCTATTTCTAATTTTGTGATCTATAATGGTTTATCTCTTTCCTATGCCTCGTTTGTTGCATCTTTATCCTCTGTTTCTATACCTAAGACTATGGCAGAAGCATGTGCTCATCCAAGTTGGCGGGCTGCAGTGCTTGACGAGATGTCTGCCCTACATGATAATGGAACTTGGGAGTTGGTTGATTTACCGCTTGGTAAGTCCCCTATTGGTTGTCGTTGGGTGTATACAGTGAGGGTCTCTCTAGATGGACGTGTTGATCGCTTGAAAGCCCGTCTTGTGGCCAAGGGATATACACAAGTCTATGGTCTTGACTATGGCAATACGTTTTCGGCTGTTGCAAAAATGTCCTCTGTTCGTATATTTCTTGCTCTTGCTGCTATACATAATTGGTCTCTTTATCAACTTGATATTAAAAATGCCTTTCTTTATGGTGATCTTGATAAAAAGGTGTGTATAGAGCAACCTCCAGGGTTTGTTGCTCAGCGGGAGTTGAAGAAGGTCCGTTGCCTAAAAAAGGCTCTATATAGTCTTAAGCAATCTCTTCGAGCTTGGTTTGGACATTTCAGTATGGTAGTTCTTGAATTTGGATTGACCCGGTGTGGTGCTGATCATTTTGTATTCTACCAATGTTCTAATGGAAAATGCCTTCTGCTGATTGTATATGTTGATGATATTGTAATAACTGGTGATGACGCTACAAGCATAAATGACTTAAAGGCATTTCTTTATCAGAAGTTTCAAACCAAAGATTTGGGTCATTTACACTATTTCTTGGGCAAAGAGGTGGCAAAATCAAAACAAGGAATTTATATATCTCAGCGAAAGTATGCTTTAGATATGCTAAGTGAGGCAGGACTATTTGGTGCACGACCTTATGATTCATCGATGGATCCGAATCTAAAACTTCTGCCAGAAAGGGAGAGTTGATGACAGATCCAGGAAAATATAGAAGATTGGTTAAAAAACTCAATTATCTTACTGTGACTCGACCAAACATCTCATTTGCAGTTAATGTGGTAAGTCAGTTCCTAAATGCTCCACGAACAAGGCATTGGGATGCAGTTCTTCGAATTTTGATGTTTATTAAAGGATCTCCTGAAGAAGGGTTACTTTACAGTAATAAGGGACATATAGGTATTACTGGGTACTCAGATGCAGACTGGGCAGATAGTCCTTCTGATAGGCGGTCAACCTTTGGGTATTGTGTGTTTGTTGGGGGAAATCTTGTCTCGTGGAAAAGTAAGAAGCAAGATGTGGTTGCACGCTCAAGTGTTGAGTCAGAATATCGAGCCATGCGTCTTGCTACTTGTGAGTTAATATGGGTTAAGAATCTTCTAACAAAAATTGAGTTTGGTAATCCTGGTCCGATGAAACTTATATGTGATAATCAAGCTACCATTCACATAGCCACAAATCCAATGTTTCATGAGCAGACGAAGTATATAGAGATTGATTGTCACTTTGTGAGAGAGAAGTTGTTATCAAAAGAGCTTGTTACTTCCTATGTTAGCTCTAGTGATCAATTAGCTTATTTGTTTGCAAAATCTATTAATGGCCCCCCGTATTAAGTATTTGTAACAAGTTGGGCACTTATGATATATATGCTCCAGCTTGAGAGGGAATGTTAAGTATAATGGTTGTCTTTGTACTAGATCTCTCTCACATTGGAAGAGATACTTTATTTTCTCTACTTTGAAATAGTATAAATATATGGGGCTAAGTACTATTGAGAGTACGAAAACCTTCTTTTATTCTTAATCGACAATAAGAAATTGCAAAATGAAATATTTAAATTGGTTTTTTTAATTTTATCAATTTAGAGACCAAAGTTTTCTGCCTGTAGTTAGTAAGGAAGGTTTCTTCTCTAGTACATTATATAAAACAAAATACATGTCTTTTCAATACATGCCACATGTAATTATTTTGAGCCCATCCTTCCATCAAACTTGTAATTATTTTGAGCCCATCCTTCCATCAAACAAAGCATTTACTCCACTCTTTTTTAAGTATGCAACTATTACCTATTTAAATTTATTTAATGACCAATTAATAATACTATTTTTTGTCTAAGAATAACATTGAAAGATCGTTTGTTGTTTATTTTCGTCTTGTATTAGGTCATCTTTTGACTTCATTTTCTCAATATAAATATTTTATTTAGTTATTGAAAATCTCTCATAAATAATTTAAATGTTTTATTCAATTATTAGATATTTCATTAAAATAATTATTGATATTGAAAAATTATCAAGATTAAATTTTAAAAGAATATAATGCGAAAATTAACTATCAACAATAAGTAAAGATATTAAAAATACGCATTTCTCTCATGCATTGCACACGTATACTCTATTTAGTTCCAAAAGAAAGAAACACTATTGCACACTCCTTTTCATTTTCAACTGCATCACCAATCATTTGGTGGATGGATAAAATAATTGAAAAAAAAAAAAACATTGATTAATCACTTGACGGCAATTGATTCAAGCAAGTTTGCTAGAACTTGGTCTTTTATTTCACGATCTTGGACTCCAAATCCATCTCTGTGTTGGTATATGAAGTGCGCTGTGCGACCTACATTGAGTATATGTTTCACAGATTGCTGTTGAACCTGAGAAAGCTTGCTGAAATGATTGTTAATATTCATCCATGAATCCATAATTAAGCTCTTGATATATTCTCGAGCAACCTCTTCTGTAATGTTTGCTTCTCGCATGTAGCATAGGATTGATGATGGAGCATCCCCTCTTTCTAGTTCTGCCTGTTAAAAATCATACGGACTACAATTTTGATATCCCATATAAGCATGGAATTATTACAAAAATCAATATATAAGTTCTTATAAATTAATTTCCTTTGAAGTCTGCTGATCATTTGTAAGTCGAATGATGAGTGAGGTGTGGTAGACGATCTCTTGACTAGCTTCAAGTAAATGTAGACACTCTCTTGTATCTCGACTTATACTACAAATTACAAGAAGGGAAACCAAAGGACCAGATGATGATATCCATCCATTGCTTAGATACTCTTCCAGGGATGGTGTATGCCCTTCATGATACCATTTTGCTTCCAAGAGCATGGACTTGCAAAAGTCTTCCCACTAACATAAAAAAACAAACACTATAGGAATTCTGGGATCAAGGCATAGTTCAAATAATTGAAATTATCTTTCCTAAGAGTGAGGTACTGGTTCACATCCTGTGGGATTTGAGGGTTTCAAGGAACAAAAACACAGTAGAGATATCGACTAAGAAAATGTTTACTACAGCTAAAATTAAATGATGATGAGAGTGCTCACCGCTTTTCGTAAAGGAACGAGCGCGAAATCACAACTTGTTTCCTTCTGAATCTTGAGAGCTATATCCTCAGTGGTATCATATAAGATCTGGAAACAAGTATTCATACTCGCTGGTAGATTATTGATTTCTTTGGGACTCCACCTATAGAAAATCTCCAGTTAATAATCATTCTAGATCATAGAATTTTTTACGAAAAGCGGTGAGCACATCTACAGAGTCTTTCATTGTCCAAAAATAGTAATTGAATTCTTAAACCTACAACACTGATATTGCTTATGAACCGGGGTTGCAGGCAAGCAGTGTGGCAAAAGTATTTCAATTTTTATTAAAAAAAAAAAAAAAAAAAACTAACGTGTATTTAGAACAATCCAAATTATGACATAAGACATACTTAATTGTGAGCAGAAGAGAGTTTTTTATTTTTATTTTTATTTTTTTATATCATATTGCATTTTCTTCATGTGGCTAATGAAAAAAATTCCCGTCCATTACTACTGATATTTCTAGTTAAATATATTATTGGGCACAGAAACTGACCTCTCTATAGCATTAGTGAACCCTTCCAACTCGTGTAGTGAACCATAAATATCATAAACATCATCAATTATGAGTATCAACTGAATAACTTTAGCCAGGGATTTCCTTAGGTTTTCATGTTGAGGCTCAAAAGCAACTCCTGTTGCGAACAAGAAACTTTCAACTATGCGATCTCTGGTAAAGCTCAAATTTTCTGTGATTTGAAGATTCTTCCACCACCTAAAATCACAGCAAATTAACTCAAATTATATTTTATCGAATATTCAAGGTTAATGTATAGAATTTGTGCAGTTCATAATGAATCCCCTGTTTCTCATCGATCACATTGTCAATCAAATTATTAATGGCTATAGACTTGGATCTAGATTTGGTAAGTCATTACTCTGATATTATTTCCCTGAGATCTTGTTGGTGTTTGGACTGGACTATGTTGAAATTAAGCTTTGCCAACTTAAGCACTGTTGTATTGCTCCAATTCTCTTCTTCATGTGTGTGTATATGTCCCTTAACATTGTACCATCCAACTCTCCAGTGCAATGGAAGCGCCAAAGTATGATTCATCTGTCTGGCACACTTATGATCATCCATGTCCACAATGAAACTCCTTACACTTTTAGCTGATAATACTCTAGCCTTGGTTAATATAGTTTCATTTTCTAAGCCTAGATTAGAGGCTTCAAAGAGCTCAAGCAATGCTTTGACATTCAATTGTGTACTTGGCCTGAAATTATCCTTATTATCCACGAAAGCCGATAACATATCTGGAAGCACAAAAAGAATCGAAAGTCAGATGTCGAGAAGCAGATAAGAGGAAGTATTAATGGATATAATTTTCGCCATTAACCAACCTCATTTAGTGAGATAAGGCTTTATACGATTTGGTTTAATTAGTTAATATTATTTTCACTGAAAGTTTACATTCATGAGTTCATGAAATGTGCATACCTTGTGAAACATTGTAACCATACTGTCTAAGAAGCCTAAAGAATAGCGACGTAGCATAGAGATCGTCTTGTGCACCAAATGTGTTACTCTTCATAGATCTCATAGTGCTCAGAGCTTCATTGATTTCATTCGCAAAGTGGTTCGCCAGGCCTAATTTTGTGATGCTGTCAACAAGCTCCAGCCTAGCCAAATTGTCGACCGCTTCCGTAAACATTCCTTTCACTTCCTTTATTAGATTATTGGCTTCTCTTTCTGCAAACCTCTCTTCCTGCAATTGTTATATAGTAATAGGAAGAAAATACCAGTTATTATTTAGAAATCATCAATTAAATTAGTGTAGAAATATTTTTGTCTCTATCTAAAGAGCTCAAACAATCTAAACAGCAGAGACATGATTATTTTTCAATGTGAGAGGAATGTCTTATGTATATTCCAATGAACTCTAATGCATTATCAAAGATCCAAGACAATTGCCCGAGGAGTTATCGTCTGAGTTCAAATTCAATTGGAGTCGAGGACTGGCTGGGCTGGGGTATTACCACGAAAAGGATAATTAAGAAGTGTATTAGTACAGAAAATGACATGGACAAAAACATAACGTCTTACAGCATATTCACTGGTAAGGGACTGTGAGAACTGGTTGGCTTTCCAAATGTTTGGCCGGTAATTTGCACTCCGCCTTTGATGTCTTTGACCTATCGTCATACGTGAAGTTACGGTCTGCATTCTTCTGATAAAGCAGCAAAATGGGCAATATTTGAGGATAAACACTGGATATATTAATTGGAAGATACATAAGCAGAAGGCTTAGTTTGTTCTCTTTATATAAGCGTTTTCTTATCCCAAAAAAGTTAAAAGACCTGGTGCAATCCTCGGCACTACCAACTAAGAGCATGTTTGGCTTTGCTTATTTTGTGTGCTTATAAGCACGTAGAAAAAAGTACCATCTCACATGTTTTTTACTATTTAAATACTTATAAGCAACAAATAAGCAAAGCTGAACGCCTTCTAAGCGGAGGAAAAAAGCCAAGTAACTTTGGGCCTATTTGTCAAAATTAGCTATCAAAATAACCAATAGTTATTTGGTAACTCATAGCTATTATATTTTAACTGTTAGCGAATAATTATTTGACTAGCTAATTGAATAAAATGCATTCAATAAAATTAGTTGTTGAATTAGCTGATGAATACAAAATAACATAAAAAGATATTGGTATTATGTTATTATTGTTATAATAAGTGCGTGCAATTATTATTACTATGTTACTGAAATAAGATAATTTATTTTATAGTTAGATATATGTCTCTTATAGTAATATATTATTATTAAAGCATAATAATAATATTCTTTTAATAAATTAATTTTATTAATATTATAAAAGTATTTTTCATTATAGAAATATTTTTTAATTGATAAAAAATTTACTTTTGTCAAAGAAAAATAATATATGGATGAATAAAAGTTACACTTCAGTATATTTTAATATGGAAAGAATTAAAAATTGATTTTTGTGTTATTTTAAATTTATATTTATGAAAGAAAATGTAAAAATATAGAGAGAATGTTTAGTGAGTATAATTGCAAAAAGTAATTGAAAAGAGGGTAGGATTGCCAAAAAGAAAAATGAAACACTACTTCAGATACTATTCTAAATAGAAACACTACCGATAATGCCCTGATTATCATATTTGGGGTAGACCCGATTTGGGGTGCTCCGGACTGGCTCGGATCGACCTGCAAGAGGAAAGGCAAAGCGTGTGAGATCTAAGGGACACCGGCGTGGTGCTGATCAAAGACCCTCCAATGCTCAAGTTAGTAGGATATCCGAGCTCGAATATGGGTGGGCAAGTGTTTAGGCTGTAGATGTCGTGCTTGTAGCTTTGCCTGTAATGGCCTATTTATAGTGGCTTGCGGAGTGGTTTGTGGATTAGTATAAGACTTTGGCTGAGCTCATCCATGAGGCTAATAAGATTATCAAATAAGCTCGTGGTCTTAGAGTTAAAGTAGGACTCTTCTTGGAAGCTGGCCTTAGCCTTATTCCCTCAAGAGTCTTCTTATCTTATCCAAGTATTTAGTCATGGGTTAGTCAGCAAACACTCGACGGGTCGAGGCGACCCACGATACTAAGTGGCCCATTAGGCCACATTGGGCCATATCATTAGGCCCTTTGATTTAACATGAGCGAAGTTTCGAGGTCATTTTGAATCAACCACAAATTTGTCGATCCGAGCTACGTAAGCACTCTACCAATGATCGCCCTATATAGCGCATATGCATCGAAACACTCCCGTGCACACTAAGCTATTCTACAACTCGCACCATCATGGTGTTGGTGTGACGTTTCGTATCCCGAGATTTGTCAGGCAACTCTAATAATGGCTTTGTCTGCGATTCTTAAGCTTCCAAGGTCTATAAATAACAACTTAAGTGTAATCTTTCTCACTCATTTTCACTTGGCAATCTTTCTAGAAGCTCAGAGCTTTAGCAACCTTTTAGTAGTCTCAAACTTCTTCTTCACTTCTTCCCCTATTCTCCAGTCGACCTATCTTCAGGTATACTCAACACTCTTCTTCTATCTTAACTTTTTCCAACCCAATCAATGGTCTCCGACTCAAATTCCCAAGGCTTCAAAACCTTTTGTTGCGCTGAGAACCCAGAGCTTCGACCTCTGCATTAAGCAAGAGCTCCGGCAACAGCATAAAGGCTGAAGGGTTGACGCTGCGTCTAACTGTGAGCCTAGACGATCAGCCGAGGTCACTCAGAGCTGAACAATTGAGAAAAAAGACTCCAGTTTCAACCTCCACCAGTCCCACCATAAGCACCTCTTCAACTTGGCAGGGAAAGAAACTATTCGAGGCGGAGCGTCGAGACTGCCTCACGGACAACCAGATTAAAGTCTATATAACTGGCTGCATGGCGATTGAGCCCCCTTACACCTATAGAATTTTGGTTTGGACTGAGAAGGCTTGCAACCTCCCTCGATAGCGAGCGAGCCATCTACGAATGTGCTTTGAACGCTGGACTTTGTTTTCCCATCCCCAACTTCATCACCAAACTTTTCACCTACCTCTAAATTTCCCCCAGTCAACTTTAACCAAATAGCTGGGTGCAGCTATTGGGGTTCTACGTCTGAGCTAAAGCTCTAGGGGCCGTGCTGACCATTAACCTCTTCCTCATGGCATTCTAGGTCAACTCTAACTCGAGTGATTTACCTCTAACTGACAAGGTGCTCTAACTCCAACAAGGGGTGGCATGAATGCTACATTTTCGTGAAGGGCCCTACCAAATGAAAGGTTCCCACCATCTGAGGCCGTCTAAGGAAGGACATCCCTAACTCTCTGAGCTTGTCCTCCCAAGATATCGAGAACTAAGTGGGGTGGGAGTCAAGCACTTCTTGCTCTTCCTGTGAAGTCCCTGCAAAATCATAGAGTCTGGCTCTACCTGAATATCTTGGTTTGGTCGGACCTCTAAGCATTGAATGGTTGGGTCCTTATCTCTCAATGAATTGCGATGGTAAGTCAATCCTTATAAGTCTAATGTTTACTTGTTGTCTTACAACTATGGCGTGCAAAATGTCTATGGATATCCAAGTTGAGCTAGAGGCCGTGGAGCAGTCATCCAAGGCAGCCAACTAAGGCAAGAAGAAGAAGGCCTCTACCTCAGACTCCAAGCCCCCAATATCAACAACTACCCCAACATCAACACCACCAATAGCTTCAGCCGTTGCCACTAAGCCAACAACAACCCCAACATTGAAATTAACCGGAGCTTCTGCTGTTGCCCCAAAGCCAACTATAACTTCTATACAACCAGAAGCCTCTCCACACTCGGGAGCTCCAGAGAAGAGGAAGCACCCCCATTATCCTACCAACCGCTCCCTCTCTGAGGTTCCCAAAGAGAAGAAGAAGTATCTAGATGTAGCTCTAGTCTTAACCCCAGCTTCTAAAATCGCGTAACCGACCCTCTCTGAGGAAAGGAAAAAACTCACCTGCACCAAGGTTGAGCCTCAAAAACCCTTTCCTTACGGACTAGTCGACCGTAAAGCTAGTTCTAGGTCCCAGCGAGAAGGAGCAGGGAGCAGGGAGCATTGAGCTTTAAACCCGTAGCTCCCCTGCTGGTTCCCCCAAAGTTCATCCGCCTGGCTTAACGGAACTCGGTTGAGATCGTACCAGGCCGAGACCTCGATATGGAGACCCTCCTTTGAAACCTTTTAAACTACTGCAATTTGGTACATGCTTCTTCCACCCTTTTTTACCCAAGTCTTGGGTTGATGTGGGTGCTAATACTTCATTCTTTGCTTATAAATCTTAGGGTACGATAGAGCCATGCAAGAGAATCTATCTTTTGTTGGGGGTGATGCTCAGTGAGGTCATCAGCTAGTCCAATATCTTCTGGTTCAGTAATCCTGAGGGACCCAAAATAGTAATTCCCTCAGAAGAGGTCATCAGGCTCTACCAGGCTAGGAAGAAAGCCTGAGATGAACGCGACCTGGCTTTGATCGAAAAGTGATTTGCTGAGAGGGCCCTAAAAGAGGTTCAGGCCAAATTGGTCAAGGCAGAGAAGGAAGCAATGCAAGTTCCCGAGTTGGAGAAAGTTACCAAGGCCCTGGAATCTCAAACTCTTAAAGCCAAGGCAGAAACGACTGGTCTGCCAAAGAGAATGGTCTAAGGATGAATAAAGTAAGAAATTCAGAGGCCGAACCCATGACCAGAAGAAGCACAATGGTCGACTTTTAGCCTAAATAATAAGTTAGCATGTGCAATACACTTGATTAAATTCAAATAAAGAAAGACCAAGTCAAAAAAGATTGTGCACGCCAACTAAAAGATGAAGGTCAATGAGGGGACTTGTTTAAAGCTTCAACTACCAGAAAAAGCTCCAGAGTCAAAGTCTGTTGAGAAATCTTAGGGTAGAGGCATCTATAAAAGCCAAATGATGACCAAGAGAAAGGGGTCCCAGAACCACCAGTCTTTATCATCTATCTTAGCTCTTTATAGCTTTATCCTTAGCTTAGTCATAGCTTAATCATGTTGTAGCTTAGTCGTAGTTAGCTTAGATAGCAAAAATCTCATCCCTATAATTAACTTTACAGCCTATATTTTTCTTTTTTCGTTATAATTAAGTTCACGACTTTGCTGTAGTTAGGTTTATAGCCTTATTCCTTAGCTGTAATTAGCATTATAGATTTGGTTTTCATAGTTTCCTTGCTATATTTTAGTTTACGGCATGATCAATTTCACTGCAATTAAGTTCGTGATGTAATTGGCATTAGTGATGGTCCTTTGCTACAAGTTTTTCCTTGCATAAGTTATGGGTCTATCTTAATTTTGTTTCATTTTTAATAAAATTGGTGACTTGGTTTCATTCATATTGGTCTTGATCCTTCTTAGGTTTTGTTACAATTGAAGACTCCATAACTCAACTTATAAAAAGTCCTTGGATGAAGTTTGGGGTAGGGGATAAAGAACCTACTTTTTAAAATTGTGTGAGAAACTTCAAGGCCACGCAGGCTATGCAAGAAGGTTCAACCTTTGCGCTTGAAAGACACTTGGCTGAGGCTTTGGCCAAGGTTGAGTGGCTTGACTAAAGTTTTTCTCCAAGTAAACACATACAGACTAAACCAAATTCTCCCACTGATACGAATTGTCTTGAGCCATCTAATCCTGCTACTGGGTCCACGCTTGCTATAGAATTGACTACTTCTTCAAATCCTATATTAGTTCCTGATCAGTCCCTTCGCCGTTCCACACAGGTAATAACACTACCTTAGATGGGCAACATACTCTTCTGACCTTATAGCTTGGGCTGATCTTACTAATAGCAAAACCACATATTCTCCACTTGACGCTCATGTACGTTTCATTCTTCTAGATGGAATACTACTTTCAAATGCTACTTTGTATCGAGAGTTGGTTGGCAGTCTCATCTATCTCATTGTCACTTGCCCTAATATCTCTTATGCGATTCATTTGATAAGTCAATTTTTGTTCGCTCCTCGGACTACTCACCACATAGTTGTAATCCATATCCCAAGGGTGCACTCTTCCATGGTCAATTTTTTCTCTCCTTAGTCTCCCTTAATCCTTTGAGAATACTCTAATATTGATTGGGCAGGAGATCCTACTAACTGCCGTTCTACGACTGGTTACTGCTTTCTACTTGGTACCTTAGTTATCTCATGGTGAAATAAAAAACAAACTGTTATGGCTCGTTCTAGTACAGAAGCTGAATATCAGGCCTTGGCTGATGCAACCCTGCAAATTATTTGGCTTAGATGGTTATTGAATGACATGGGAGTGACTCGAGATTCAGCTATTATACTATATTGTGATAACCAAAGTGACATTCAGATTGCCTATAGTGATCTCTTTCATGAACAAACCCGTCACATTGAATGTGATTGTCATTTCATTCAGCAGCATGTTGCTAGAGGCACTACCTATATTCACTATGTTCTTTTTGCTGGCCAATTGGCATATATCTTTACCAAATATCATCCTCCAGCGCGGCATATGGACTTGGTTGACAAACCCAAGCTAGTGTCCTCAACGCCATATTAAGTTTAAGGGAAGTGTTGAAGATATTTTGCTACCTTTTGATATTATGTAAATATTATGTAATATTTTGTAAATGAATTAGAGTGATGTTAGGCGTGATTGGGCAATCTGTATTAAATGTAAATCATGCATATACAATAGCTAGGCTCCGATATAATAAGAACCTCTTATATGAAGTCATTCATTCAGAAAATACTGAACTTTTTCTCAATTCTAAATCTTGTTTTTCAATTCCTACTATTCCATATGTGCTTATTGCATAAGGCCCTTACAAGCATGCCAAAGAGAAGATTACATATAACTAAATTCTATCTACATTTTATACATGCATAAATACATTTATATGTATACATATATATACACACATATACCTATTACTACTTCATTTGGATCTTCAAATATTTAGAAGAACAATCAAAGAACAACTCTGATCCAAAGTGCGGTAATTAACTATTTCTCAAAAGAAAAAAAGGTCTATGATGCAAAAACTGAAAAAGTCAAATTCAAAATTAATGGAAAACAATTAAGAAGATATTTGAAACTATACAAAAGTTTAACTATTATTTTTGTTGGATTCAAAGATTAATCTCAATTGTTCACAAAGTTCAATGACATATTCTCATCTCCATTTACATTGAGTTTTTCGTGAAACAAGTTTTCTAATTAGGGCATTTGCAAACCGCGAATCATATGAGGAGAAAGCCAGCAAAAGAAAGAAAGGACTGTGATCTTGACAAAGAAAGACAGAAGGTGTGTTCAATTGAATGATTAGGGATAAACTACAAAATTGCCTTTTTTTAAATTATTAGCCATAACTTAATTGAATGGCTTAAGTTTATCTATTTAAACCTAAGGATTTGTAAAACATCTCTTAGTTACTCGTAGAGAACTTCACTCAGATAGATCCGGATGTTACCCGTCGACCTATCCTTTCCCTTGTAGATACCAATTGCAAATAAATAGACCTACTCAAGGAAATCCTATCCAAAATGACCACCCACTGGCCTCTTCTTAGATATCTTAACTTCAAGCCATTTAGTTGCCTTTTCTGCCCCCTCAGAAACACCCAATCTCCATTACTGCAAGAAATTATTGTTCCATTTGCACAACCCAAATGTATTCTCACATAACATTATGTCATTTTAGATTAGATATAATTGGACAAAATGCTACGAGGAATGATGAGAAATAATAATAAGACCTACAAGTGCATAGATTGGAAGTAGTGCAGTGTGTGCAAGAGTACGGGTTTGGGGGGTTGGTTTTTCATAAAATATATATTATAATATATAACATGTATGTTTGGGTTTTAGGAAGGGGGGTTTACGGGTAGGTTAGGTTATTTGGTTAATAATAAATTTTAAATAATGTATAATATATATAATATACAATATATAATATATAATATGTTAATATATAATATATGATATATGATATAGGTAGGTTATTTTCTTTTCTCTCTTTTCTTTTTTTTTTTTAACTGAATAACTAACCTAAAACTATTCTAACTAATCATTAGTTAATCTAATCAAATATCCTTATACTAACTTAATAAATTCTAACCTAATAGTGTCCTAACCTATATAATGAATCCTAGCTTATTTAATGTGTCCTAATCTAATTAAATACTAACCTAATCAATTTAACCTAAGAATATCCTAAAAACTTAGTTCTAATTAAATTAGTGTCCTAAATACTAATCTAGTAACCCTAATTTTAATAAATATGTCCTAATGACCCAATTTCCTAATATCCTAAATCTAATCTCATCTAATTAAATTAATTTCCTAATCCCTAATTAATCAAAATTACTATAAAAATGAAAATAAAATAGAAAACACTTAAAACGATAAAAAATGATACACCACACATAAGCATTCAATGAGACTCAATAAGCACTCACAAGCTCGGAATAAACAAAATTAGTGTCAAAACACGCACTCAAACACTTCAAATCATGCAATTTATGCTCCAAAAACATACACATCAACACCCCTAAACCTTTTCCTTACTTGTCCCCAAGTAAGATTACTCCTAAGCTTATATCATGATGCTCAAAGGGTTGCCAAAAGTATTGACTTGCTATCTTGATGAATCTAAGGAATATAAAGGGTCATTCCTATTGTAAAAGGGATATCCAAGTCTTTTTCGGATCCTGCTCTCAATTACAAGGGTTCTCATACCTCTCGAGAACTTACCAAGTAGCTAGAACCACTACAAACCTAGGATTCCAACTCACGCACCTAGGATGTTGATATTTCATCAACTAACATGGCCTCCCAACATGCACTTCGCCCAAAGATACAAGGAAAAGGGAGAATTACATCACAATGGCACGCAATTGGCGTAACAGCCTTATTTACAATACAACAAAATGACATTCTCGGTGATTGAGGCCCCCGCATAGTGAGCTTTCAACCAGCACATCCCAACCACTTCAGCTTACGGTACTAGGGGAAGAAACCCCCTCGGGCATACTAACTCGGGTTTCGCCAACCACTTCAAACGGAAAATCAAAGAAAGAGAACTAAACATGTATCAAATTGACATTGTGTCCTTTGACACTTATTCAACATACTTTAATTTTTTTCTTGCCATTTGGCTTTTTCACATTTTTCATTTTTCCTTTTTTCTGCATTTTTCTCATTTTTTTTTCATTTTTTTCCTAAATGCATAACATAAACACAACAAAAAGAAAAAGAAGGGCTAAAGCACATTAAAAGAACCAATCAAGTAAGGAGCAATCACATCAACAACCCTCTAAAAACACTTTTTCCAACCAAGTTGTAGAGCAACTATAAGGTGTATTCTTAGAAATGCTCACTCGCTACAGTTTTCAAGAAGATTCTCCTCAAAGTCCTAGTTCCTTCCCTCTCTCCTTCCATTCATTCCTCACAGTGCAACCTCATCTTCGCCAATCAATTAAGTCAATCAACAAGAGCCAATACTCCAATAAACAAAGAAATAAATGACTCTACATGCACAAAAAATTGAAAAAATTTCACCATTTTGGGTAAAACCAAACAAATCTACCCCTTTATATCAAATCTGAAACAAATAGAACTCTCACACCCCCAAACCTAAACTTTGCTTGTCCTCAAGCAAATAGCAATTAACCGCACAAACAAATAAACAATAAAGCACATGTATGGGAAGTGTAGTAACGGTAGAAAAATGAAGGCAAGAGGATGGAAAGATACGACCTTGTGTTTGCATGACTCTACAAATTCCAATGCAATTCTTATCATCTACTATCCTATTTCTCATCAATACACCAACACTCAAAGAGCATACGAGATTAATAGACATATGACATGCAAGTCCACATTAGCATTAACAAATAAGAACAAGGATGTATGCAACAAATGGAGAAAGGGAATGCAAGGAATGGGAACAAAGCTTTAGCTATTAAAAGGAAAAGAAAAAGACAAACACAGAAAAAAAAAAGAAGGAAATAACAAAATTACCAAAAATCTAGGTTGCCTCCTAATAGCGCTAACCATCATGTCGTCATCCAGGCAAGCTCCATTTATCAAGTATCATATGAAGGCTCTTGAAGCTCGATGGTCCCCACTTGAGCCATGCTCGGGTCAAATATGCTTCAGGCGCTGCCCATTCACAGTCAATACTCGTCCGTCCTTCAAATCCTTGATCTTTATTGCTCCAGAAGGTTACGCTTACAGACCATTCCATCGACTTCTCAATTTACCTATAAAGAACTTCAATCTAGAATTAAACAAGCAAACTTTGTCAGTAGAAGAGAAAGATTTCTTAAGGATATGCTTATCATGCATTTTCTTCATTCTCTCTTTATAAAGCTTGGCGTTCTCATATGCCTCATATCTCAACTCCTCTAACTCAGCTAAGTCAAGCTTCCTTTTCTCACCTGCAGTAGACAAGTCAAAATTTAAAGCCTTAATAGCCCAACATGCTCTATGCTCTAACTCGACAAGTAGATGACAAGCCTTCCCATACATCAACCTATATGGAGACATATCTATGGGGGGTCATACACATAGTTCAATAAGCCCACAATGCATAACTCAATCTGCAAGACCAATCTTTCTTATCAGGCCTAACTATTTTCTTTAGAATGGACTTGACCTCCATATTTGAAACTTCAACCTGTCCACTCTTTTGAGACGGGACAAATGATTAGCAACAAAATTCTCACTACCCTTCTTATCTCTAATCTCCATGTCAAATTCTTGCAAAAGGAGCATCCACTTAATCAAACAGGGTTTAGATTCATGCTTAGACAAAAGATACCTCAAAGCCACATGATCAGTGTAAACTATGGCCTTAGACCCAAGAATGTATGATCGAAACTTATCAAGAGAGAACACTACTACTAGAAGCTCTTTCTAGATGGCGGTGTAATTCTTCTGAGCCTTATCTAGAGTCTTACTACCATAGTAAATCCTATGGGGCACCTTATCCTTACACTATCTTAATACAACTTCTAGGACAAATCTGATGCATAACACATAATCTCAAAAGAAAGACTGTAATCAGATGGCTGGATGATAGGGGAAAAGGAAAGAAAGGATTTAAGCCTATCAAAAGCTCTAATGCACTCCTCATCAAACACAAATGGAACATCTTGTGCTAAGTGCCTAAACAATGGTTGGGCGATCTGGCTATAATCCTTATGAACCGATGATAGAAACCTGCATGGCCCAAGAAGGATCTGACGTCCTTAACAGATTTAAGAACAGGCAATTTCTCTATAAGCTCTACTTTGGCTAGGTCAACCTATATACCATCAGAAGACACTACATGGCCCAAAACTATTCCTCTCTACACTGTAAAATGTGATTTCTCCTAACTCAGTACAGGATTCATCTTAATACAACAGTCCAACACTAAAGACAGATGACTAAGGCATTCATCAAAATTCACACCAAAGATTGAGAAATCATCCATGAAAATCTCTCACACCAAAGATTGAGAAATCATCCATGAAAATCTCTAAGTGCCTCTTAATCATATCACTAAAGATAGCCATCATACAACTTTGAAAAGTGGCAAGTACATTACAAAGACCGAACGACATTTTTCTATAAGCAAAGGTACTATAAGGGCACATGAAAGTGGTTTTCTCCTAATCCTAGGGAAACACGAAGATTTGGTTGTATCCTGAATACCCATCTAAAAAACAGTAATAACCGTGACTGGCTACTCTATCCAAAATTTGATCAAGGAAGGGCAATGGGAAGTGATCTTTTCTAGTCCTCGAGTCCAGTTTCCTATAGTCTATGCACATTCTCCAACCCGTAAGGATACGCGTAGAAACTAGCTCACCCTTATTATTTTCTACCACCTTGATCCCAGACTTTTTGGGAACTACCTAAGCAGGACTAATCCACTTGCTATCAAAGATCGGATAAATGATACCTACATCTAAGAGCTTAATGATCTTCTTTCTCACAACTTCACTCATATGTGGGTTAAGTTGTCTCTGCATCTCTCGAGAAGGTACTGTACCTTCTTTTAGATGAATCTTACGCATATGAACTGAAGGGTTTACACCTTTTAAATCACCAATTGTCCACCGTATGGCCTCCTTATGACTTCTAAGGACTCCTCAAAGATGCTCCTCATTCTCACTCGAAAAATCAGAAGCTATAATCACAGGAAAAGTCTCATCAGGTCCTAAGAATGCATACTTCAAGTGCTTAGAGAGGGGTTTGAGCTCCAAAGATTGGGGAGACACAACCATAAGGGGATCCCTAGAAACTTCTAAAGGAAGATACTTAGACTGACTAACCTCAATCAATGGCTCAAGCCTAGAGTCAACAGAAGCAAACGTGGAAGTTACATACTTGCTAACAAATGACTCAAAATCGAATTGCTCCAAAATGGCCTCGAGCTCAGCTAACCCATCCTCGACCAATAACATCTCCCAGGCATGCTCTTCTATACATGGATCTATAACATTAACAGCAAAAGACTTCTCCTCATCATCTATACCTATACTCGCTCTATTCGCTGCCCCGTGACTCTCATAATGGCCTTCAGAGTCCTAAACTTAACCTCTAGTAACCCCGACTTACGATGAATGACTGCATTAGCTGTAGCTAAGAAAGGGCGTCCTAAGAGAACAAGTGTAGAGTGCCTAGTGTCATGGCCGGAATCCGTATCTAAGACAATTATATCAACTAGATACACAAACTCTCTAACCTAAACCATGACATTCTCTATTATACCTCACGGTCTCCGCTCAGATCTATCAGCCAATTGCAGGGTGCCATACGTGGGCGATAACTTTCCCAAACCTAGACGCTGGTAGATTGAGTAAGGAATCAGATTTATGCTAGACCCTGGATCTAAAAGAGCATGATCAATCGAGGTCTTTCTAATGCAACATGAAATAGTGAAAGCTCCTAGGTCTTTCAGCTTGGGCGGGATGCCCGAAGTGCAAATGCTACTCACCTTTTCAGTGAGCTTCACTATTTTCAGCATGTTGGAATTGTTTCGCTTTCTTGTGCACAGATCTTTGAAGAATTTCGCGTAAGTAGGAATAGACACAATGTCGTCAACTAGAGAAAGGTTCACTTTAAGGTCTCTCAAGTGCTCTAAAATCTTACTCATCCTAGTATCCTTAATAGGTTTAGGCTTCTCTAATACGGCAAGAAAGGGTGCTCTAAAGATGACATCACTAGATTCTATGGATTGCTTCCCCTCCATAGTAGAAGGGTGCTACTCTCATCTCTCTCTCTAGTGGTCTCCTCTCGCTCATGGTCTCTAATCTTACTAGACTCTATAGGAACACTAGGTGCAAACTCAACTGAATTTTCTTTCTCTCCTACCCTATTGTCAATGACTCTACCAATCCTAAGTCTAATAATTGCTTTTGTCTGTTCATAAGCGGTGTAAAAGGGATTGGATGAAGAACTGGATTGACCTCTAGGATTTTCCTCAGGTTGGGCAGGCAACTCGCCTGGCTTCCTAGCACTCAATCGACTAGCTAACTATCCTAACTAGCAACCGTTTAAGCCATGCACTATTGCTGTGACTGAAACATCTACAATAGAAGATCAAACTTATCATCACTATTAGGCTGGCTGGAGAATGGTGCAGGAAATGGAGGTATAGACTAAGTGGGAAGAGCAGGAACAGATGGGCGTTGGTCCTATAGGGGACCAGGAAATTTAAATGGATTTACGTGATAAAAACCTGGTAGATTCGACTGAGCAGGACGAGGTCACTGCTAGAATGGGACCTGGGCCTGGGGGGACTTAAAGTGATTATTACGCCAAGAAAATTTAGGGTTATCCCTCCACCCTGGATTACATGTGTTCAAGTAGGGGTTATATTCTCGTGAGTACCCCTGTCTGTGTAGCATGAACTTGCTCTTAAATGGATTCTGGAAACTGTGGTGCTAATAGACAAGCTATAGTCTCGTGGGACAACTTAGAACACAAGACACACACCTCAAAGACATAAGAAGAAGATGAAGATACTAGAGGATTAGCCTTACGGCCGAGAGTAGGTGCTAGACCTAAAAAAATAAATTGGTCAAGCTTATGGGTCAATGCGTCTACCTTAACAAAAAGATTATAGGATGTGCCTACTTCATTCACTCCTCTCCTAGGATTACTCTTACTTAACCTATCCAACACCATATTCTAAAAGAATCCTCAGTAACACGCTCTAAAATTCCCCAAGAATCAATAGGTATCAGATTATAGAATCCCCCACCTGACATGGTATTCACTATCATGCATTGGGACTTGGTAAAACCCTTAAAGAAGTAATGCAGAAGATCATAGGTACCGTACCCATGATATAAACACTGTCACAATAAATCATTATACCTTTCCCACGTCTCATGGAAAGATTCAAACTCGTGCTGAGAAAAGGTCATAATCGAAGCTCGCAGGTTAGCGGTCTTAGCCATAGGGTAAAACCTTTGATAGAATCAGGACTGGAGCTCGTCCCAAGATGTAATGGCTTCATCGGGCAAGGACTGTAGCCATTGTTTGGCTTTATCCTTGAGGGAGAAAGGGAAAAGTCTAAGCCTAATATTCTCCTAAGACACATTTGGAAAATTAAAGGTGGAACAAATCTCCACAAAATTAATGACATATGCTAGAAGACTCTCATTACTCCTACAGTAGGAAGACGGGAGCATAGCTAATATCCCATGCTTAATCTCAAAGCTCGCCTCACCCAAACTTGATGGATGGATGGCCATATTCGGCTCAAAGGCAGGAGGAAGAAAGTATTGCCTAAGGGTCATGTCATCGACTGCTTGACGTGGATTTGGGAGCTTAACTATGAGCTAAAAAAACTTAGTACATTGCATGCATTATTCATACATTTCGTTCATAAGTCTTGTTCTCTTATACTTGATCATCTTTTCTTCTTAATACATATTTATATATTCATTCTATTCTCTTATACTTAGTATTATATGTGCACATGCTTTCATTTGCATTTAAAACAACTTTTCTTGCAGAAAATTTAGCTTTGAAGTTCATATTTTTGCATTATGGAGCTGCATGTACTATAGTACTCTCTATTACATTGGTATTTGATACCTTGATAGATATATGTGTTATATGTATGTATATATGTATATATCTGCATGTCTTTGCAATAAAATTGCATATTTGAGCTATCTTGTACAATATATATACATACATACATATATATGTATATATATATATATACATATATATATGTATGTATGTATATATATTGTACAAGATAGCTCAAATATGCAATTTTATTGCAAATATATATACATATATATATATATATATTTGTATTTATAGGTAAACAACTTGCATATACCACTTCCCCATGCAAAATTTGTAAAAGTGTTGATTGAGTGCAAGTTTTAGCTTTGCATTTATGTTTTTTGAAAGTTGGTTAATATTACATTAATGAGATTAGATATATGTTATAACAGTAAGTGTCTTGAGCCTCCAAAAATCTACAGAAAAGCTAGCTGTTATGGACTTTTTTGAGTATGGCCATACTTTTTGTAGTAGGTAATAGCTTTTTTGACAAAACTGTGCAATTACCGACCTACACAAGTGGTCGACCGGTAGTGTGCACTGGTAGATACAGATAGTAGAATAGTTCTACCAGAACACATAGGCGGTCAACCGGTAGAGAATTCCCATAGAGCTTTGTAGCCTACTAGAACTACTGACACACCCAGGGGGTCGACCGGTTGAGTGTTCCGGTAGCCCCTCTGAGTTGTTTTTAAAATTTGACTGCTGGGAGATTTACCTTTTAAACTTATAAATACATCCATTTCCTTCCAACTCAGATATAACTTGATAAAAACATATTTACAAGCTCTTTAGCATTCAATACATTCTCTTTTTTGCAATCTTGCTTCATTTATTACTATCTTCATTGATTGCATATTATTGGCATTCATTGATCAAGTTCTAGAGCTCATAAATTGCTTATCTACTTAGAGCAATATAGAAAGGTTTAAATACCTTTGTACACTTACTCAAAAGAAGTTTTTGTATTCTAAACTCTCTACAGTCACATTGGGTGTGAGTTTCTTTACTCTTGGGTAGCATAGTTGTGAGGAATATATCTCAAGAGTGAAGGGTTGAAATCCTCAAGTATTGAGGGAATACTTGTGGTCCTTGTGGTGAAGCAAAGGTTGTGATTGTTGTTTTATGCTTTTACAACGTACTAAGCAAGAAGCCGTTTCACTAGTGAAGTTTCCGAAACCCTAAGGGAAGACCTTAGGTAGTGAACTAGGCTCTTGGGAGTTCGAACTACTCTAAATTGCTACGTTTGATACTCTTAACCCTATTCTCTTTATATTTTGACTATTTACCTTGAATTTTACATGTGCTTTTGCTTGAAATATTTGTTAAGAGTTTTTTGTACTTAATTGTGCTTATAATCCAATTCATCCCCCTCTTGGATTCATTCTCTGGGCAATATATGTAATATACAATATATAATATATAATATGTTAATATATAATATATGATATATAATATAGGTAGGTTATTTTCTTTTCTCTCTTTTCTTTTCTTTTTTTACTAAATAACTAACCTATAACTATTCTAACTAATTAGTCGTTAATATAATCAAATATCCTTATACTAACTTAATAAATTCTAACCTAATAGTGGCCTAACCTATCTAATGAATCCTAGCTTATTTGATGTGTCCTGATCTAATTAAATACTAACCTGATCAATTTAATCTAAGAATATCCTGAAAACTTAGTTCTAATTAAATTAGTCTCCTAAATTCTAATCTAGTAACCCTAATTTTAATAAATATATCCTAATGACCTAATTTCCTAATATCCTAATTCTAATCTCACCTAATTAAATTAATTTCCTAATCCCTAATTAATCAAAATTACTATAAAAAATGAAAATAAAATAGAAAACACATAAAATGATAAAAAATGATACACCGCACATAAACACTCAATGAGACTCAATAAGCGCTCAGAAGCTCAAAATAAACAAAATTAGCACCAAAACACGCATTCAAACACACTCCAAATCATGCAATTTATGCTCCAAAAACACACACATTATTTACTTTTTTTTTAACTTCATCTAATTCTTAATCACACTTTTTAAAATTTGAAAAATGATTCCAATTCTTTTATATATTTTATAGTTTTATAAAAGAGAAAATATTTGAAATCTGTTAACAAATCAATACATTTTTAATTTATAGTAGAGAAAATTGTTTTCTGTTTTCAATTGGTAAACTTATTTTCAACTATTTTCTTAGTTTTGTACAGAAAATAAAAATTATAATTTTCTTGAAAAACTAAAGTTAGAAAATAGAAAATAATTTTATGTAAGTAAATAGGGCCCGCTTAGCAAGGAAAAGTAATTAGGGCCTTAATTTTCTTAGAAAACTGATGTTAGAAAATAGAAAATAGTTTTCTTCAAGTAAACAGGGCCCTAGTATAATGTCTTTGGTTTAAGATATATAAATCTAGTAAATATAATAACCCCTTGAATCCTCTAAAACTCTTTGGTTTAAGGTATATAAATACAGTAAATATAATACTCCCTTGAATCGTCTAAAGACCCAGATAGAACCCTGTTAAGTTCCATTATGAGGTTCTCACCTAAAATCAATTAGTACTGTTAAGTTCCATTCATAGTTTTAACCTAAAATTAATTGGTGATAGGAGGAGTAGCGAGAAATGATACTTTAGGTGGTTCCAATTTAAAACTAATTAATGCTAAGAGGAGTAGTGAGGAATAATAATATTCTAGGTTAGATATAACTGGACAAAGGGTCCAACTCTCATATTATTTTAAGAATTGTGAAGTTCTAACCTAACGTCAATAGGTGCTAGAAGAAGTAGTCTAGGTCTTGAATTTTATGAATTTTCTATATAAGAGGGACAATATTCTAACAACCCCAAACTTTCATTTTTGCATAAAATTTTGAAAAATGGAAAGACCATCAAAATGATAATAGATTTTTTAAGAAA